>JARVGS010000002.1:28335495-28370704 GCA_031762315.1 Hypsolebias antenori
TTTTTTTTTTTTTAAGTTAAAGCAAGATGTCAAAAAGTTGTTAAAACAGACAGATTATAAGGCAGATGTAGAAAATCTGCCTTATAATCTGTCTGTTTTAACAACTCAGTTGTTTAATTTCTTCCATCAAGTTAAGCAACATATTTTGTTGATATAAAACTTTGCTTAGTTTTTCAGACATAAAATTAAGTTATTTTTTTATTTCCTCCAGTTCCTCCTCCACTACATTACTGGCTTTCTTGGGAGGCATTTTTTCTGTTCTCCTTACTCCCCTTCCCCTACCTGAGTTTGCAGACTTTAAGTAATGTGTAATCCTGGTCCAAACCCAAAGGTTAGTAGCTGATGTGAAAGCCTAGGCCTCACTCAGTGGATGGTAGGCCTGGGCCTTGCCTGGTGGCTAGTGCTGGTATCAAAGCCTAGTAGTAGCTGGTAGTTGGTGTCAAGCCTGGGCCTCGTCTGGTGGCAAGTAGCTGGTGCTGGTGTCAAGCCTGGGCCTCACTCAGTTGTGAGCTTTTTCAAAGCAAGAAAACAGATGTTTACCCTTGAGTCACGAGCACTTGAGCTAGAAGAACTTGAAGAACACCTAACCTTTTGTCTTAGAAACAGCCAAGGCTGCAGACCACTTGGCCCTCCGGTACGCCTCAGCTGCCTCTGGAGTCCTACTGGCAAATAAGACCTGATAGGACTCCTTCTTCAGGTTGACAGCCTCCCTAACCTGGGGTGTCCACCACCGAGTTTGTGGATGACCACCGTGAGAAGCACCGACAACCTTGTGTCACAGCTCAAGGCAGCCACCTCAACAAGTGAGGTGCGGAACATGGCCCTCTCAGACTCAATGTCCCTCACCTCAGCTGGGATGTGGAATGTACATTCTATTCTATTAATAGTATTAATAATTTTTTACAGTTTTTACAGAATCAGCCCTTTTGTCATACAACAATGCTAAGTCCAGACACTTGCCCTTTCTGGTTATGGCTGCCGTCCCTCCTGTGATTCACAACGTCACGTGACCAGTAAACACAGTAGTCTTTTTAAAATCTATTGCTGAGACTTGAAGCTCATCATGGTACAATTTTTTTTTATTAAAAAAGCGTATTCAGAAGAACAGTGGAAGGGCTTAAATAAAAAAAAAACATTTTGCTCATTTAATTTTTTTTAATAATTAGGCATTCAGTGAAAATAAAGTTTATTTTGCAATTTCTGTAAAATTAATAAATTAATGAATTAACTAAATTTGTATGCCTCTTTTTTCACGATCTATTGTTGTCTTTATTGTCCACTGTTGTCATCACTCTTTGTTAGAATCAGGTCTGTCTTGTACAAAGTAAATAAGTCCCCGTGGCTCAATGAGACTAACCTGTAGAAATAAAGGTTGACTTAATGAATATTTAGTTTTGTATAAATAATAAATAGCATTTTTGCTAATTCCTTTACTGTAAACCAACCTTTATAGAGTGATTATTGCTGTGAATTGCTTTTCAATAATTCTCAAATCTATTATTTAATTGTATTATTTTAGAAAGTGAGTTTGGCTCCATCCCATCTGTAAACACACTTTGTCGTGTGCAAATACATGCTTAGAATTAGCATTATGTGTTAAAACATGAAACATTTAAAAAGACACAGTAACATTTTCACTACAGCCAGTTTTTATCACCTGTGAGACATATGTTGGGAAAAAAAACTGTCATTGAGGGGAGCCCTTAGTGTTGATTGGCTGCTGAGGAAGGGGGCAGCATATAAAGGCTGATAAATGAAGCTCTCTGACAAATCAACAATAGCCAGGAACTTGTAGGCACACTCCAGTGCTCCCACCTACAGAACATTTTACAGAAGTTAAAAGTTCCTTTTTCATTTCACCAACAAACAGCGGGCCTCGCTGGACTTCATTTTGTCTGTTAGAGCCGAAGGCCTCGCAGCCCAACTAAGGTCAAAAGCTTTACAATAAGAGGCGACAGGGAGATTTTTTTTTTTTTTTTAGTTTTTTGTTGAGTGAGAGGAAATTTTGAAACATTGTGCAATGGCGCCACAAACGTTTTGAAAGCTTGTGAGAACATTTTGCCATCAAAGCTTCTGAGAGTCGGTTTGTTGGAGAAGAGGTCTCCATGTTGCATCCACACAGAATGGAGAGCTACCTCATCCCTCCTGTAAGTATTTTTTTTATTTTAGTCATTTCTGTCTAAACCTGTAAGCACACTTTCAACAAAACACGTTTTAAATTCTTTGCGGAGATGTCTACCTTTAGTGCCGTATAAGAAAAACCCACTTTGTTGTTATGAAAACAGACGTATTTTTTTTAGATTAGATGACTTCATGTGTTTCAAGTTGAGTGAAAGACCAAACTGTAAGTCTTTCGTACTTTAAGCGACATGAAAATGAAACCCCAAAGTTTCAGAACTGAGAAGCCAAAAATAAATATCCATTCTTACAAGCCAAATGTCGCTTGTTCTCATTTAAATCCACACATTTCAATGTGATATTAATTTCACAGAAGCCCAAACGTTCATACTTTAACAAATGAGCCACTGGTGTAGCGTCTAATGGCTGCTCAGTAAACAGCTGGAATGAAAACCGTTTCACTTGTTTCTAAAAATGTTTTTCTTTTCTTGATCTTTCAGCACACTGAAGAAATGTATGAGTCTGACCTCTATAGACATCAAATTGCTGAATATTATAACCCATGTGTGTTGGATTCTGATATCCAGGCAGGTGAGTTTTATTTCAATATTAACTTTTGGTCATTTTAACTCATTTTAATGTTACTTCATGACAGCAGGTAAACAAAAAACGCATGATTTTTTTTGTCTTGAACTTAATCCAATGAGGAGGTTCAATGGATCACGTTGGATTTTTGTATTTTTGTTCGGTCAGTGGTTATTTTTATTTTAATGTTCAGAACCAGATCTAGAAGGAGACATTTTGGGTTTTTATCGTACATGAAAAGAAGCCGTGTGTGCAGCTGGAGCGCAGCACGTATGGAACACAGGAAACAGATGCCTTTTCTTTCGGCCGCTGCAACTACAGACATAGAACAACTTTCGCCCCAAGGGCTTTGCAGATACATGAGAGGAGGCTGACTTTCTTTTTTGAATATTGCACCAAAACAACTGAAATTAGGGGTGAGAGGGGAGCATGTGACAAAAATAACTGACATCAACTTTCAGTTTTTTTTTTTTTTTTAATCAACAGGGTTGTCCTAAAAATGTTTCAGATGAAGACACAGAATAGTCTGACTGAAGAAGAAGAATGGCATAATACTAAAATAAAGACATGGAGTCATTTTTTAAATCAATTTTGAGGTGAAACAGCTGAAATGTTTTAAATTTGATTTGAACCTTTAAAAATGATGAGTTTTGAATGTGTTACCAAAAAAAACAAAACAAAGGGAACAAATTCACAATGTGGTGACACTGCTCTGAACCTCAATATTTCTTTAATGTCTGTCGTTCATTTGAACTTTTCTTTACTATGTGAACTTCTTGTTGATCTAAATCCGCTGCAGCTCATAATGCTGCATGTTGAACCTCCAACGAAACAGGAAAAGACCACCAACACATTTCTCACCTTCTGTGTTCAGATCACTGGGATTATCACACCCATCCTCACGTGCACCCTGCAGAGTTCGAAAACCTCCAGGAGACCATCTTCACGGAGCTCCAGAGCGTCCAGGCCCTCCACGGGCCCGGCCTAATACGATATGATGCCGAAAACCTGCTCGATCCAAACCTTGGTGCACATCCGCATGTGCTGCAGCAACCAGTAGGTCCACCCAGACACACCAGTACCATTTCTCATGTCAGTCATTAAATAACTGATTGCAAAATGTTTGACTGGACAATAAATAATCTCTCATAAATTGTTATATTGGCTTCATATCTACAAATTATGGGAAAGAAATCAAAGAAGATTCTGAAAACTGGAGGCCTTTCAAGGACCTTTAACAAAAATCAGGAAGTGAAGCTCTGAGTTACAAGAAGCACTTTAATTTTACTTTGATTCTTTTTTCCTGTTTGAAAGCAGCATTTTCTGTGAATAGGCTCCGTCGACTCAGCTCAGTTCATTCAGCGTCACATCCGCACGCCTCAAACCTTCATTTGTGGACCTGTGGACCAGAACACGACCAGAACACGGGTCTTTGCTTTTGGACAAATCAACAGTTTCCCACTTTTTTGTGTCAGAATCAGAATTTGAGCTTAAAAATCTTGATTTTGGGTTTTACGTTCACAGAACACACGTCAAACATTAGTTTTCACTTCATGTTTTTATCTTGTCTGAAAACCTGCTCATGTTTTTACAACAGCATGTCCCTCTGAGGGAGGGCGTTAACACATCGGTTCTAAAATAAAATTACGTTTCAACATAAGGAGTTCACAAACACTTGTCCACCACCGACAGTTTCTTAACAGTTAGTAAGAAGTTGACGAGCTTTGCCCTGCAGGCGTGCAGCTCCGCACATCACAGCTCATGCAGAGAAAAAGTTGCCACCATGCGAAAACTGCTCAATCGAAAGCAACACAACATTTTTTTGAATGTGTGTTATTTTGGGGGTATGGTGTGACAGGGTCAGACCTTGAGAATAACGTCATGGTCAATCTCAGAGTACTAGTTAAAAATAACTCTCTGATTTAACCACAAAAATTTTTGTAAACTGTCCTTAAAATGTACTGTATTTTAGTTTAGTGTTGTCTGAGGACAGTTTGCTGTGGTGACCATCTTGGGTTGTTTCCAAAAGAAACTCAGTTGGAAAGTTAAAATAAATAGTTCCCTAAAGTTTCATTACAATCCTTTCAGTGGTTTGAGATATTTTGCTAACAGACAGACACAGTTGGCTAAACATGAATGGAAACACTGCACTCTAGATAGCCTTTGTGTCAAGGCTCAGTCTCTGGTCCTATTACAGTACATCAAATACATGTATTAAACCAACATTTGAACACTGGACTGAGCTATAGTCATTTTTTGTTCTTTAAGGTCAGTTGGCTGTGGCAGCCATCTTGAATTGTATTATCACCAAGGGTTAATCAGTTGCAGATGTAAATCCAGATAAACTGTAGAAGTCAAAGAATAGTAATTAAAATAAAACATAGTTTTAGCAGCACATTTAGAGTTTTTCTTTAAAAACGGCACATCTTTGGTAAAAGGTTGGAAAAGTTGTGCAAACAAACAAAACAATAAAAGTGGCTGAGCTCAGTTTCTCTGTGATCTACACTGAAAAAAGTTTATTCCTGAATTTGAAATGTGTTCTTTCATAGTTATTTTGTTTACTCGTTTGACGAGCAACTGGAGTCATTTTGCTTGTTGACAGCGCACGTTGCTCACTCGTGAGTGTGCATGAGTAAGCTCAGTGATGTGTTTGGGTTCTGAAGCAACATGTCTGCAAAGAGAATGTATTCCTTAATTAAGCAAGACAATCTGCACTCCTTACAACAGGATGACAAGCTGGACGCCATACTTTATTTACTGAAAAAAAAAATCATTATTTAATGACATAAATAAAGACGAGCAGCTAAAACAACCACAAATGTGAGGATGGCTACTGAACTGGTTCCAGTTTAAATGACTCTTACATGTAAAAGTGTTCTGTGCTGAATGACTGTTCTTTCTTGACTTATAAATGTTTTTCTTCTGGTCTTCTTTTATCACCATCTAGGGTTGAACCAGTTACTGTGAGAACTAAGATGTTCTGATTTAGTTGGCCACACTTGAATAAATCAAGCTTATTTTGAAAAATGCACTGAGCTGTACATTACTGGTTTGAGGAAATGGTGGTCGTCTCCTCGTTTAGAGATGCGTCTTTGGTTTGGTTTGTTTTTCTCAAAATGATTCTACTAGGCAGCTTACTGTTTGTGATGAATGAATTTGTATCAACGTGAGGTTAACTCTCATTTTCTTCACGTCAATGCAGGTGGCGTTTTTTCCTCGGGCCGTGTATCCACCACATGTCTCCCAGCGCAGCACTGACGATGAGGAGCAAGGAGGACGAAGTCCCCCGCTGGAAGTGTCTGATGAAGAATGCTTGAGAGACCGAGTCCCTTACTTCACACCTGGAGAGCTGGGTATGGATCCAGTCATCTCACACGGCACTTAGTGATTTAGTGGGAAGTGGTGGCACTGTGGTTAGAGACGGTGGGCCTGTGATCAGAAGATCGCTGGTTCAAGCCCCGGTACCAACAACATAAAAAAACATGGGTGGAAAAAGGTGAAACACCCACACCTGCCTCCACCCTCATTCACCCCACTCTGGGCCCCTGAGCAAGGCCCTTAACCCCCACCATCTGCTCCCTAACAGGTCTCTCTTGAAAATGAGTTCTCATGGCTCAATGAGACTACCTGGATAAATAAAGGCTAAATGGAAAAAATTGTCATCATAGAATCCTAGTTTCAAACGCTGACCTAAACGTGGCGGGTGATATGCATTCCTTCAAGGAAAACTATGGCTTTAAATGATGTTTGCTTCTCATCAGCCCGTTGTCACAATCCCTTGTTAGTTTCTGCTCATGTTTTGTCAAGCTGTATTACATTACCATGCGTTCCTGAGTCATGAGTTCTATAAAACTTCAAGCTTGGGTTCAGGATGTGCCTCCTGCTCTTCTGCATTTTGGTCCTTTCCACCACAACTTCATGACAGCAACAAGTTAATGAACCTTTAATATAAAATGTATTTGCAAATCACAGATGTTGCAATGTGCAAAGCATTGTAATTTAGGAAATTAACTTCAATGACTGTCAAAAACGTTGATGATTAAATCATCAATCAGCTGCTTTAGGCAGGATAAATACTGATAGTTAAATAACTTCTTAAACAATGTTCAGATAACCTTAAAACATTAAAGACAAGAAAACAGACCACCGAGTCTCTGAACGTGGTTGTAGCAAAAATGATTCTTTAATATGGAAACATCAGAGCTCAGCTCCAAGGCTCTGTCCACCCAACAGACTTTGTACCACTGATGAGTGGAGAGCAAAAAGAAACCAAAAGGAACCAACAGGATCACAGTCCGCTCGGCCAAAAAACAGGAGAGGCTTCAAAAAAACATGGAACGCAAAACCAAAGTGCTACTGGGCTCGACCCTGAGACGCCCTCTGTCCTTCCCTCCTGGTCCAAAGTGAGACCACCGGGACACTCTTCTCTGCTGCCGCCTGGGGGGCTCTCCCACCTCCTCCCCTACCTCACCCTCCTCTCCCCTCTCAGCAGCGCTTCAGACCACGTGAAGCCCCACTGCTGTGGTCAGGGTGGCCGTGGGTCCAGAGGAGCAGAGCCTCGTGTCATGTGTGAAGGTCTTTGTGGCCCGTTGAAGGTCTGCAGGTCTCAGAAGGACGCGACCAAGACGTCCTGGTTATTATCATGGCTCCCGCGGACACGTCTGCGGTCCCGTCCTTCTGCGCTTTGACTCCAAGTGAAATCCAATCGCCTTCAGTGTTCACAAGAGGTTCAGATGGAATGTTTTGAAGTTTCTGAGGAAATGGGACGAGGACAGGAGGGGGAAGGACGTCTGCTCAGGCCGCCCAGTAAGAACCTGTTACTACACCGTTACAGGGACATCAACAGAAGTACTACACAGATATGTACAGAGCAACCAAGCAACACATTGGAATACTGAGCAATAAAGATGGTGCAAGAAAGGGAAGGTAGTAATAGTCCACTACAAATGCACATATCCCACGTCTTTTTTTTGGTGATTGGTCCAATCTTTAAGGCTCTTTACCATCCTGCTACAAACGGGCAGCAGCAAAGCCACCGCGACACAGAATACAATCTCACGTCTGTTCTTGACTTTTGAATATGGCTGTTTTGAGATTCTGCATGCTGAGCTGAAAGATTCCCTCCTCCTGCGACCTGCGATGAGCAGCATGGATAGACTCTCATTTCTCTGTGTGTGTGCTAAATCATTCTCTGGTCCACAGAGCTCTGTAGCAAAAACTAGGTGCTCTTCGGCAATGTGGAGGGTGATGGATGAGAGATGCTAATGCACAAAAAAAAAAAAGCCAAGATAGATGAGGGAGAATGGCTTAGTGGTAAATTAGACTCTGGTGGTGTATGCATTACCATCTGAATGGAGGAGTAAATGAACAATCGAGCAGAGGAAGTGGAAATCTATACTTAGCGGAGGATTAAAACTAAGCGGTGTAATGAAGAAACAGAGTGGACACCAGGTCACATACAAAGAGGAGGAGGGCATCAACAGGCTTCAGCAAACACAATCACTTTAACACACGCTCACACACACACACACACACACTGCGTCACATGTCAATCTTCATAAGAGGAAAGAGGGAGGCACTGCACAAAGAGCACTAGCATTACGATGGACGAACATACACCTAGAAAACAAACACAAACACTACAGCACAGGGTTCAGGTCTGCGTTCCACTGCACTCTCCTGGCTGCCAGAACCTCGCTGTGTCTTTTTACTGAAAGGAAGAAAGATAAACAGCAGCTAATCGTAACAAATGAGCAAAAAGAAACACACTTTGGATCCACTGGCTGTACTAAAAAAGTAAACCGGAAACAAAACAGAATATAAAAAGAGCCAGTGGCACTGTTTTTTTAACAGAAAGCATTTGTCTCAGTAACTGGCTTTTGAACAGCTCTACGCTTTTTCTTTTAGTCTACCAAGTATATACTATTAACCTTACCAGGCAGCTAAAATCTATACAGTACTGTCATGGTTCGTATGTTTATATAAGATATACACTATACAAAGTTGGCAAAAATACATAAATAAGTACATGAAATCAGATTGTACACGTCACAATTGTGTGTTTGGAGATAGAGCACTCTTTGTTGAGGAGGTGGGCCATGGCAAGGTGGCAAAGGTGGGGAAAAACAACAGGAGCGCTACTCCTGACATCCTTAATTAAATTAAAAAAAATCTCACTCTGTTTTGAAACATTTCAGAATATGGCATTAGACCAGCTCAGTGTATTGCTTGATACCTCCCTGATAAAAATTATAATAAGCTGCTCTGTCTGCATCACAAAATGGTTCTGGGTTAGGGGAAAGAAGCCACAATATTTATTTTTGGTGCGTCTGTGGATATTTGGACTCCCCCCGAGGGAGGGATGGTATTGCAGATGAAAGGAGGGCTGGATCCACTGTCCTTCCAGGAGACAGTGACTGGCCCGTCAGAACCGGGTCGCATCAGTGGCAGAGACAAGGTCCTAAAAGAAATCTGAATTTGATAAACTCCAACCCTGTACTGCCTGCACGCCTGGCCTGACACAGAAGGTGGTGTATGGAAAGGATGGAGGTGAGCGTTAGGAGACCCGCAGTGAAAACAACAGGACCAGCCCTGTGGACCTTTTGTAAAACAAACAGAGAGAATGAGCAACATTTTGAACATGAGGGAAAAACAATTAATATTAATGATGGTATTCTGAATTGGGTCAATAATTTGGTAGTTTATGCCCCAATCGACTTGTGACCGATCAATCTATAAATCAGATACATGAATTTCTTTTGGTGAATATACCAGAGCTAGTTTCTAACTGACTGTAAAGAGAACATCTTTGGTGGAAAAATCTTTACTGAGTCAAGACTTAAAGTCAGCAACTGGTAACACTGGTAAAGGGTGTAGTTTACAAAAAGGAAATGGCATTTTATACAAGAGTCTATTTTCTTTTCAACAGGCTGAGGGTTTTCAGTACAGTACAAGCTGCCTCTTAGAAAGATGCACCCAGTTTACTCTGCGTGCATAACAACTCCAGTGGACATGAAGAACAGATGATGGAAAAGTTCATCTGCCATGCAACACGGAGGATTGGGAATATTTTGAGTGAAGGTAGGCTGGATTGACGATTTGACTGCTGATAGTTATCTATGCTAATCCTGCTAATTACAATAAACTCAAATAAAATATTTTTCTGATGCGTTTAAGACTGTGTAATCAGTTATGTGATCTTTTTTTTTTTTTATTTACTAAAATAGGATAATCCTGTTTTCCCATGGAGCTGGGTGTCATCTCTGCTCCTAACATTTATAAAAGTATTGCTCATAGCAGGAAGGCTGTTAAATGGCAGTGGACAGTGACACTATAAAGAACGAATGACGTATTTAAAGCTGTCCAAGGCTGTGGGAAGTATGGGCGCACAAGGTGCTGCTGCATGCAAATCCAAATGCAGGAAGATTTAATGCATAAAAACTGATTTAATTAGAGCTGCTTGTGTTAAAACTCAAATAATGTTTTGATTTTCATGGGTTTTGTAATTTTGTTGTATAAACCAGCCCTGTGTAAAACCCACAAAGAAGTGGGAAAAGCAGCATCAGGCCAACATTGCACATTTTATAGATATTGACTATATAAACTCATCAGCATGCTGCACCTTTTAATTATTTTTATTAATAAGACAACCAGTGTGTTTCGGTGATGATATTCTATGTGTGCATGTTCAGTCATACAAATTCAAACATGCACACAGCACTCCCCGACTGAAACAACTCCCCACGACTTTGAACATATTTAACATTTAATCACGTTCATTTTATTAAACACAGCTAGTTTATTTGGAACTGAGATCTTGTAGTAAAAAATACAAAATTCCAGTGATATAGTGCGTTTTAATGTTTTGAGGTATGCAGGAATGATTAACTATAAAGTGGTTATGATCTACCTTATGGATTAAATACACTGTTTCTTCTGTTAAATACAATTAAAATAAATCCCACTGTTCATTAAACTGAAGAAATTTAATTTAGGTTTATAGTTACAGTGAAGGAAAGCTCTGTCATCTGTTTTACTGTCAACATTTTAGTTAAATATAATCTAAGCAGAAATTTAAAAAATGCATTGTATTTTGTTTAGTCCACTTCTTGGAGAAAAATCAAAATAGGCCAGGCTTGGCATCAATAGAAGAGTTTTACAAAAATCAGGTATTAGAATCAACTCATAATTATTGTAGGTGCATCTCAAGAGTTAGCATTTCATGATAATCCTGAACTTTCATCGTTGGAGTTTGAGATCTCTTACAAATATCCCAGTTAGTGAAATAAACGTCTATATTTGGGTCAGTTCATGGAAGCTTCAGCTGAGTCACAAGCATGGAAATTGTCTTTACAGGGTCAGATGTGATGGGTGTCATCCTTTTAGCTATACCCACTCCCTCCTCCATACAAGCCCACCCCATGTATGGCCCCTAGCACAGCAAGAAGGACTCCAGATGCAATGAGGAAGGCATCATCAGTGTCAGTGCAGGGCCAATCCCGTCTAACACAATGGCATTACAGTAAATCCCCGAGCCTGTAAGCTGACGGGAAGTGATGCCAAGCGTGTGAGGTAGGGAGACTCCACAGGGAGGTGTGTGGCTCTCTCACCCGTTGCAGTCACAGAGCGCTCACAAGAACACAACGATGCTTTATGGCACAGACAACAGGCTACAATTTGTGTCAAAGTGAATTACCTGGTTGGGAAGGGTGGCAGTGTTGCTCAAGGGAACGTGGGGGTGTGGCGAGTTTAACTCCTTCCCTTTTGTGTGCCTTGCCCTGACCGCACGACACCAACAAAAATACAGCGGACATCAGAAGCCCCTGTTCAAGAAGGGCGCGTCAAATCTGCTTCGTCATCGTCAACATCACCACAGGTATTCATGAACATTGTCGTTATTTCTTCATTGTTTCAAGTGACAAACGAAAAAAAAAAATGGCGTACGACAAATACGTTTTTTTTCCTTCCACCAACAATATTTACAAAGTCTTTTTAAAAAGGGAAGTGTTCTTCTTCACAATGTTTGTAAAGAAATGGAAACACGAGAACACCAAGCACACACACACACTGTACACACACGCTAGCCAACAGTTGAATGTGAACACAAAGAAAAAAAATATACAAATTATTACTCGTTATTGTTTTCAATAGTCATGTAGTTAATATTCATACATTTACTTAAAACCCTGATTGGGAGGAGTCACATCGGTTTTCACCAGATGCTTAAAACAATTGAAAGGGTGAGTTAAAGGGAGAGGGGGTGAGGTCTGTCTGTGCAGGGCAACACACACACACACACACACACACACACACACACAACAAAATGCCAAAGGTGAGCCAGGTGGGCTTTTCTCCGACCATTGCAACACTTTCCAGTATCTATGACACAACAAACACAATCTGATTTTAATCGACACGCACAAAGTTCTCAAGTAAAACTAAACAAATTCAATATTCCAAAGACCTCCAGAGAGGCAGGCACCTCTCTAACACGTCACGTCACTGATGCTTAACTTCAGAACGCCACATCCATCTAGCAGAACTTGCATGAGCAAATAATAAATGGAGGAAGTCTGACAAGGACAAACAATATCATCAGGCTCTCAAGAATGTCTCACTGATCCGTTTGGCGAGCAGGCAGGACCCCTCCAGCCAGCGGAGCTGCAAGTTGTTTACAAAGTAAACAGGAACATGAAGGCTGCTGGTGACAGTGATGAATACGTGCCTGCACACCCATGACAAAGAAAAGTTGGACGGTGATATAACTTAAAGGAATAGTTCAGTTCATTCTAAATAAAGGTCTGTGGAAAGGCTGTAAACATTTAATATCTTACCCGCTGCAGACAAGTCTTTGAACAAACTTTATTTGATGAAATAGTGTTCATTTATGACCAGATGGACGAGCTAATGGCTAGAGTTGGGCCAAGACCAGTGTGAATTAGAATTGTATTCGGGCCTCAAAAAATCTGACCCGGCCCCAGCCCGTAGCCATCATTTCCCAATCCCATTCGACCCAATAAATTAACAGTAATTACAGGTCCAAACCAGAAAATACAACTTTGACTGCTTATAAAGTTATTAACAGTCGGCGGACGAACGCTGCTGAGGGGGCAGAAGATCGGGGCTGAGAGGGTGTTTGTCCATTCATGGCCGTCAAAGTGCATTAAATCTCTGCTTCTGCCTGCATTCTGCATTATTCAGACATGGACCCTGCTCTGACATGTCCGATATTTTAGGATCTCATCAGTTTGGCTCGTCAATAGCGCGTTGATGGATCGCTGCCTGGCAGTAGTCCCATCTGAAGCTTAACTCAACTTTTTTTAACCTCTTTCAAGGCCGGTCAGCGCACGGTCAAATGGCCGCATTCGGCTGGTGATGGGATGGCAAGCTATGTTGCCATTTAATTGAATCATCAACCATGTGCGTCCACTGACACAATCCAAAGCCCAACGCCGGCCCGTCCCGCACTTTAAGACTAATCTGAGTCGGGTCAAGCTGGGCCGGGCCAGGCCAGGCTCCGGGTTTGGGTTAGAAATCACAGCTTTGTTGTGGGTTGCTGCAACTCAAATCTAAACATTTTGCAGGAATCTTTACACTTCTGTCAGTTTTTCATTTCAAAGTTCTTCAAGCATAAATGTCGGAATATTTCTGCAGCAGGCTGCACCCAAAGGACACAGCTAGCTTCTGCTGATAGTATATGACCAAATAAATACTTTGAAATAACTGTTAAATGCATAATCTGACAGCGATGCAAAGGTTTACAAGCTAGTGTTGGCGTGAACTGCTCTGATTTATTTTTTGATAGGCATAGTTTTAAGACAGCAGCGATCCACTTAGCTATTGGCTCCACTTGGATTAGCCGTTTGCTCGTCAGTTTGGTGAAAAATAAGCTTTGTTTCTCAAGAGTGTAGGTGCTACTGCTTTAAGGGATGAATCTTAATTTTCAGTGAACAAAATTGCCAGAATATTAAAAAAAAATTAGAGAACAAGCAAAGTTGATGTTCATCAAAAAGTCTAAGGGGAACATCTCTTGTCAAAGCCACTATTCATCTTTGGGATGGTCTTATGATTGTTTGCATCAGTTGTCAACCAGAAGCTGATGAGATGTTTCAGTCTAGATGAAGTGTTAGACTGATACGTGGACAAGAGTTGTCAAGTCTTTTAGCTAGCCCGATCACAAATGAAGTATACTTTATGAAGTACACTTCATTTATGATTGTATATTGTTGTCTTTGTTGTCCGCTGTTGTCATCACTCTCAATGGGATTAACTTGTATTAATAAAGGTTGAATGAATGAATACAGTTAGATCTTATAAAATAGATAAAATATTTTGCAGTAGACTGATGTTAAAGCTTTTTGTTCCTCGACTCTGGTGCAAACTTGCAGTCAGTAATGTTTGCCATCTTGATTGAAGCTTTTAGCAGTTTCCACACACCTGCAGCAGCTCATCAACTAACGGGGAAGGACCGTAACGATGAGCGACAGCGACTTGAGGCCAAACACCTCAAGTGGAGCTGATCTGAAAACAGTCTTGACTGGGAGCATCTGCAGCGCTCTCCTGTACATTCAAAAGCTCTGGTTTGTTGAAGGTCACGTCTGAGCATGTTGGAACCAAGAAAACAGAGTATATCTAAAGACAGGTGGCAGAGCAATAAATCTGGGATTTGGAAACAGCGTTCTCGTTTTTATCATTTGGCTCGGAGCTTACCATCCGTTTTAATGTTGCGGCTGTTTGAGTGCAACGAATGAAACCTTAATGTCTGAGACTCGGGCGTATTTTATGGAGCGCAAGTCTCCTGGTGATTTATATTTTATTGTGGTGCGGCACATTTTCTAAAGCAAATGCATCGTGTGAGTACAGGCTTTACTACAAACACAAAAGAGCCTTTTTTTTTTGTTGTTGCAGAATTACCAGTAATGATGATTTTATAGACTTTTTGAACAAATCCAGGTTAAAGGATTGATTCCCCCCCCCCCCCCCCCAGTTCTTTAAAGCCCAAACTGCTAGAAGCAATGCACAAATACATGCTACTACCCTTTTGTCCAAACAGTGCAAGAAAAATGTTATTCATGGGATTTTCATTCAAGAGGTGATCTGTATTCAACAGCACTCGGTGCCGAGAGTTTTAAAAGCCCAACGTCTTAGCCTTCAACCTTCCAGGACCAGCGGCATTGCGTGCTGCCTCCTG
The DNA here is from genome assembly GCA_031762315.1 of Hypsolebias antenori. Lineage (NCBI taxonomy): Eukaryota > Metazoa > Chordata > Actinopteri > Cyprinodontiformes > Rivulidae > Hypsolebias > Hypsolebias antenori. Next base: position 28,350,389 of record JARVGS010000002.1, read on the forward strand.
ATGTTAAAAATTATTTTATAGTCACTGACGACTCAGCTTTATAAACCTCGGATGAAAAAAAATTATTTCTCCTTGAGAAATGTGGGGTTTTGTTGAAGGCAAGCGTGTTAGCGCCTCAACAGCACAGAATGTTTTCTGCGGTGATCAGACCTGGTTTTGTGTCAAGTGAGACGGTGCTGCAGTTTTCACCAACAGTTTACAGAAAGACAGTTCTGCTGTTCCCCTGCAGGCCTTTCTGTGTAAAGTTTCCGGGTTAGCTTATAGAATATAGCTAAATAAATGTTTGCAAATGGACTGTGTCAGAGTGTGTTGTTATCTACCATATTTTCTGGCCTATAAATCATGTTTTGTGTGTGTGTGTGTGTGTGTGTGTGTGCATGATTTGCATGCCCTGCGACTTATAGGCTGAAGTGGCATATTTATGGATTTTTTTCCCCATTTTATAAACCATTTTTTGGCTGCAATATGACCGTTTTCATTCATTCTGACTGAAAAAAAATGAACATTACCATTTTCAGCCACTAGATGGAACTCGAGTAGTATGGCATGCTGTTGTGTCGTGTAATAGGTAAAAGTGGCTATAATGATAAAGCCAAAAAGTTCAAGACAAAAACAACTGGACTTTATTTACTATGATTTACTTTATACTTTATTGTTTTGTCTTAAACGTTTTTGAATTTACCATGACCTGGATGACTGAGAATCTTCACCAGATATTAATGACACAATCGGCTTGCCATAGCCTGCCACCTTCATTCTGTTTGCTGCTTGGAGCAGCCGTCAAATCAGCTTCATTTCACTGCACAGCCCCAGCAAAATGCAGCTAATTTGACCATTAAAGTGCATTTATTAAGTAAAAGTTCAACTGAGACACACCTTTACTATAATTTCAAGGCAAACAAATAATTGCTTTAGGTGCTTATCTTGTTAAATATTGCAGAAACGTGCAGCGTTTCTCCTTCCTTTTTTCCTCTCCATCTGTGTACTCCAGGAGCACTGAGGCAGTGAATACTTTTGAAATGCAGCTGATTTGACTGTTAAAGTCCTTTTATTAAGCAAACGTTAGACTGAGACACATGTTTATTATAGTCGAGCAAACAAAGAAATGTTTTTAGGTGGTTATCTTGTTAAATTTCAAAGAAATGAACAGCAGCTTGTTTCTCTGCACGTGCCTGCTTCTGCAAATCGGGTTTTGAAAATGCAGCTGATTTGACCATCAAATTGCATTTTTTAAACAAAAGTTAGACTGAGACACACCATCAATATAATTTCATGCAAACAAATAATTGTTTTTAAGTGTTAATCTTGTTAAATGTTTGTTCAAGTCCTCGCGTGCACGCTCCCGCAGCCGCCATTTGGCAGCCAGTCAATTTTTGGTACAACACCGGTCCACATTTCTGGGTTGTCGCAACGCGTCAGCGGTGATGCATAATAGATGCAACGTACATGGCGAAGCAACATATTTATGGATTTTCCCACTTTATTAGACATATTTGGACTGATGTGACTTGTAGGGCAGTGCAACGTGTACGGCAGAAAATACGGCATCTTTGAGATCCTGGGAATGGCTGCAACTCTCTCTGCGATAAAGCCAGTATAGCTAATGAATTGAAGAACCTTTAACCTTGTGCATGTAGTCACTAATGATAGGACTCCATGTTTTATTTGTACTCAAAGTTAATTCTGCAAATAGTGACACCCTACCCCCAACCAGGTTCAAGGAAACAGATATTGCTCCTTTCTGACCACCTAATGGGAGTGTAATGCGCTGTGACACTGCAGGCAGCGGCTGTCAAAACAGTGAGCCCTGTTCCACGGCTGTCCAATCGTTCTGAAGGGTGCTGGACTGGATCAGCGCTTCACAGCAGTCAGCACCGAGGCTCACGTAAAACTCTCCACCCAGAACTTTGTGAGCACACGGCGAGCTGCCCAGAACAGCTCCCGACACTCAGGGACAAGACGCTGACCAGGCTGCAGCTGCACAGTTGGATATATATACCCATGCTGTGCAAGAATAAAACAAATCTAAGTTAGCAGAAGCTCCTTTAACACTACAGGGGTTTGTCATTTAGAGATAAAAGAAAAGCAAACACTTGAGAGAGCTCATACAGAACTCTGCTTCATGGGACCTTGTTAGAGGAGAAATGCCAGAGTTACAGCTGGTAAAGTAAAAGAAAGAGCAGAAGTCTGTGTGACACGTTTCATCCAGCTCTACTAAAACTGGTTTCTTTCTACAAGTGTCAAGCTGAGCTGAGTGTGCACGGTAAGTCAAGAGCTGCTGCCACTACAGTACAGTAAAGCCTGTGGTGCTTTACAGCTCACGAAAGTGACGAGATGTTATCTAATCCACTTCTACGACAGCTCACAGTGGCAGAGCAGGCAGTGTCTAACATCACACCCGTCCTACCTGAGACAAAGTCATTCTTAGTTTCTGTGACGCACAGCAACAGAAAACAAGCGTGTGTGTATTTTTACACAGCTGGACTCATACAGAGGCACAATACGCAGACGGTTGCTCAAAGCTCTGACAGGCGTTTTGTTAATCAACACATTGTTTAATCAGCCTCAGCGTGACAAGCAGACGTGTCCTGTATCTCCATCCTAGCCTGACATTTCCTACGTTAGCCGTCTGCCGCCAGGAGTCTTTCCATACACACTCATACACACACATTCAGCGATAAATAAAGACCAAGAAGAGGAGGATGAGAGCCCTACACCCTCGTGTGTCTTCTCTTTTGTCTCCGAAGCCCTGAAATCACAGAGCAGACGTCACCTCCTCCCAAACCACTGCCAGCCCTTTCAGATTCTCCTCCCTTGATTTTCACCATATGTATAATCATCATCAAAACGATCATCATTATTGTTATTACAATGTCAAAAAGTGCAAAATGAACTTCCCCTGTGCCTCGTTCACAAGGCAGGGCAGTAGAGGATGGGGAAACAATGGCAGTAAGAAGAGCAAGAAGGAGCGCAGGAAGAGAAAGAGAAAAGAGAAGTTTTCTGCTGAATCGTGTTCGAGTCCTGTGAACGCACCACGCCCGGGCGGGCACGCGTCCACTCTGAGCGTCGGACAGTCCAACCTGGTGGAGATGGACCGGCTCAAAGGCAGAGCACAGGGCAGCACAAACAACCCAGAGCGTCTTTAGGCAAAGAGGAAACGTGTGCACAAACATCACGCTGCCTCTTTTTGGTTCTCCGAACAAAAGGAAGATTTGATTCTGTTTCCTCGGTTGGGGTTGAAAAGTGACATCATGGTATCTCGGGATGGAAGGTTTGCTTTTCTTGTCTCTTTGTTGTTGTTTACAACTTCTTTTTTCTCTCTCCGCATCAAGGTTTTTCTATGTCTGGAAAAAAAAAAAAACAAGGAGCAACCCACTTCACAAGATTGTGTCCTCCACTTTCCCAGCTTTGGAAAGTTCAGCTTTGTTTATGTTCTTTGTATTTTATATAGTTTTTTTTTTTTTTTTTTTTTTTTTTTTTTTTTTTTTTTTTTTTTCGTTGGAGCTACAGCACGGCACCCACAACACACTGACGACAAGGAAGGCTCCATAGAAGGGAGTCGGGGGATGGGGGGAGGGCGGGGGGCAAAGTAAGTCACTAATTTTGTGCCAGAGGAGGAGAGAAACGATAAAAGAGCATAAAGATGGGAAAAACAAGAAGGAGAGAATAGACTAGTTCATCCTGAGTTCAGCTAGTTTCATTACAAACCTGGTTTTCCATTAACTTCCAATAGAGCTGAACTGCTTTCAAGTAAAAACAAATGAGGACTGATGTGGAAGAGAGAGTCTGACACGTGAGACAGATTAGGAAAACAACGTGGCATATCAAAAGAGTAAAAGAGGTAAGAAGCAGCAGACGACATTTAGGGGAAGTTTTGCCGATCTATATGTACAAAGTACAAAAAGACACATAATGTATTATATTATGCAGAAATCGTAGAGTGGGATTAAAATAGATCGTTACTTAAGATTCTCTGTGATCCCATGGGACTGGCACCTTTAACAGGTCGGGCTCTGCCGTGAAGCTCAGAGCTAAGGGATCAACAACAGAACTGATTATCAGACCTCCGCAGGCAAAGTGCATCAGGACAGACAGACAGACAGAAACAGGGGGACCAGTCGGCCAGAAATGGAGACACGACAGCACAAGACGGCAGAGAAGTGGTGGAGGAAACAGAAATTTCGAAATCAAAGAGAGAAGAGTTTAAAGGTTTAAGAGAGCAGATGGCTAATTGTACCCGTGTTTCGCAGCCTGGCAGCAAGTCAGTCTTGTGCATAAGGATGGGAGAGGAGGAGGGGAGAGAAAGGGGAGGTTTGGGAGATGGGAAGTGGCCGTAGAGGAAGCTGGACGGTGCGATCAGGCCTTGAGTGCGTGCCACTGGGCGACGTTTGTGCGCGGCCGAGCGAGCATGTCTTTCCAGTGCTTTACTTCCGCCGGCCCACTCTTCCACGATAGGTAGATCTGAGAGCAGAGAGGAAGAGACAAGGTGAGCGCCTCATGAAATAACCCCCAAACCATCAAACACGTGAACAAGCAAGCGCCATTTCTCTGTTCTACTCTTTTAAATGTGCCGTTAAGGTAAACGTTGCTTCCTTCAGCATGAACGGAGTCACGACTTGCATGTAGCCTTTGTGAGAGCATCCCTGCTGAAGAGCAGCAATGAGTTGGAAAGCAAGGAAATGAAGCAAGAATTAAAGGTGTTTTTTTTTAATGTTGCCTACATTAATGAAACCCACAGCTCCAGTCACTATAATGTAGCATCCTCTCCACAAGAAAAAGGAAACTTTTCAACACGTTTTATACAGAGACGTACATAAATAAAATGCTGTCTGTTGAGTGAAACGTTAAATGAACCAACGTAATGGATGACAGAAACATGAAGCTTGAGTCCAGAAGATTGGTTAATGTTAAAGAGATGATTTTTCACTGCAGCAACACTCAGTCGTACTTAGCCAATTAAAGGGCAGGCACATTTATGGGCAGCACAGTATTTGACTCTTGTTGGTCTATGTGTTTTTGAACTATTTTTTGTCAGCACAACATCCGCAGACCACAAAAAGATGTTGACTGGAATATGTTTTGATGTGGTATTTACTGTGGACATCATCCATCCATTATCTTTTACCCACTTCTTCCTTTTTGGGTTACAGGGGTCATTGGTGCCCATGTCCAGCAGTCACTATGGGAGAGGCGGGGGACACCCTGGACAGGTCTCCAGTCCATCACAGGGACATAGAGACAAACGAGACAAACAACCATTCACTCTCTCACTCACACCTAGAGACAATTTAGAGTTCCCAATCAGCCTAACATGCATGTTTTTGATCTGTGGGAGGAAACCCATACATGCACAAAGAGAACGTGCAAACTCCACACAGACTGGACCAGGATTTGAACCAGGGTAACCTACTCACTGAGAGGCAGAAGCTCTACCAATTGTGCCACCATGCTGCCCCTAAATTTTCCAGTATAACTGATTATCAGTGGGACATCCTGGACAAACACAGGTTCACATCGTTAAAAGATTTTCTGACGTCTTGGTGCCACTGTGGACCGGCCAAGGCTCAGCAGAGCCTTTAATTCAGTGGATCAGAGCCTTTTGTTTGAGGAAAAGAAGGAATCTACTCAGTATTAGGCTGGTGGTAATAATATTATGTTTATAGAACACCCATAGCTTCATCTCATACTCATCATCTGAAAGCACTGACTGACTGTAACTTGCTTCCAAAGTCGTTCATTATAAAAACATTTCCGCTTTCACTCCTGTGATGGTTATGTTGGGAGACAGAATGAACGACGTGTTATCTGACAAGCTAGAACAGCTGTGCTGTGTTATGTCACGCTGTAATACTGATTGGGAACATGTCAATAAGCCCTATGAATGTGCCTTGTTATGGTTCTCCAGCTGGAGGAAACCATAACCATCACATGCTGTTGCAGAGTGAAACTTGACGGCACCACTAGTAGATGCTAGTTCTTTTTCCTCCGCTGTCTCTACTGAGTTGGTGTATTATTTTTGGCACCTCCCTGTCTTGTCAGTTTTGCTTATGGTATGATGATGTAAGAGAGGCATGTAGTCACAGTCAATTATAATAAAGATATTAATGAAACAAGGCTGAAATATATCATTAAAAGAAGAACAAATTGGTAGATAGAAGGCTTAGAGCTTGTATTAAGAGAATTGCAGTGTTTGCATTTATTTTTCTTAACTTTCCTCTCCAGCTGTAATTTATTTTCTTTCTCTTGCAGGCCCAGATTGCTCACTAACTGTACCTTCAACCGAGTCTTTCTGGGTCATGCCCAGTGTCAAGCCTTTTGGCACCTCCCTTGCCAGAGCTTCCCATAAAGCTGTGGTGCAGGAAAAGACCATGTGGGTGGTGGGTGGCTACACCTTTAACTACAGCTCCTTTCAGATGATTCTTAAGTAAGTTACATTTACTTAAGTTTTTTCTCTCTCTCTGATTCAGTTTATCCTTATGATATTTCATTGCAAGAAATTAAAATCTAGAACAGCTAAACTTTCTCAGCCTCATAATTGTGCATTGTTTCTGTAAGTTAATTTACATATGCATATGTTTTTACTTTGAATGCACATTGAGGGTGGTACTATTTTAAAATCTCTGTACTAGGGATGCACAGTATTGGATTTTTGGCCGATATCCGATATATCAATATCTTAAAATTTATTTGGTCGATAACCAATGTCAATACCAATATTTTTATTCCTAGACCTACTTACAGAGACTACATAGCTTTTTCTGCTGTGGAATTAAAATACTGTATTATTCTGCGTGGTATTTGTCAGTTTGGCCTGCTAACAAATGCATATGTCAAAAAGGGGACTGAAAATGATGCAACACTTCAACATGGATTATGTTTAATGTAAAATTTATTCATAACATTTACTCTCTAACACGATGACAACACTCAGTGCAAATTTGTAAATTTGCACAAATCTAAACTCAACCTGTTCACAAGCAACAAGTGAAAAGTGCATTAGTGGTAATGCATTAATAGATATACTTGACTGTTTCTTAAATTAAAAATTAACTTAAAACAGAAGCCTTTTATATCGGTGAGTTATTTTGATGGAATATTCGATATTTAACTTTATCGCTAGTATCGGTCGATACAGATACCATGTCGAAAATATTGTGCATCTCTAGTATAAACAAATATATCAAGAAGTTTTACCTTGCGTCAAGGACTTGAAGCTACCAGTACTTTGTAAAATAAACAATGTGAAAAGTCTGAGAATGTTGCCATAAACTGTGAGGAAATGTCAGCCAGTTTCACACTGACCTGAATCCTATTGGAGGGACGGTTTCTGCTTTTATCTTCCAACATTTACTGAGTCAAGCTGAGCTCCAGACCAAGATTGAGATTATTTTGAAAAATAAGATAAACCGGATAAACTGTGAAGGATTCATAATTTTTTTAAAGAATGTTCTATGCACTAACAAAATATAGTGTATGAGCTTAGAAAAATGAAACCAGCAGCTAAAGTGCTGTAAGCTTCAGTTTACATGCAAGAAATGTTCAGAGTCTGTTCTTGTTTCCTAAAACTGTGCTCAATGTATTTTCTGACTGAACAGAACTTGTTTATTTATGAGGATTTTGTGTTTACATCTGTTGTCAAAACGTTTTCCCCACAGCAGATGAACATTTTTATAATCAGAGATATTTTGTTTGCCTTTATAGCATCATCCAACATATAGCTGCTATGACTCAAGCAGATATGACTGTGACTGATATGACTGTCCTCTTTGTCGTCATATCAGTGAGGGAGACGTCAACAAAATAGTGCCATTGTCAATCTTGTTATCAGCATCTTTGTGCTTGTTTGCTTGTAGAAGTACAGCTAATCACAGATCATACTAAAGAATGTTTCTGTCTTTGGGTTGTAGTGATTTGTAAAGTAAAAAGGCAAAACACGTCTGTGTAAAAATTCAGATTTTTCTTTGGTTGTAAACTGCTTTGCAAACAAATTCCAACAAAAACACGGACGGAAAGTCAAACTTTTATAATTTGCTGATTTTCATCTTTTTTTTTTTTTTTCCCTCCGACAAGCTGCTCAGTATTTGTTTATCACCCGGTTCTGTCTTTCCCGTTGCTCCAGCAGCATCTTGTGTAAACAAATGAGTGCTGATGTGACCAGGTGGTCCTTTTTTTCCTGAATGTCTACAATCCGGAAATTATGTTTGCTCATCAGCGTGCAAAGCTTGTAGCTTAACAAAAGCACTATTTGAAGCTGGAAAACTCAAGTGTTGCCTTCAGCATGACAGGCGCTGCTGTCCTTTATTTGCTTTGATTAAATCAGCAGACCGTGCAGTAAACACCCAGTCACAGAGAGACGAACTGAATTTGTCCTTTACTATGTGCAACTTCATGGTGTGTGAAGGGGTTTGGTAAACTGTGATGCTCTTTCTTTGTCCTTTGCAGCTACAACCTGGAGAGTGGTGTCTGGAACACAGTTCCCAGCAGCGGCGGACCAGTGCCAAGATACGGCCACTCACTTACTGCCTACCAGGTACACATAGAAACACACAGATGCACCTAAACCCACCTGAGTGCAGAGTTAAAAAACAAACAGCTGCTGGACGTGGGGAAGAATTTTCCACAGTCAAAGAGCAATAATGTTTTGTCAGAAAACAGGAAGCTTCACAGAATTTAGAGAGGAAATTAAACATAATCGAATAATAATAAATCTAACCCAGGGTTTAGGGGTTCATTTTTTCTTAGTGCAGCCTCCAGACTTACTAGCAAACAACAGTTTTTAAATGGAAAGCTTGACAGATGTGTGAAGTTTTTTACGTTATCATCAACTGATGGTTCCTCGGGAATATCTGTCCGGCAAGTTCTTTTCATCTGACCTGCAAAATACGAAAATATTTTTGAAATTGCACATCAGGAATCAGTTTAGTTCTTCTCATTAAAGGTTAATAACTAGTGATGAGCATTTTATGCACTCTTCCAAACTTGATGATAAATATTAGAATTTTTTTTTTGTTAATACTACACACACAGCCCCTCGTTCATTCTGTGGCCCCTGTCCAGCTATTGCTTACAAACGCTAGACCAAGTTGTATCATTTAGTCATGCATGAATAATTTAATATCACAACAAATTGTTTAAAAGCAGAGAAAGCACTAATTTCAGCTGCCGCTCAAAGTGTTGGGACTGCTGCCTATTTCACAGTTATGCTTAAAACATGATTTTCTCTACACGGCTGGGACTTGTGGTGAATTAAATTGTATTTACTCCCAAGTTATGTGGTTAAAAAAAAAAACATTTAATGAAACAGGCTTCTGGTACAGATATATGCTGCTGCTGCTACATTTGCTTATCTTGCTAACGGAGTATCTTTATTCTCCTTCTTTTTCACTGGCCCGGTGGATGAGCGTGTACTGGGCTGTATATATTCTGGCAGTAAAGTTGAGCTAATCCACAATCATAGTTTCCACTCTTTATTTTCAAAATAAACTACATTAGAAGAAACAGATGCTCTGAGTTGCTTTTATTTTGGAGTGGGGCTTAGGTGTTGTGTTGTAAAAAGGACAGTGACTGGAAAGAAGCACCTTTAGGAACAACTTAGCACGCTACTATCAAATGCTGGTCACATGAATTAAAATAGGCTAATTTAAAGAAGCCGACTTGGCATATTTGAAAATATTTTTTTTCATCCCTTTTAATAACGACAGCACTTTAGCCAAACAGAGTGCTCACTCATGGTGTGTGTAAACATAGCAGAACGAGGGTGCGCTGCTGAGAGCTTAAAGAGCACCAGTGCTCCCAATTTTAGTCAAAGCCCTCATTTAACCTTGAATATCTCTTGGTAAATTTAGAAAACAACCGTCTTTATATTGTTGGAAGTACCATTCTGTAGATGCAGAACTAAAAGCCATAAAGTTCAAATCTTACAAAGACCTAATTTGCTTTTCTTGCTAATCTTGGCTAAATGCGGACATTTATCTGAAGTCTGAGTTGCTTTAAACATTACTTAACCATCAGATCTAGACAAGTTTGATTTTTAGTCTAGATGTCTCTGGACAAATAGGTTATTTAGACATATTTTAAACCCCATTATGCTCACTGTCTTTTAAGCCCTGAGTCATATGCAATTTCTGATTTGCTTCAAAGCTAACTGAACAAATGAATGAATGAATGAATGAATGAATGAATGAATGCTGGGCTAAGTTGTAAGTTCAAATGATTAGATCTGAAGCTAATAATGTTTGCACCAATGAGACATGTTTTTGCACTCAGAATTGAAGTAGCAGTTTAAATAATTCCATATCACAAGAAAGCATCTCTCCACCTCTTCAGGATAAAATCTACATGTTCGGTGGGAAACTTGAAGCCAGCTGGGGGAACGTGACAGACGAGCTGTGGGTGTTCAACATATCCAGTCGTACGTGGCAACGGGAACACCCCGATGTGGACTCACCGGCTCAGATTTATGCCGTGGAGGGACACACAGCCCACTGCGTCCAGCTGAACAGTGGCGAGGCTATCATGCTAGTCATCTTTGGCTACTCTCCCATCTACAGCTACATCAGCAACGTTCAGGAGTACAACCTGAGTGAGTCGCAGCTCCTTTCTGCAGACGTCTTATTGCTCATCATTTGTCTGATGGTTGATGTGAACGAAATATAAAAAATAAATATGCTATTTAAGCTTTATATGGGGCTGTAAAAACATCATTACGTTCTTAAAGGTCATTTTTGACTTAATGTTTTTTTTTTTACTTCATAAATCTATTTATTAGGTGAAACTCTCCATATATTTTTTCTTGTTAGAATCCAACAAATGGTTTGTGCCTGAGACGAAAGGAGCCATTCCTCAGGGAGGTTACGGCCACACCAGCACATACGACGGCGCCAGCGGCAGCATCTACGTCCACGGCGGCTACAAAGCACTGCCAGCCAATAAACATGGCCTCGTCGACGACCTGTACCGATACGACGTGAACACGCGGACATGGTGAATCATCGTGTCGCTCTCATGATTTATCATGCTTTACAGAGTGTGTCGTGCTGAACCTTGACACGCATGTTGTGCAAACCTCCCAGGTTCATTCTGAGAGAAAGCAGCTTCCCAAGGTACTTGCATTCAGCTGTGCTCCTCAGCGGCACCCTGCTCGTCTTCGGGGGCAACACACATAATGACACGTCACTCAGCAACGGAGCCAAGTGTTTTTCTGCTGACTTCCTTGCCTACGACATTGGTAGGACTCATTTTGTTGTTTATAAATCTCATCTGGCCACCTTATTTATTCATTTTGTTAATTTTAGCTACATTGCTATTGAATATTAGATCAATTTATAGATGAACAGAATATTTTAAGTAATAGTCAATATGGGTTTAGAGCAAATACAACATCAATGGCTCTCATGGAACTAATAGAAGAGATGACAACTGCTGTTGATCAAAACCAGTATTGTGTTAGTGTTTTTGTTGATTTAAAAAAGGCCTGACCACAACATTATCTTTGAAAAAACTGAATAAAAATGGCATTAGAGGATTACAGCGAGTATCCAGTTATTTGGATAATAGGAGACAATTTGTACAGGTAAACGATGTAAGATCAGAATTTTGTGTTAATGGATGTGGAGTTCCTCAGGGCTTTGTGTTGGAACCAAATTTGTTTATTTTGTATGTGAATGGTCTGGTTGATGTCAGAGTCAGAGTCAGAGTCAGAGTCAGAGAGTCTTTATTCTCATTTGCACCACATGTGGTACATGTGATGAAACAAAATTATGTACACAGGGACTCCAAGACTGGATTTAAAGTGTGAGTAAATGTCCAGCGTTCATGCCACAGTCTCGTTTGTCGGCCTGGTTCTGACTTCACGCCTGCCTCACAGATTCCTCATCTTGCTCGTTCCCTGCCTGTTCTGGATCCTCTGCTCACGGTAACGACCCCTGCTTTCTCTACAACGACCACATCTACTGGATCACGACTCAAGTTTGGCTTTGGATTTCTGACCACCCGTATGACCCTCGCCTGTTTCTCTGGACCTGCCGTTTGGATCTCCCTCCTGACTCCTCATCGCTCTGCTCCGAAGCCGGCTCGCCTTCACCAACGGTGACATCACACAAACCACCTCCTCCAAGGAACCCCTCCCTCACCTGTCAGGGAAGGTTGCCTGGCAACAGAACTGTCAGATCACAGCCACTGAACTCCGTAAGGACTCGGATCTCCACCAGAAGCAGTTTATTAACAAACCTTCCTGTTGTCTGTGATCTGGTTTGAATCCCTCAAACTGGTTCTTGTCAGAAAACTTGAAAAACTGGTGAGGTCAGAAATCTGAAAGAAAACATACAAATGGACAGTCTTTACAGAGAAACTGTACTTTATTCACCATGAAACTGGACGCAGGCGTCAAAGCTAATCTAATCAAAAACTTCAAAACAAGAAACCTTTACTTGGAGACTATAACGGGCAGAAAATGAAAAGTTTGGGCACATGCATGTTGGAAGTAAAGTAAAACTAATATTTATTTCTGTTGTGTTGGGGGTGAAGCCTGTGACGAGCCAGGCCTGGTGGAAAGGACCTTAATGAGTCATTGTTGACTCTGGGGTGCAAAACTTTGCAGATGTTTTATTACCTTACCAGCGTTTCCCATACCATTATACAAGCAGGACGCCCCGCACCGTAAACAGAACTGAACACCCCCCTCAGCCTTTATGTATGCAGGTTAGTGTCGCTGAGCCTCGAAGATTCCTCTACAAGAGAGACCTGATTTAACAAAGAATGATGACAACAGTTGACAATCATAAAATAAAGCTTCATGAATTGAGAAGAACAAATGAAAGAAAACAGTATTTAAAAAAAAAAACCTTGATTGTAAAGTGATAGGTAAAATAGCTTATACCATGAAAATCCAACTGGAGTCACTGGTTTGTTTGTCAAAGACGAACACAAAGTTCCTCAGTTCATGTAAAGTCATCTGTGCACGCTGTGCACGGCTGCAGTTTGATGTTCATCAGTAAGAAAGCTGGAGAGGAGAGTGCTGTTTGTGCTGATCACTCTTTAATTGATCAGGGCCAGCTGGTGACCCGGCACTGAAACTTCAGCAGCTTCAACGTGTGCATGTGTAACTTTCCCACATTCACCATGTGGAAATGTTTCCAGAGATGTTTCAGGCGTGCACGGGTTCTGAGAACAGTGCGAGGTGTAAAGCCTCTGGAGCCAAATGAGGCATTTGTTATTTAAAATCTGTTTGGGTTGTCGTGAAGTGTCTGCATCAGTCAGAGTAAACGTGTCATGAGAAATGCAAACATCTGACGTGAAACATTTTGCATGTTCTTCTGAAAGTCAGAAGATGAGTCACAGACTGATGAACGGTGCACGATCGAGGATGGAGAAGGCTCTTCTCTGCATCATCGCTGCTCTAGGTCAGCGGGTTTCATCTCGTTCATTCAGTGCGTTAGTTTAAAAATCAGTTTGGCAGCTTTAATGTGAAGTTTCCTTTCAAGTGTAAGTTTCAGTCAAAGCTTGAGAGCAGCTCAGATCCGTCTGCTCCTTCTGCTCTCTGCAGCTCTGTGCGTCGCCTCCTCGCTCGCTGGGCGTCAGTACCACTTCATGTACGAGCCGAAGAACTGGACCGAGGCTCGGAGCTACTGCAGAGACACGTACACGGACCTGGTGACCGTGGACAGCGTGAAGGTGGTGAACATCCTCAACAGTTTGGTTGTCAAGACCCAGCTGGGCTCCACACTAGACGTAAATGCAGTTCCTCTGTTCTCTTTGAAACTACAGAGTCATTGAAAAATCTTTTTTTATGCTGTTACTACATGAGCTCCTCATGTTTTTTCCTTATCGTTAATGTTTTATTACAAACTAACATCCTGACCAGTATTTACATTATTTATTTTCTTCAAACTGAAGTCAAATCAAAGAAATCTGACAGAGCTCTACTCTGAGTGACACATTCACCTGCTGATGATCAGATGTTGCAAATGTCTGCGTGAGTTCTTGCATCTTGACAACAGGCTGCGTTCAGTGACGCTCGTCCTGCGAGGCCGACCGAAGCTCCTTTGTAGCATTTGACCGCTCAGAGGAGTTTTCTCTCTTACTTTCTTTTTTCTGGAGGATTTCTTGAAAGTTTGAGTTCAGTTTACGATGAAATTCAAGCTCAATATTTATTCAAATAAAACACTTAACATATCACAGTAACTGTTCATTCCACTGCTCAGTGTGTGATCTACCTTGAATGTACATGCTCTTTACTGGGTGTGTACCTGGCAGCGTATTAGTACTACCAGGTATGTGCCAGTTACCTATTGAGTAATGTACTGGTTAATCACCAGAGATTTAAAGGGTAGTGGTACTAACATAGAAATGATACATGTACATGATTTGTACCTGGTATAATCCAACCAGGAGGCGTGGTGGCGCAGAGGTTAGAGAAGGTGGGCCTGTGATCGGATTCGGAAGATCTCTGGTTCAGCTCCTGGTATCAACACCCTCATTTGGCCTACTATGAGCCCTTGAGCAAGGCCCTTAACACACACCATCTGCACCCCCAGGGCACCCTATGGCAGCTCTCTGCTCCACACAGAGGGCTGTGGTAGCTCGGCGTCTGTGGTGGTGTCAGGAAGGACAGTCAGCGTAAAAACAATCATCAAGTCTTTGTGCGATTAGTTCACTGTGGTGAAACCTGAAGGAGGAGCAGCCGAAAGGAACAAAATCCTGGTAAATGTACTAGATAAGTACCCTGAACATGACATGTTCATATTAGATAATTACTGAGTGATTATTTAATACGAACATGTCATGTTCAGGATACTTATCTAGGTTTTATTAGGTACTTTACTGGACATGTACCTTATATGTACCTACTTTTATAGAATGTACATATTATATACAGTACTGGGTTTGTACTGGTACCTGCCAAGTAAGCATTTGGTACATACTAAGTACTCATTGGGTAATTAAGAGGGAGTTTTTCCTTCCCTCTGTCTCCTTTGTGCTTGCTCAGGATAGGAGACAGCAACAAAGTGAAGATGCAACTTGTCTGCTGCTTCCTCAGATCGAGAACTTCACTAAAAGGATTTTCTTTGTGTGTGAAAGTTCCTGTTCAGCGCCCTGAGACGACTTTGTTGTGATGTGGCGCTTTATAAAGAAACTGAACTGAATTACTGGCCAGTTAACTGGGTTTTAAATGGATACAAGTACTTCGCTGGAATGCACATGGTCTGTACTGGATATATTCTTAATATGTACCAGATACTACATGAAATATGCATAGTTCATACTGGGTATGTATCTGTATACCAGTGCTGACCAGGTAAGCTCCCAGTGCAAGGTACATGTTGGCTGTCTTGAACAGGGCTGACTTCAGAAGTTATTCAGTTGGACATCCACTGATTTCTTTCTTTAAAAAAAAAAAAAAAAAAAAACTTTATTAAAGTCCGTCCACTGGTTCATGAAATATTTTGCAGACAGACAAACGAACAAGTGCAACAACAGTTACATGTTCGCCCACCTGTCATGGCGGTGAACACTAAAGATGAGTTGAATGACGAAACCAGCTCTTGTTTTCAACAGGCCTGGACTGGTTTATACTTTGACGTAATCAGCTGGGCGTGGTCATTGTCCGATATCAGGTTCTACTCAAACTCTTCGAAGTACTTCAGAAACTGGTCTCCAGGAGAACCCACCAGCGACTGGTTCGCAGGAGAATGTGGTTCCATGTACGACAATGGGCTGTGGAACGATGCTCCCTGTGAATGGACCTATATACCCATATGCTCCAAAACTAGTGGTAAGAAACCCAACAAACCCACTTTTAAAATTTGTTTCTGCTTTAATTTTTCATGCGCTCACCGTCCAAAGGCAGACATCTCATGGTTTAGCCTCAAAGATCAAAGTTAAAACAAGTATGTTTTACTTGTCTGGACTCTGGACCCCAACATCTGCTCAAGACAATTTAACAAAACTTGATACAAATTTGTGCGACCACTACAAGACATGTGGCACAATCTTAATATGACCCAGCTTCAAGATCAAGACCACACATCAAGGTCAAAAAGTATTCAAGGTCTTTGCTTGTCCGCCCATTGTTGTAGATCACTAGAATTAGTCTGCCTTGCAAAAGAGATCTGTGGTCTCAGTGGAGTTTACCTGGTTAAATAAAGATAATAATAAATAAAGTTAATAATAAATAAAGGTTAATAATAAATAAAGGATAATAATAAATAAAGTTAATAATAAATAAAGTTAATACTAAATAAAGTTTAATAATAAATAAAGGATAATAATAAATAAAGTTAATAATAAATGAAGGATAATAATAAATAAAGGTTAATAATAAATTAAGGTTAATAATAATAATTTGTGGATGGGTGAGTGGTGGTCCAGAGGTTAGAGAAGGTGAGCCTGTGATCAGAAGGTCGCTGATTCAACTCTCTGGACTGACAACATCATAATATACTGTAGGTGGGAAAGGTGAAACACCCACACCTGCCTCCATCCCCATTTGCTCCACTCTGGGCCCTTCAGCAAGGCCCTTAACCCTCACCTTCTGGTCCCCTGAGCCCCCTATAGCAGCTCTCTGCTCCACACAGAGGGCTGTGGTAGCTCGGTGTCTGTGGTTGAGTCAGGGAGGACAGCCGACATAAAATCAATCAAGTTTTTGTGTGAGTTAGTTTGTTGTGGCGACCCCTGAAGAAGGAGAAGCCGAAAGAAGAAAAACAGTTTGTGGACGAGTGTACGATGTGTCGTATGAGGTACAGTGATCCTCACCTATCGTGGGGGGTCATGTTCCAGAGACCCCCCGCCATAGGTGAAAATCCTCAGCGTTACATATACAGGTAGTCCCTGACTTGCGAACGAGATCCGTTCCTACGCCCGTTCGTTACTCGAAAATCGCCGTGTCGGAAAATACGTCCAAACGGCCCCTCATACATGCACCTCATACATACCGTACTGTATTTTTACCAAGCACTTAGCCTATCCTCAAAAACCACATACATTTAGGAGCCATGACAAAGGAAAAATAGTTAATTTCTTACTGGGAGCTGGTTTCTTCTTCAGTCTGTTAGCATGTTAGCTCGTTGCTCAGCTGTAGCCTATCTGCCTTGTAAACCTCAGCTCAAAACAATAAGGTCTCTTGTATTTCCACGTGCGGTCCAGCGGTCCAGAGTTAGCATATTTAGCATATTAGCCCTTGCTTCGGTCTGCCTGAAGTCTCCTGTAAGTTTCCATTTAGCACGCGTCGTTTCTCCTTTTAAGTTTCGTTTTGATACCGTATTTTCTGGTGTAAAGTCGAATAAATGCTGTAACTTGAAGCAATGCTTTTCAATGGGAGTGCGTTCGTAAAGTCAAATCGTCATAAGTCGAGACCGCCGTAAGTCGGGGACTACCTGTATATCTGTGTGTCATTTATTTCAGGTCAGTTCTGTTTGTTTGTGCAGCCAGTTTATTCACATTTTTGCCAGAGTTCAGTTTTGTTCCTTTGACTTCCTTTATGAGCTCAGCATTCATTTTTGTAACACGTAAGCTTTTGGGGTTATAATAAAAACCCTATTTTTCTATTCCTATGATTCCTCTTGCTTTTCAACTCAGTCCATCACAATCCATTATCTTTACCCACTTCTTCCACTTTGGGTCACGAGGGTCACCGGTGCCCATGTCCAGCAATCACTGTGCGAGGGGCAGGGGACACCCTGGACAGGTCTCTAGTCCATCACAGGGACACACAGAGACAAATGAGACAACCATTCACTCTCTCACTCACATCTAGGGACAATTTAGAGTTACCAATCAGCCTAGCATGCATGTTTTTGGTGTGTGGAAGGAAACAGGAGTACACGGAGAAAACCTACACATGTATGGAGAGAAAATGCAAACTCCACCCAGAAAGGCCTCCGAATTGGGATTTGAACAGGAAACCTTCTCGCTGAGAGGCAGTAGCTCTACCAGTTGTGCCACCGTGCTGCCGGTTCACCCCAATATTCAATATTATTTATTTAAAACCGGTATAGTGCATCATCCGGTTGTACCTCTGCAGGTTGACCTTAGGTTCATGTATCAGTGTCAGTCAGTGTGGTTTTTAGACTTCAGAGCTGTATCCTCGGATGTTTTCTGTTCAGGCTTGAAATATCTCAAAACGAGCTGAAGACGTCCGTGACAAAATCGAGAAGGGTTCAACAAAGACCATGTGACTGTTTTATATTAAAATTTCTCACAGTAATTTTTTTGAACTGCTCACACCTCATGTTACAGGACTACAAGTCTCTGATTCTCACATGAGGAACTCGAGGATCCCTGCTGATGTGTTGAAACGTTTCAGAGAATTTTTTGCGAATGCTCTTCAAAACAAGCCTCCAACAGTTGCAGCTTGATGAAATTCATCCCCTGCTGTCACCTCACGGTCGGAGTTCTGCTCTGCTCCCACAGTCAGACTCTAATTAGACACACCTGTGATCCTGCAACTTGATGAGCATGAGGAGTATAAGAGGCCTCAGAAGATACTCGGCCAGTGCTGGAGCATTACCTGAAAAGTCTTGTTCTAGCTATCCGGGTCAAAGCTAAATATTACTGACTTGTGCTATTTTTTCGTGCCTCAGTGAGTCCCCTTTTGAAGTCCTGTGTTTCTGAATCCTCCTCTGTGGAGCTCAAGCTCCTCTGTCCACTTGCCTTTCACCTGCACCTCTCTTGCCTGGAACCATTTGGGTCTACTTTCTCCACGCCTGACCTCAAGCACCAACATAAGAAAGAACTGCAATAGCATTATCTCCCTTGACGTCCAAGAATCTCAGGGTTCCAGTCTCCTCGGCTGGTTTATTGCTCATCTCTCATCTTGTAAATAAACTCTGTAAACTGATTCAGAGTCTTGGTCTCTGTTCTCACTGGTCCTGGTACCTGGGTGTGGCTGCTATCATCACACTCCAAGATGGCTGCCACAGTAAACCAGGCTTAGCCAACAGAAAAATGACTGTGAACCAGTACATTTTATAGACATTGAGGTGAAAATAAAAGCTGAGTGTTATGTCCAACAACGTACTTTCATCGTTAACAGAAGTTTTGTTTAAATGATTGGGATACAAGGTATGCATTACTTACACATTAACCGTAAGGTTTGTTTGAAAATAAATGGGGAAAGATTGTTTGAATGAAGCCAAAATTGAAAGTAAATGTATTTAAATATAATTTGGCAAAATAATTGAAGGATAAAGTTGTAGAGCTTTTAGGTTTTCTCCAGGTTTCCAATTAGTTTTGCTCAGGACATGTGATTGTTTTGGGGAAAAATTAACCTTTATAGTTAGTTTTGCCATATGAGTCTTGTATTTTTATCCTAAATGTTACAAAATCAAAGACAATCTTGTCTAAGCTTGTAAAGTCTTTAAACTCCAGCCAGCGACGCTGTTCTCTTTTAACATTTTAAAGAACAAAACACATTTGGTGCTCTCTTCATCTTTGTGCTCCACCTCTGAAACGTTCAGAACGTTCAGCCCTGGCTGTTAACATGTTTATTTATTTATTTATTTTGCTGACAAGCATGACAATATTTACACATTTCAACTTGGGCTTTTGCAAAACAACAAAATGTTGTGGATTCCTCAACCACAGAAAAATGTGACATGAATCTCTTAACAACGAAAAACGTGTGAACTAAATAAAACTATGCTAATGTCTTTTTGTGAATGCTGAATATTATTACTGTATTTTTTGGACTAAGGTGCAATATCAATGAACGGGTCTGTTTTCATCCATAAGGCACAGTAAGCAAAAAAAAAAAAAAAAAACAGCCAGACAAGTCAAACTTTATTCAACTCATTCACAGTAACTCAACATTGTTCAGTTGTACCACGAGGTCAGTAAGCACAAGCAGAATTAATACATAAGGTGCACCCGACTGTAAGGCTCGTTGTAGATTTTTGAAAAAAGAAAAAAAAAAGGATTTTAAGTGTGCCTTATAGTCCGAAAAATACGGTACTGAATAAAATTAAAAAAATCTGTGACATCCAAAACAAAATGAGAGAGTATTTTTATTTTACAGAAAAGAGCTATAAGGATTATTACAAGAAAGAATTACTGTCATCCTTCAAATATATTATTTCATCAATTGAAATAATTGAAGTTTTATGATTTGGTGGATTACAATATTCTAATAGTAATGTATAAAGCTCAGAATTCTACATTACCTCTGAACATTCAAACGCTTTTTGTAAAAAGGAAAAGTTGTTATAATTTGAAGGGTACAGACATTTTTGAAGTCTGTGGAATAGTTTGGAAAACGATGTAAAAAGAGTAAAGTCGGTCTCTATATTTAAGAAATTGATTAAGACTGAATTGTTGAAAAGA
>JARVGS010000002.1:28397940-28414950 GCA_031762315.1 Hypsolebias antenori
TGTTTGGGTAATGTAGGGCAGCTGGTGTGAGCTGTGCACACTGCAGCTCTGCTGCTCGTCAGGAGGACAGGAGTCACTTTGATGTGGCCACAGTTTGCGTTAACAATTTTAGACTAATCGCGTTAACTTCAGAGGCTTTGTGTTTTACTTCACCAGTGACGTGTTGCTCAAGCAAAATAAATTCATGAGGCATTACATGAGGTGGAGATGAGTGATGAGAAAAGTGCACACGCGTGATAAGGCGCGTGCACACAGGGCGATGAGGGCGAGAGACGAATGAGAATGTGGCTGTTTTCTCAGATTTGGAAGCCGTGTTCAGAATGACCGATATGTGTGGGAGGACGAGTGATTGATTAAATAAAGCTTCGTCTGTTAAAACCGCCCTGAGACGCAGAGGGAATGATATCTTCCCAGGAAGCTCAAGTCCTGCATTTCTAATAAATTGGCGACTTTCGCAGCTAATTACAAGGTCCTGAAAACACTCATTAGACTTTCAGATTCTTCATTTGTATTCCAACAAATGAAGTAACAGTTAATAAATATGCCTAAAAGGAGAGAGTTTACTTCTTATGAAAGGGGGGTCAGGAAGAAGTTTTCTTTAAAGTTGTGTCTTACTGGGCTGTGACTTAGTCACTTATTATTTGTTGCAATCATACTGAATTCTGGGTATTTGAGACCTGCTGACCAGACAGTTTCTGAAAATAACAGCTTATTGTTGTACAAAAGACTTGCAAAACTGTTCTGCCCACCTCGCATTTTGGCAGCTGGCCCACACATTTATAATTTATTCTCTCGGAGTTCACTTTTGTAATGAAGCCAGGCAGATTTGGTGCAGTTTTACACTAATTATGTTTGAACATCTCTGTGGTTTTTAGACTTGGACATGAACCTCAGCCCCCATGCTGGGATCAGAACATTGCCATAGTGATGCCCAGCACAAAGCTGAGAATGTTTTGCTCAGGATAGACCCCAAAGGGAGCAGATAGAGTGAAAACAAAAGGTGTCCAAGAATCGAGTCCTGTGGGACTCCACAGGGCAGAGTCACTGATGCAGATACACTATTTCCAACCTTAAACTCCTATCACTTAGGCACAAACGGAACCATTCTAATGCTATGCCTGTAACAACACGTGCAACAACTTTGCAACTATTTTGAGGCAATTTGTTGCACTTTTTTTTTTTTTAGAACAAGTCTAAACCTCAAGTGACAAGATTGTAACTCTCGAGAGGTAGATGTGAACATCTTGGGGGCCACATGCTTTAGTCAGTAAGCACATTTTACAACATGGAGGGTTTTAAAGTACTGTAAAAGCTGAAAACAATAGGAACAGAGTACAGTAGTACCTTGTTTATCGCGATGGATCCATACCCTGAAGCCCCATGATAAGTGAAAAACCACGAAGTAGGAATAGTAGTACGAGTAGTACACTGTAGTTTATTGTAGTATTTATATATTAAGGCTTTTTAAACACTTCCCACACAATATTCTAAACAATGTTTCCAAACTCTAGACGCTCTAAAAGAGCACAGAATGTCATGATTTCAGCTCTGTGCCTCGGCTGCTCTTTACCACCTGCAAGCGCTCTCGGCCACGCCCACTTCTCCGCTCAGCACAGACAACAGCTGATCAGCTGCAGCAGGAAGTTTATCCTGCAGTGTGGGCTGCACAAAGGTGCAGGATGTGTTAAATAATTTAAAATAATTTATCTTAAATAAAAATACATGTCGATCATCAATCAGCCAGTTATGTGTCATGTCCAATCTTATTTAGAAAAATCATGATAAAGCGAGTCCACAATAAACGAACCGCGAAGTAGCGAGGGACTACTGTAGCTGTGGACATTAAACTATTCCTGAACAGCTTTAGAAGAACTTAAATAAGGTGAATGAGAACGATTCTGTGGTTCAGGTATTTTATTTTTTTAATAATAAAAAAAGTGATCATTTGTTCAAGGTGTTGAATGTGGATATTCATTTCTCTTCATGCTGGAGGCACTCAGAGCAAATAAAAAAATACATAACGCTGTGTTTGAATAGAGCCACAGTTCTGAATCGTATTTGAAATTAATGAGACCCTTGTGTGAATGAATCAGTGTGACGAGGATTTGTTCACCCTAATTCGCCATTTTCCTTTAAGGTGTGTCACAGTATGCATCACCAAATGCTCTCCCATTTGTCACAGAGTCAGTGTGAGGTTAAATCTCTTTAATTGGGCTGCAGAGGGGATCGAGTTTGTCTCCAATAACACGAAGGGCCATCCGTGGCCAAAAATGGCTGCGCAGGCAGGACACACCCCACCACAGAGGTTTTATTTAAACCGGTCCAGCTCATCCAGAGAAACACAGAGCTAATTATTTTAATAGACGAGGAAGATGCGAGCGAGGCTGGTGCATCCTTCGCAGACGAGTGGAAATATTTTTGACTCGTGGTGTGTAACTTGGCTGACAAGGAAAGGGGCTATTTTTAGCTGCATGTTTATGTAAGTGACTAACATGTTGTGGAATAATGAGGAAGTCTCTCTGGGGCCTGCACGGAGCTGCAGAGACGAGACTTGGAGCAGCGATTGAAGGGAGCTAATGAGCACGAGGGAGAGCAGAAAGGACTGGGATGATAAAAGCATGAAGATGCCAAAAAAAAAGGAAACTCGTCAACCACCAGCGGGAGGTTGGAGGCAGGCAGGAGTGGGGAAAAGCAAAAGGGAAAACGGTGAAAAAATGTCATGATAGGTGAAATAATTCAAAGAAAAAGACCACTGGTAAAGGAAACAATTTGATTTGATTGGTTTAAAACTGTGCCTCCAAAAGCATAATGAAGGACTGGAGTGCCTCACTGCTGCGATTTGTTTTCAGCTAAACGTTTTAAACGTTGCACTCATCTCACCGTTCGTGTGTTTTATGCGAGCTGCTTTCCTCTGATTAGACTCTAAAATAATTTCTTGTTTCTCCTAGATATCGTCGCAGTTGGACAAAAACCTCACAGCTCCAAGTTTCCTGCTTGTGCCTAAACGAGCCCTGTTGGTCGCTCCTCACGTCTGGCTGTGGATTTATGGACGTCTAACCAATGAAGCGGGTCAAAAACAGCTGGTTGAATCAACTGGAAAGAAAAAAGTTTTTCTCGTTTCCTGAAAATTTGTACTTTTTTTTTGGAAAGACGAGGTTTTTGCCCGACAGCGACAACATGTTGCGTTATTTCACTATTTCACTTTTAATTTCATTTAAGCACACACGCACACACACACACAAGCCCTCTCACACGTTATGTGGTACCTCTTCTCAGGTGGGGGCTCTTGATTGGCTGGTGGGGCTGCCTGCGCCGTTTCCTGCAGGTCAGGGATGTTGGCAAAGTCATCTTGCTCTGCCACCCCAATGGCCAAAGACAGGACCACCAGCTTGCCTTCGCTGGCTCCCCGTAAAAAAATAAAAAAAAAAACAAAATACAATAGAGAGAAAACAGAGATAGGAAAGGAGGCGAGAGAGGAATCCAGATGCAAAAGGGTAGAAGAGTCGAGCACAAAAGGAGGTGCGGTGCAGGAGGGGAAAGGAGGAGGAGAAGGAGAGGTCATTTTTTTAGGTGGCAGTGAGGACAGAAGGTTGAAAGGCGGTGGGACAATAAAGAGACCAACTCAAACAAGAAGACTCAGCAACAGAGACAGGTCAATCAAAAGGCCAAACAGCAACAGTACGCTCTGTCCAGGGAAGGATATTAAAGAGAATCATCAGAAGCCCTTGACATTAAGGTAATAATTTTAATGAGGTGTGCTGCCAACATCTGCAGTCTGCAACAAGGTGATTAGTTAATGATTCCTAATGGACGTGGTATTCAGCAGCTTTCGTTGTACAAAGTGTCTGCGCACCCACACTGGCAGTCATTTGTCTACTTCTTTTACCTGCCTTCCTCTTTCCCTCCAGACGCACCTCTTCCTCTGAACACACCGGGCGTCTTAGTTAAGATTTAATTAAGCCTCATTAGGAAGATCTGGACTAATTGTTTCTATTTGAGCAGCAGAGTTTCTGGAGGTGGAGGTGCGTGTGTGTCGTCGCTTTCTGGGTCAGCGCTCTCTCACTCTTCTCATTTCATCCAAATCCTGCGTTCTTTGCCTCGTCCCGACTAACCCCCCACCCCTCTGCTTCTAATTCTCTGCCTCCTTCCCTCCTTTCCTGTCACCCACACCCTCGTTTCTGTAGCTTAAGCCTCTGACGGCGTTACAATATCTCCAACGAGAAAATATGGAGCCGTCAAGCTGCGGGAGAGATATTACCCCTAAACTTTACAAATGTGTCTTTTCACACAGAGAGGCTCGAAGTTGGTTCAGTAATCTCTCTGTTAGACAGCAACACCAGTGGCTTCTGAGCGTTTTACTATCTGCCATAGATTAATACAAATCACTGACACCACTTGTCAAAAATAAGGTCGTTTTTACAATTGGTACTCGTAAACTCGTCTCTGGACTCAACCCTCCACTACGTCACTGAGTACATCTGTTAATTTCATCCCTTTCAATCTGCTATCGCTCATTTCAGCTCATTAGTTCAGCATCTACACAGCCTCAGCTGACTTATTACACATTTGAAGGGCTCAGATTATCTTCAGTGGAGCATTTTATTTCCCCGTTGTGTTTAGCCGCACGTGTGTGTTTTCCTATTTTAACCGTTCATCAAAGCACAGAGTTGCGTTTATATATTCCTTGTGTCATGGGTGCCGGCCATAAGTGCAGGCTTTCATCTTTAATTTGAGGGTGTTCACATTCAAATTAAGGGGAAGGTTTACAAGCTAAATTTTTAAATCGAAGCCTCCTGGTTTTCGAGGAAGCAAACAAAATAGGATAATTGATTTCAAAGCCATTCCGTGTGCAGGCAAAGGCCATTTCTTCATTATTTCCTTCGTCGCTTAAACATGTAAAAGGTTTGGAGCTGATATGTTTGTTTGGAAGCCATTAGAGCAGAGCTACAATTTCCAATGATTAAAAAAAAGAAAGCTCCCAAAAGACGTCATCTTGATCAGTAACAATGAAAGAATAAATGGAGTTGACGGAGTGGCCAAATCAAGAGCAATATAAACGTTTGCTGAAGGCAGCAGTAATCACAGGATCATTTGCAGGTGAGGAGAAAGCCTCTGTGTAGCGTTCAGACAAGTGAACATTATTCTCTAAGAGGAAGGCATATCATTATGTGAACAGGGAGGCTAAATTAGACTTGGCCCCCAAAAAACAGATGAACATCACAAACAGGTATAAAACTCATCAACTTGTTCTAGAATGATGAGAGAAAACAAAACCCCCCAAAAAAGCTTAAATTGTTCAGGACCTGCAGCAAACAGAGTGGTTTGATAACAAGGGGTGTGCACAGAAATATACTGCACTTACTTTTAGAAAGAAATAACAAATTTCCTAGACGATGCCTCAAAAGTAGCAATAATCAATGATCGAAGCTCTAAAGATGCCCAGAATTTAAAAGTTGCGAAAATCAAGACTGATTTGAAATCAATGGAACTGAGCTGTGTTTGTTTGCGAGTGGCCAAACATAAAGTCAGAAGTGTTTGTGAACAGAAACAGGAAGTACAAATTAAGATCTAAAAATAATCTTTGCCTCAACAGGATTTTTCATGACTAAGTTAAAAAAAATCCATAGATTTGTGTTTGTCCATTTACAAGTTTCAAAATATGTTGCTTTGTGTGTGTGTGTGTGTGTGTGTGTTAAAAATTATCTAATTGCTTAGCTCTTTTCCTAGTTCAGACCTTTAAATTTAAGTGGCATGTCTGTACTTTAAACTCAAACACGTGCAGTTAAGAAAGTTGACACCTTAAAAATGCAATAAAATGTAGAGGAAAAAAGACACCTTCTTCATTGCAGTCACACTGGCATGAGTTTTTGTGAGCAAGCAACCAGCGAGACAATTGTTGAAACTCACAGCCTATTTACTTGTGCACTGCTTCTAAATGTTAATGTCTGTGCAGTAGTCCCTCGATACGTCGCGGTTTGACTTTCGCGGACTCGCTCTTTAGCAGGTTTTCAATGTAAGATTGTACACGACACACGGTTGTCAACTTTAATATTACGTGATTGGGATGGTATGAGATAAAAAGTTAACGGGAGCAGAAAAAACATTTTTTTTTTTTTGGACAGGCGCCACCATTTTGTAGATTCCTTCCAATAAGCCTATACTGTAACGCATGTCAAAAGAACTACACGGCCCAGAAGCCAACAGTGCTTCTGGCCGCTGCTTTCAACCAAAATTCAAAGAACAGCAATGGAGGGAGCAAACGCTAGCGGAGAAACCAATGTGGTAAAAATAGTTCTGCAACACAAAGTCAGACATAACGATGTGTCTATGACGCTCACCGAACTGGCAGGAAAGTTGTAAATAATCCTGAAGCTGAACTCATCCTTCAAGTTGTAGTATATCTACTGGTGAGTACCATTATAAAATGTTGCAGTACTGTACAGTACATAACAATTACTTAGATTTAGAAGTTTAGAACATTGCAAGCGTGCAGGAAGGGTTTATAAGGTCTTAAAATATATATAAATACCAAAATAAATATAATGTCCCTACTTCACAAATTTTCACCTATCGTGGGGGTGTCTGGAACGTAACCCCCACGATAAGTGAGGGACTACTGTATTTTGATTAGTCTGGATGGTTCTTTGTGTTTTTAGATCAGGTTAGACCCGTTACATGTGTTGTCTGATCTTTTTTCAGGGTTATTCTACATCTTCAGGTTAGATCTCCATCACTTGTTCTCCCATGGGTTTTCTGCCACTCTATGTTCGGCCTTCCTCTGTGTGGATCCTGATCCTCAGTCCTGCCACGCCCACCCACACCTGAGTCCTGTGCAGCTGTTCCTTGTTCCCTCATCCACCAAAACGACTCAGTCTGTCTGGAAGTCTGCGCAGCATCCAACACCTTCACGTGCCAGTGTCGCTCCGGTTCTCGTTCATGGCGACTCTGCCTCTGTTCTACTACGTTGCTGCCTCGTCAGATATGAATAAATCGTTAAATAAAGTGATGGTTTGTTTTACTGAGCTCCTCGAGTAAGCCTGAATTACCTGGTCCCATACCTCCATGACAATGAAACTGTATTAAGGTCCTTGCACGTTGTTTTGTTGACCACCTTTACCTCAGCTCATCTTTTACCCACCTCTGCAGCCGCCCCCAGGTTTAGGATTCAGTCCAGTGGATTCTGACCCACAAAATAAAGGTTGCAGAAACTGATGCTAGCTGTTGCTGGTTGACATAAACAAACGTTTATAACAAGCCATTTTAAAAAGAACCTCATCAATCAGTACATTTTTCATCTAGTTAAATCTCTACTTTCATATTTTTGCAGCAGTTAGGACTAAATAT
This sequence comes from Hypsolebias antenori, assembly GCA_031762315.1. Classification (NCBI taxonomy): domain Eukaryota; kingdom Metazoa; phylum Chordata; class Actinopteri; order Cyprinodontiformes; family Rivulidae; genus Hypsolebias; species Hypsolebias antenori. The sequence goes on from JARVGS010000002.1 coordinate 28,405,285, forward strand.
AATATAACTGTTGTAGTTTATACGATTTCTGTGAGCTATGAGTTGGTACTGTAGGTTCATATTATAACCAGAAAATGAAATGCTTTGATTCAAGGATAATATAACAGAAGCTATATAAGTGGTCCTAACTGGATTTAATTGTGAACGAGTTCTCACTCGTTTAGATTCCTCGCCTTAAGCAAAATGATACGATGCATTCGTCAACACCGTAAATATAACGGGGATTGGATCACACTTCTATCCCATTACCTTTTAAGTACGAGCATTAACACAGAGGACTCTTGTTAAAGCACTTCTCTCAGCACAGCTAACGTGAAAGAAGCACAGGCGAGCGAGGGGAGAGACATCAATGCAGCTGAGACAAATTATTGATTTTGAGCCAAAATAAGGAGCCAAGACCAATCACCAAAGTAATCCATTCAGTCAAAGTTCTCCAAAGGCAAGAGACCTGCACCAATGCCATCCACACATTCATTAGGCAATGATTCACCAAACAGGGAACGTGGGCCAAGATTGAAATTAAGTATCTTGAGCAATGGGTCATGTCTATTACCATCCCCACTCTCTGTCATCAATCATTCAAGGTGTTGATGTCGCAGAGAAGGAAATACATCAACAATGACCTGGAATTCACATTTACGATGATGAGCGTTATGGCCGACAATATGGCTGGTCATAACGTTATGGCCGGCACATTGTCAGTGACCTTGGTGCTTTGCATGGTGCACTGCGTCGCAGGGTTAGCCGGCAGCATCAGTTCAGCTATGACGCCTCGGGAAGCTTCGGAGCGCATAAAGAAAGTGAAATGAGTGGTGAACAGCCACTGTAAAACTGAGTCAGTGCACACTGAGCACGTGCTGTACCTTGACAGTGTCCTTGCTCATCTGTCCCCTCACCAGCCCTCTGTCTCCCTTATCCAGCCTCCCCACCTCCTCCAAGCACGGAGCAACAATATGTTGCAGAAGTAATGGTGCTGCGTGGTGGCACAAGATCAATGCATGAGAGTAAACCCAAACGTGCTCCAGCTGCTTCACCACTGTCCTCACACTGATGCACAGTGACATGCCTAGCTGCGTCCACAGGGGTTTCCATCTCTAAAAGTTACAATAAAACAAAACAGACGCAGTTTTTGCTCACGGAGCATAAATAGAAACGCCTCTCCGAAACAGGAACTTTAGCAACAACAGCAACATCTCAGGAACATCGCGGAGCACCGTTAGTTCTGTTCTGTAACGACAACTGCAGCAGACAGGCCGGACGCCATCGAAACAGATGTTGCTGTTCAACAGAGCACGCAGCGTAACCGTTTAACAATCCTCCAACAGAACGGGACAGAAGTAGCCCGCAATATGTCGCACCTTCTCGCCATTTCTCATGCACGCCGCTGTCTAAAAATAGAATTTATTGCTTCTGTCTCCTTTTTCTGTTTCACAGATTGCTCAATAAAAAGCTCTGTACTTTATTACAGCTCATTAAGGCCACGGCGTCGTGTATTCTTATTAAGAAATGGCAGCGATAATTGCTTTAAGAGGAATTAAAGCATTCATTTAGGAAGGGAAGCCAAACGTTGACAATTAAATCCAATAAACCAACGTGACCTGTTGTTTTAATACCTGGTGTGTATTTTCACAAAGACAATTTTTATTATTTAATACAACTTATAGCTAAAAGATAACAGCTTATTTACAGTTATAACTCTATGCCTATTATTTTTAATGACTTTGTTTTGTATAAGCTCATTTACTGCCTCTTCATTTGTTTAAAATGTCATTATCCTAAATTACCATAATCAGCTGCAACATGAAATCTTTTAACTTTCAACTCTTTGCAACTGTAAATGAAATGTGTTTTCTTCCCACACTTTATGTTCCAGAAGTTTAAATGAAATTAATAAGAACAACTCAGCTCCAAGCACACGTCATCGTTCACATCAACACACCTGTACGAGCGCAAGCGCGCCTGTTTTAGCAGGCAACAAGCAATAATATCCTTCCCTGGATATCAGATGCAAATTTATTTGTAGAATCTATAAATAAATAAATAAAACACCTGAAGGAAAAGAAACTGTTTGTATGCATTTCAATGCAGGTTAGTTTGTATTTAAATATCACTGTTGTGTTCGTTAAGTATTACACTTTAAAACTATCATTACACAAATGAACATCACTGAATATACAAAAGGACAGAGGCTACGACTGAACACACACCCAGTTAGGACACAAATGAAGATATTTGAGACTTACAGGAAGGATTTGACATCCAGGCCTCGGTTCTTGATCTGGTCCATCATGTAGTCCCAGCTGCCAGGGTTGGCCCGCGACCTCCCTCCTGCGCCACCTCCCCTACAGTGAGAGGTAGCTGCTCCCGCTTGGCCGGCCCGAGCGCCTCGGGTGCCGCCTCTCGTACCTGCACCTCCACCCTCGCCGCCTCCTCCCTCTCCTCTCCTGGCACCTGCCCCGGGCTGTCCGGGCGCAGTGTGCAACTGTCCCAAGCTCTGAGACGTAGTGGGCGGGTGGTGGCTGAGAGCCGGGCCTGATGAGTGGATGAGAGGCTGCTGAAGACTCTGCTGGCGCAGCAGCGTCCGAGGCCGGGCCGGCCCAGAGGGGACGTGCTCCAGAACGGAGGCGTAGGACAACGCCGGATCCCCAAAGCTGGGAGGGCAGAGGAGCAGGGAGGAAAGAGAGCGCGTAGAAGGCCAGGGCCGGCAGAGGATCGAATTGTGAGGAGGGGAGGCAGGTGTGGAAGGTGGTGCGGAAGAGGAGCAAGATGAGGAGATTCGGACAGGAGAGGAGGCGAGGAACGGCGGCAAGCAGACGTCAGAGCAGTGGAGGGAAGAAGTCAGGTTGACGTCAGGATAGAAACAGGACAGGTCGCCCAAACAGGAAGTCGAAGGTTGTGGGAGGGGAGAGGAGGAAGCGGTGGAGTCCGAGGTCAAATCGGAGGCCGGATCGTCGGGAGGTGGAGACAGGAGGAGGAGGAGAGAAAAAGAAATCAACGTGAGGCAACAGCTGTAACAGCAGTAGCAGACATAGCAGTAGAAGGTGCAGCCTGAGTGTGCATGGCCATGCGCCGCGTGCGGCTCGGGGGGCCGCGGCCAGCAGCACGGTGCACTCTGGGAGCTGCTCGTGTGCGTCAGACGTGAGCGCGTCTTGCATGGCAGCGCAATGTGTGCGTGTCTTTTGAAGGCGGGCGTGGCTCGAAGTGGCAGCGGGCGGATGTTGACTGTCCGGACGGGCGTGCAGCGGTTCTGAGCCACGCGAACTCCTCGAGGCGCGTGCGTTGTGGTTTTGCAGCTGCCGGGCCTTCCCGATGAAGGCTTTTTGGTGTGACGAGAGATACCCATTCCCTCTACACGCCGGTCAGCATGTCCATCTCTGACAGATTCTTTCTCTCTAAGTACGTTTGGCCTTTTAAATACTTGCTGAACCTCCTGAGAGATCCCACAGCCAACCACCTTTTACAGCTTGACTCCCTCCCTCTGTCAATCTCTCAGTTTCTACTCCTCCCCTCCAAAAAGCAGCTTCACTGGATAACTGCCTTTCCTAAAATGGCACATGAAAGCATGTGACAGGTGCATCGATGCAATTAACTTTTCTTTACATGCTTACATGTACCTCTTATCTCTTTTTTTTGTTATTATTTTTGTCTGCACGCTAAATATATCCTCCTCCCTTGGATCGCCGTGTAACCCAGAGTACAAGAAATAGGTCATGGGAGAGCTATTTATGCCAGTTAGGTGCAGTTTACGCCACCTCATCTAACACAGTTTTGCACGAGGCCTTCTGTGTGATATCCATCATATTTAACAAATAAAAGAATGAAGGAAGAGCAAAAGTAAAGTGGTTTGTAGTAGAGGGTGACTAAGAGATGGAGAGAGTGATGGGAGTGATAGGAACAGAGGGTGACGATGGAGGAGAGACAGAAAATGGGGTGCGAGACACAAACACAAGAGATGCAGACACTTATAGCAGACCAAAAATAGAATCCAATTACAGACAAGGGGCAAAAAAAACTAAGATGGGAGGAGAAAAGGAGGAAGTGAAAGCGTAAATGTGTTGAGGAGGAAGAAGTCGCAGCATGAAGTGTCAGTGAAAGGTGAAAAAAATCAAAGAAGTATTTCTTCGCCTCAGTCACAGCATCTTGATTATAGATCCAACATTACGTCACGGCTTCAAGAAGTTGGTGAACAACATTCGAAAAACTTTAATTAAAAACTGAATCGGAAACGAGTGCGAGATTTATTTTAGTTAAAGGGAGAAATTAAGGCTACTTCTGTGTTCCTTTTTTTTTTTTTTTTACTTTTTGTTTTAAATTAGGCTTGCAGGCTGCTGAGGTTCTCAAATGAATAAATCACGCTCTCCTGCAGCTTCGCCTCGGTGCTGGGCTGCCGGCGTCAGCTGACGAGTTAAGTCATCGTGATCCTGCTCTCGCAGCTAAAGCTACCTTCTGCTGATGACAGCTTACATTTCCCAAGTGCTAACACCTTCATCTGGATCCACACGCTCACCTTGTCCTCTGCAACTCCTCCCTGTTTGCTTCAGCTCCACTCTCTCCATGTTCTCCTCAGAGTAACTTCATGTAATCACAGCTGCGTCCTCGTGTGCGTCCTGTCCACCGCTTTGATTTGAAACGTTTTTGAACAGAGATCTAGTGCGATTTGTTGGTGCTTTGCAGGGGATGAGTTAGAGCTAACGCCACACCAGATTGTAACTCAGTAACTGTACATTTGAATGAGATATGTCCATTTTTGTGTTTGTAAGGGCGATTAACTGTGGTGACCATTGTGATTTGGACTGACCTCCGAAAGTGATCAGTGGAAGATCAGACAATGATTTTTTTTCATGAAAGTTTTGCGAAAATTTGTACAGTGGGCCATATTTTGCTAACAGACAGAGTTGATTCTGTGTAGTTAGTTTTAAACAATGGCTTTGTGCAATCTGTTAGTGTTTGGAGTAAAGCTGTCATTTATAACCCAGGCCTGCGCCCGGCCCGAACCCGAAAACTGTGTCAGAGGACGCATGCGGCCGATGATCCAATTTGGATCATCAGCCGAGAGCATCCACCGACAGTTAATAACTATAATAATATAAATAAAATAATCCGCTGACTCGTTAATAAACAAGAAATCATATATCTTCCTTTCTTTGAAATATGTTTTTAAATCATGTCAAACTGATTTGCTTACAGAAGCAGTAAAAGCTTCATTTAATAAAATGCCAGGGTTTATTTTCAGGTTTGGGTCTGTAGTCACAGCTAATTTGTCTTTTCGGGTCGGGCTCGGAAAAAAATGATTTGGGTTCGGGCCAGATTTTTTTAGACCCGAGTGCAACTCTAGTTTGGAGTATGTGACGGGGATGAATCTCAGCTACTACCACACCAAATTTGAGCTTAGTCTCTGCAGAACTCACTAAGTTCAATCCACGTTTGTCTTTGATAAGTTTGAGCGACGGTTGAGGCCATTTTTAATCAAGTTAACTTTAAAGTTAATCATTTGTAGATGACCACGTCTGTTATTCACTTTTTGAGGGTTTCGTTCAAATCGGCCCTCTGTTTTATAAGATATTTTGCCAACAGACAGACTAACAAGCACTCGCCTGTGATGGAGTGGGCTGTAATAACATTTTGCATGATGCCAGTGTTTGTTTTGAACAGAAACCGTGTGTTTGAAAGGATTCAGGTTCGGTTCTGAACTCACTTGGTGGGTCTCGGTGCTCCAGACGGCATGTGGCCATGGACGGTCTGCCACCTCCCGACCTTCACTCCCTCCGTCACCATGCTCTTCATGCTGTCACTGCGATAAGGACCCCCCCCAGCATCCCCCTGCCCAGTTGCGACCCCCTTCTGCCCCCCTGACACTGCCCCACTGAAGGGGAGGTCATCCCCAAAGCAGACGGGGTGCAGAAGAGGGAGAATGACGACAGGCAGAAGGAGAAAAAGACCAAAGAGTGTGAGCAACACACACACACACACAAACACACACAGGAAAACAGATTGAGCAACCACACGGTTAAGGTGAGGCCGATCGGTGGGCTGTGTGAGGGGGCGGGCCTATACAGTTCCAGGCCAAATGAGAGGAAAGAGGATGAAAGTGGTCTGAAGTCCAGTGAGGAGAAAGAAGAGGTGTGTGTGTGTGTGTGGGGGGGGGGGGGGCGGATTAGGTGAGGCGAGGCCGCCGGCGGAGAAAAAGGAGCCTGTGGAGGGTGGAAAACCAGCAAGCAAGTCCTCCTTTGGGCCTGGAGGACTTAATTCATGTTCATATAACTCTTCCTAATCATTTTCTACACTAAGACTTTAAGATGTGCTTCAACAAATCACAGGACAAATTGTTATTGTAGTTTAGAGCAACAGGAGCGCTTATTTATGTCCCCATTTAAAGAACCCGTTGATAAAATGTGCACATGCCTTTGTAAAACACCCGCTGCAATTTATTTTTTTGCACCTTAGTCCACAAAATGTCACTTCTGAAGTATCTGCTTGTCATTTAGACACCACTTAGAGTCCGTAACAGCCTTCAAGAAGATAAATGCTTCACATTGCAAAGCAGAAAGTATCACGCAGGCCCATCTAATCACACTGTTTTCCAGAACAGGCACAAGGTACTGAAATTAATCAGTGCTCCCATTAAAAGCAGTTGTCAACTCAAATTTAATCTCAAAAGGGGTGCAGCGATGATCAAAATTAAAAGAACATTAGTGCCCTCTGGTGACATGACTACATTTCATTAATATGCATGCTCCCCCCATACACACACTGCCGGAGACACAAAACACGAGGCTCCCTGAGACTCTGCGTTCTGGCGAGAGCGTGTACGATCAGGAGGTGCTAAACTCTCGTCAGGGTCACCTTCTGCATTTAACTTTGACCAACTGCTGCATGTGGATTTGTCATCAATCACTGCAGCAGCGTGGCCGATGCAGGACACACGGGCCTCGGTTACTGAGCCAAGCGCAAGGTGAATCTATGAACTCCTTTTATTTTGTAGACATGCAAATAAAATGCCTACATGATTATAATCATATCATCTTTGTGCAGGAGGAAGTCATTTTAAAATAGATATTGCGACTTGTCATTTTTTTCAACAGCTGTCACACATTCTAAATATTTTGACGGCATTGATGTGACAATTGACTCGTTTATTGGATGATCCCAGACATTTTCCAGGACTGCATTGCTTCCTGTTGAAAATGGTCTGAAAGAAGCGTCAAAGGCAGAAATTTATTTCACCCGGACACCGACTAAATGAGTCCTGGTGTCGTAGCCGGGACTGAAAGCTGACGATCTCAAGAGAATCCCAAAAAGGAAATTATTTCCCAGCTCTCTGTTGGCTTATAGCGACATCTTATTGGTTGGAGTCAAGAGGTCGTCCCAGCAGCCTCTCCTCGGGAGAAATACCGTCAGAACGTTGTGTTGTTTTATCTGAAAGTCAGTGATTTGCTGGCCCACACACGCAAGCGAGGAACTGAATCATCTCTGCCATTTGCTTTTAGAGAAACTTGTCTCGTTTTTTAGCACGTGAGAGCAGAAGCTGCTGACAAGCATACTGTATATTTGCAAAACAAATGGCAGTTTTGAAGGCTTCAAGATCCACTATGAGCAAATAAATTCTCAGGTTTTATGTGGGATATAATCTTGAGGAGAATTTGTCATCCAATGCGCTCATAAGCACACTGCTGTCTTCTTTTTCTACACAATCCAATACCTCACCACCTGGATCTAGTAAAAATGACCAGTTATTAGATGTTTTATCAGTTTCATAGCTGGCAGCAGAAAGTCTAAGCTTAAGAGTCCTCCCAGTGCCCAGAGGAAGATAGTTGTGACCTTGCTTTATTGGATTCAAGTGGCAGGCAAGTGAGAAAGAAGACTTTTATTGCAATAAGAAAAAAAAAATAAAACAACTGTTATCCTGTCTCCCAAATGATAGACAATATATGCAGTTCAAGTGATTAAATGTTAGTGCAGCAAACATTAGACATGTTCACTGATGGAGAGGATTGAAGAGTAGCCACAGATGGATGTTAGATACAGGTGAGCACTGGCACCACACTGCAACCTGGTGTTAACGGTCAACCCTCCACAACGAAAGCAACAAAACAACCGGCAGGTAAAAGTGACACAAGCAAAGGACAAGCAGATGCACAGGTCATAGAGAAGGTTGGTTAAAGTATGCAGACCAGCTTTGGAGAAGAAAACTTTTGAGGGTTGTCCGTCTCCATGGTCACACCATGGGAGAGAAGTGCGAGGTTAGAGGTCAGGAGTTAGTGTAGGGCAGCAGGGCTGTAGGGAGTGAGGGGGGTGTCCTGAACATGCGTTTCATTTCAGCTTGACAGGGTATGAGGGGACGCAGCAAAAATAACCTTGAGGGGGAGGCTTTGATATTGTGCTAACAGCCAAATGACCGTCACATGATTCGGTAACACTTTACAATAAGGTACATACAATTTGATTAACTACTAGGGAACTGGTTTGTTCCTGTGGCAACAAACCAGTAGTCCCCTAATAAGGCTTGGCTGTGTGCTCCCCAATACTGGTTAACTACCCATTAGCTCCTGATTTGTTCCTGAGGCGTTCCCTAGTAGTTAATCAAATGTTGTGTACCTTGCTGTAAAGTGTTACCCATTATTCTCTAATTTGTGTGTATGGCTTTTCTTAGGTTAACATTTCCCCACCAAATTATGAGCAACCTTTAGCAATCATGTATGCCCTCCAGTGTGTCAACACTGAATGGGTTGTAACTGTTTTTTGCCATTGGTGATGGAAGTTCTGTTTTACAACAGAACTAGGCCAAATACTATGTAGCTTTTGCATTTTACTCTATGGCGTTTACCAAATAATATGGGTCCTCAAACAAACCAGAGAAGCTAAATAGGCAAATCCCATTTCAACTTTTTCCTCTATACCTTACCCCTGCTCTAAGGCTGGTTGCAGTATACTGATCTTTGAGAGCAGTATCTGCAGAAGGGCTGCTGGTCAAGACTGTTTGAAAATACAGCCATTATTACAACTGTTTCAGCAAAAATGATAAAGTCAAATAAAACTTGTGGAAGGAGATTGGACAAATTCTGAGCATGTAGAGACGTTGTTGGTACACCAGCGTCTCGCAATGGCTGCTCTGACCAGGAGGGAGAGTGTCTCACGTGTCTCACTTGGGCAACCATGGCAGTGATAACTGTGAAGGAGTGTGCCTCAGCCTGGCAGTGTAAAGACCTCTTCCAGCACCATCTGTCGGTAACGGTTGTGGTCTCTTTGAGACAAATTCACAAAATAGTGGTTCTCCTCGGTTAATAATCAAAATCCCAGATCTTCCTCTTCCAACTCTTACAACATCAAGTGAAAATAAACATCCACTCTAACAACCATGCTGCTTGTGTTGAGTCTAACTGTGCATGACATGTGCTGCAGTGGAAGGACTGTATCAGGACATTGCCAAAAAGACGTCAGCAAGATTTGTTACCTTAAAGTCTTGTGAATTATAACCAGACCTTAAAAACATTCATATAGTTTTAGAAGGAAGCCCAGACATTGCACTTGTCCTGACATTCTCCAGCACCTCCTGGGGAATCCCAATAACAATCCCTCCTGCAGAGTCTGGGGCCCTGTACACACGTAGCCTGGTGTTTGAAAAAACGAATATCTGCGCAAAAAAATATCGCCGTCCATACATGTTCG
>JARVGS010000002.1:28579614-28590356 GCA_031762315.1 Hypsolebias antenori
TATATATATAATAAACATTGAACCAGTCCAGCCCTTGGCTTGTAGCAAATTTGATTTTTTTTTTTTTTTGGCCCTCGGTGTATTTTACTTTGACGCCCCTGATCTACACCATCTCGGCCCTGAAGTGAACTGTCATATGGCGAAGGACGACTGTAAATAAAATCTAACTTCAGTGCAGATTAATTTTTCATAGTTGGGGTTGGGACCCCACTGTAGGTCGTGACACATCAGTTAAGAGGTCTTAAGTTAAGTCAACTTTATTTATAGAGCACATTTAAACCAGAAGCTGTTACCAAAAATCTTAACAAAGAAATCAATTTAATGGGAAAAAATAATGATAGCGCTGAAAATTAATTAAAGCGTCAAAGAGAAACATAAAAATGCAGAACAATAAACTACTAAATCAACTCACTCTGAAATGCTAGGGAAAACAAAGTTTTTAGCAGAGATTTAAAAACAGGAACTGGACTGCCTAATGTTGGGGGGCAAATTGTTCCAAAAGATGGGGCCCACGACTGAAGACGCCCGATCACCTCTTAGCGTCAGTCGTGATTTTGGAACAGCCAAAAGCAGCTGATCAGATGATCTCAAGGTCCAAGAGGGAACATAAGGTTCCAGTAGCCATTAATGCTCTTAAAGGTTAGCAGGAGAATTTGAACATCAATTCAGGTACATACAGGGAGCCATTGAAGGGAGGATAAAGCTGGTGTGCTCGAACCTATGAGTTCCAGTTAAGAGCCAAGCAGCAGCGTTCTGGATGAACTGGAGGCATGAAATGGAGACCTGACTGACCCAAGCGTAGCGTGCATTACTGTAGTCCAGGGTAGTAATGAAGACATGGACTAGTTTTACAAGGTCAGATCTGGACAACACTGACTTAAGCTTAGCTATCTGCTTTAACTGGAATAAGTTTTTATTGCAGAACAGAGTTGATTTGTTGATTAAACTTAAAGTCAGAGTCTAAAACCATCTGAGATTAGTAACAGACTGCTTAAGATATGACTGAAGATATACAGGAACTGAGACAGTGGGGGAGCTAGGGCTAAACAGAATGACTTCAGTTTTCTGATCATTAAAACTTAAAAAAAATTGAAGCCATCCATGCCTTGATGTCATCAAGACATTTTAACAGAGGGTGAATGGAGCAAGAACTATTTGGTGTTAAGGGCAACTAAATCTGACAATCATCAGCATAACAATGAAATGAAACACCATGTTTCCTCGAAATAGACCCCAAAGGGAGCAGTAATAGCGTGAAAACAGAAGGGGTCCAAGAATCGAGCCCTGCGGGACTCCGCAGGAAAGAGGCACTAAAGCAGATAGACTATTACTAACCTTAACACAGAAGTTGATCTCCACGGATCAATAAAAAAAAAAATTGCAGTTAGTGTTTTGTCAGTGTTTCTACAGAACTGTCAAACCAATAGTCATAAATAGACCCAAACATGTAGAGGATGTTTGTTATGTTAATGTGTGATGTTTGCATGCTTCAAACTGTGATGGTTTGATTCTTGGGCCTCAGACTGTGTTTTTATTTATGGGTTGGAAGCAGTTTCAATATTACAGTCAAACTCTTATTCTGATTTTATTCCTTGTGTTGATCAGGCATGTGTCTGCAGCGCCTACATCCCGGTGTATTGTGGCCTCATTCCTCCCACACTTCAAGGAGTGGTGAGTAAATTCACTTTCACTGATCATGTGTTCTCCCTTCTTCTGCAGCCAGGCTCCTGTTTTCAGGCTAACGAGGCTCAGATTACCCAGTGATGTGTATGGATTTTATGTTACGAACAACACAATCAAGGCGCTGCTGTTTGTTTGTAACGCACACTCAGGTTTCCTTTCTTTATGTTTCGTTTTCATTGCTTTTGGCACATTTCTTTTCTAACTGTGCCCACCATGGCCCTGCCAGGAATGTGTTTGTTCTGAATGGCATGTGTATGCGTGCATGTGTGTGCGCGTGTGTCAACAATGGTTATAAAATTCTCCTGGTGTTGATATTTATGTCAGAGATCTCACACAGAAGGGGGGCAGTGTATTTTTTCTTGCCTTTGGCTGAACATGTTTCCAGTGCAAAGGTTTTCTCAGAAACATCGAGGCCCCGCACCCCTCTCTCTGTGACTTTTGCGATGGGTTTTAGGAGCTCACTTGTGTTTGTGTGTATGTGGGGCTCGTGGCCAAGTGGCAGAGCCAAATGTGATCGTACTGGCACAGGTTTTGAGTTTACTTAGCTCCCCTTGTGACTCAAATTCACAAAGCTGATGTCATTATCTGTTTACACACACTGCAGCCACCTTCCAAGTTTAACATTTCACAATCGTTGATTAAAAAAAAAAAAAAAACTTATCAGTATGTAGGTTATGATCCCCCTATTATCACATCCTGTTTATGACCTTCTCTGCAGATAAACGTCGCTCGGTTCCACTTCGAGAAACTTTGTGCAGTCATTGATCGATTGTGTCTTTTTGCTACTCAGCGATACGTTGACGGAGGAATCTCAGACAACCTGCCTCAGTACGAGCTGAAAAACACCATCACCGTGTCCCCGTTCTCCGGAGAGAGCGACATCTGCCCACGAGACACCTCCACCAACATCCACGAGCTGCGCTTCACCAACACAAGCATCCAGTTCACCCTCACCAACCTGTACCGAGTCTCCAGAGCTCTCTTCCCTCCGGATCCAATGGTAGGCGTCTGCTGGAGTCGTCCCCCATCTCACATAAAAATAAAAAAAAAACCTCCTCCAGATAATCTGAGTGGACTCCGTTGACACGTGAGAGATAAACGTATATGTTTGCTTTCAGGTTATGAAGGCCATGTGTAAACAGGGCTACAAAGATGCTCTGCACTTTTTAAAGAGAAATGGTAAGAGTTTTCTTGAACTTTCTTCAACTCTGTCTCTGATAAAACTTACCAGGCGAGTTTTATCTTATTGATCTTTTTTTTAATGGAAAATTTTAGTATGTACACAGGATATCGCACTGGCACTCTTATCAGAGCTTGTGCTTCCTGTTACGAAGTCATCAAATCAATAGGCAGCCTTTCTTCGTGATAAGGCATGTGTTACTCCCTGTTGTAATGTATGTGCATATACCTATGAGTCAACACGCTTCTGCAAAGTCAGCATGTGTTGATTTTTATGAGCTAGCTGTATATTTTATTCAACATAAAAGCAGCCTTGTGCTACATATATTATTCTCCATAGATTGGTAGTCAAATAAAGCATGCTGTTTTTTTTTTTTTTTTTATTTGAATCCAGGTTTGCTTAACTTCAACGGGCCTCAAAGTGTCATACCCCTGCTGGCCAACAGCGAGGAAAAGGAGGCTGCTGATGAAGAGCAGGATGCTGGGAAAACTGAGGATGAAGAGAAACCGCAGGCAGAAGCAAAAGCATTGATGGTGTTTTCCAGCTCTTCACTAGACGAGCATATCATCGAGTATCTTCCACCCACCCTGCACAGAGGTAGGAACATGATTGTAGCTTTACATGTATTTACATCAACTGTACAGTATAGTTCAGGGCTCTGCAACCTGTGGCTCTTTAGACCCTCTGCAGCGGCTCTTTCAAGCTTTGACCAAAACTAACATAAAACTGAATTTTATTGATTCTTATCTCAACATAAAAGGCTGGTTTGAGCAGTTTTTCTGTCATTTCCTTTGCAAATATGTGAATATTAGAGCTAATACAAGAAGTGAAACATTCACTGTGTGATTTTTTTTTATTGTTATTGAGGAAAAATTAAGGATCCTATTTTGAAGAAATAAAGCATAAAGTGGAAGAGCTGCATAGTTCATTGTTTTAGTTTTATTTTAAATTGGGGTGGGGAGAAACCAGTGTTTCATTCAACCTTTATTTAGGCAGGTTAATCCCATTGAGCCTCGAGGACTCATTTACAAAAGAGACAGAGCTTGCTGGAACAGGATCTCTCTTATTTTGACAGGGTGCGTTCCAGTAACTGTTTGCTTGGTTCCGGTAGCTCTCAGGCTTACTAATAATAAAGTTATCAACAAATATGACTGCCTTGAATGAATAAAACCTATATTTGATATGTAATCTGAAAATAATTACATAAATGCTAATTTTAAACATAGCAGCCACTTACGAGCTTCCTAATATCACATCAGAGCTGCTCCTTCAAGTAAACATTTCCACTTCTACTCTAAAAAATCTCTGCCCCTAAAAGTTCAGTCATGGGCAATTTAAAAACACAAAAATGTAATTAAACAGCACAACTAAATTGCAAATCAGCTTTACAGTTTAAGTGGGTCATTAGTTTTTAAAAATTATTTATTAAAAACGAGAGAATTGTTTGATTGATTACATCATTGTTACATACGTCACGTAACAAAACAAAGGTGACAATTTGTCAAAATAACAGCGATTAAAATGTCGAAAAGACTTGAAGCACGTGAAGGCAGTGGTGATGGAGATAATACTGTATGTATGTGTGTGTGTGGGGGGGGGGGGTAGGACGCTTGAGAGAAGTGGAGCGNNNCCCCCCCGGGGTAGGACGCTTGAGAGAAGTGCAGCGTGCTCTGTTCACACAAGGAGAGCTGTTGGTCAGGCTACTACTTGTTGTTCTCTAAAATAGTTATTGAATCAAGTGTTTACTTTGCCCATTAAAATACACCAAAATGCAGGAAATGGAAACTTTTTTCAAAAATTTCTGGGTGAGAAGCTCCAGCACCCCAACCTCCAACCCCCCCCCCCGGCTACTTGCATTCCGGCATTGTTTGGGTTACAAATTAAGCACTGGGCAAAAATATATTATTTTTTTCTTTCTTTTTTCTTTTATTTATTTATTTATTTTGGTCTTAAAAATGTCAACAAATGTTAAAAATCATTTGATATTTTCAGGTTTATAATATCACCACTGACCAGAAAAGCGCCCTCTATCAAACTTAAAGTGGTCCGCTGGCCACCAGTTGAGGATCACAGCTGTAAAGGTTTTGTGTCTCCGGACACGTTTAATTTAGTGAACAAAGAGGCAGAAATGGCTCTTTTGATCATAAAAAAGGCAGACCCCTGGCCTAGTTGCAGCGCCGTGTAAAAGTCTTGTGTTTTGCTGTAAAGTCACAATTTCTCTAGTTTTTTTTATATCTTTGCTCACTTTTAAATCCACTTCTTATACAGAGCATTTTATATGTTGGTTGGTTGGTTGTTAAGACACTTTGATTTGTGACTCAGTCATGCTTAAAATTCTGCGTACAGTTGATTGATTAACTGAAGCAGTCATGAGCATTTTGCAGGTTCTGCCTCGGGATTTTGTTGACACAAAATCAGCAAAACCCTGCTGGTTTTTATGTCTGCTGGAGACAGTCAAATACTAGTTTGTTTGTCCTTCATTTTTCCAGTTTGCTTATTTTTTAGAAGCACACTTACAACCACATGACAGATGCTGACATTTGTTAAAGCCATCAACTAATTAGTTCCTGGAGAATCACTTGTTTGTGCTAAAATACTGTGTTATGTGTATAACACTGTGTTATCTTAGGCAATTTTCAGAATTGCATTTAAAGAAACTGCAACAAGTTGTGTCTGTGTGACGTTCGGTTGGCTACAAAATGCCTGAATATCAATTTTAACATTAGTTCTTCGAAAAGTTTGTTGTTATTGGTCAACACAACACTAGTTAATTACTTGAATTTTAAATAGCCTTTTAAATAGCTCAATGTTTTATAGGTTCAGTGGTTTAACATAGAAAAGCATTCTGTTGGAAATGGTGAGGTACTGAACAGAACTTAAAACTAATTAAAATGAGACATTTCATAAAAAACACAGAAAGACCTTTAAAGCTCGTAGAAAACGAGGCATTATGACAACTTAAAAAATATTACAAAGTAGTTTGGCTTTTAAGGCGTGGAAGAAAATACAGAAATGATTGGAGGCTTAAGAGTTTTGCACCTCACTGTAGACCTGCTTTTGTGCAACAGGAGCAAAAGATGTTAATTTCTTGTTATTTGAGTGAAAAAGACTTAAAGCTGCTAACTTTAAAAACAAAGTGGATTTTCTGGTTTTAGGTTCCTACTTCTCAAATGATCAAAGATTTGACCTCTGCTGGTGGAAACAGTCCATATCTCACGTTATATTGTTGGAGTCCTCAGGTCAGCTGCAGAAACTGTCCAGGCCTTAAAAGGTCTCCGTCAGAGTTCCTTCGCTTTTCTTACGTGCAGATTTTAGGATTTTAAGCAGATAGATGTTCTACTGTGTAAGTTGTTCTGGAAAACTGAAGTGAGTGAACTTCTTTGATTAAAGATTTACAGGTTTATTTTGTACAGACCTTATTTTTTGACAAAGTGATGAAGTCTTGTCAGAAATGAAAGTGACGGTTTAAGTCGAGTTATAAACCAAACACCAGGAGCTGCTCTTACTGTAGGATGAAAAGATTTAAAACTCAAATGATGTTATTTTCAGCACAGCCAGAAATATGATGTATAAACTATGACAGCATAACGTTAAAAATGGTCTATGGTTTCTTGTTTGTAGGAGATGTTATTCTTTCTTTTTCATGCATAGATCAGTGAAGAAATAACAGTTTTTGCATTTTAACAGCATTAATGTCTGAACATGTGTTTTTATTGTGAAAGAACATAAACTAAAGATCGTATAACTTGTCTGAAGTTTATTAACATCTTGGGAGGAAAGGTGGGTAACAATGTTTTTGCCTCCCTCTGCAGCTCTCATTGAGGCCTGCATGGAGAGGCGGAGCCTGGTGCAGTCGCTAGGCAACCTGCTTCCTGTCAGGATGGCTTCAGCCATGATGCTGCCCTACACGCTCCCTCTGGAGTCTGCCGTGTCCTTGACTCTCAGGTGCTGTGTGAATTATTTGCACTTCCTCAGTGTTGGATCCTGCAACATGATTTAGCATTTTATCTTTAGCTCACCAAAGTGATGTTTAGAGAGTTTAATACATAGTTAAATCTAAAAACCTTAAAAAAAATCTTCTAATACAGATTTAGTCATAAATGTCTGTTCTGCTGTAGCACTTCATTGCTTTCATTTTGGATACCTACTATGTCTGGCAATGATGCATTCCATGTGCAGGCTTCTGGAGTGGCTGCCAGATGTGCAGGAAGATGTAGGGTGGATTCGAGAGCAAATATTGAAAATCCTCCAGTGTATCCTTCGTCAGGCCTCCAGAAGCTTCTCCCAGCACGTTTCTGCCAGGTAATTGTTTATACAGTCAGAACTACAGTTACAGTTACATAATGGCACATAACCTTAAAATAAGATAGATTTGTGTACCGGGTACATGTTTGTGTTCCCCTGATAACAGTACTATCAGCAGTATATCAGCAGTGATAACCTATATAGCCAGTAGAGGGTGATAAAACACACAATGACCAGTACTTCATTATCTTCAAGTTAATAAATGTAAGGATTGCTAATTAGATATAATTTTTAGAGTTGGACAACAAAATAAGTCATGTTTTTATCTTTGTTTTTGTCCGAGCTGATCTTTAATAGAAACATATTGTCTCACTCAAATTCAAAATTGTAGAAGTGTCCATCCATCCATCCATTATCTTTTACCCGCTTCTTCCTTTTTGGGTTGCAAGGGTCACTGGTGCCCATGTCCAACTATCACTGTGCGAGAGGCAGGGGACACCCTGGACAGGTCTCCAGTCCATCACAGGGAGACACGACACAAACAACCATTCACTCTCACCCAGGGACCATTTAGAGTTACCAATCAACCTAACATGCATGTTTTTGGTCTGTGGGAGGAAACCGGAGTACCTGGAGAAAACCAACGCATGCACAGAGAGAACATGCAAACCCCACCCAGAAAGATCCCCGGACCGGGATTTGAACCTGGGACCTGCTTACTGAGAGGCAGCAGCTCTACCAGTTGCGCTGCTGTGCTGCTCTGGAAGTGTTATCTTCTGCTATTTATTTTAGAAAAAAATACAAAGTACAATACAGGTTGTCCTTGGTTTACGAACAAGATCCGTTCCAACGGGCCGAACGTAACCCGATTTGAACGTAAACCGGAAATCACACAAGCCGCCACTTATATACGCACATGTATAAAGCACACCGCCTATCCTAACACAGTACCCTACATAATGTTAAAAAAAAACATACATGTACAGTACTGTACATTTTGATGACTAAAATACATTTTATTGATAAATAAAAAGTATTAATTTCTTACTTTGAGATGGTCACGACGCCTGTTTGCGTTGCATGTCCCATCTCTACACCTCCCTGCAGCTTAGCTTCACTCGGTCCAAAACTGTTTATAAAAATGACTGTAAGCATTTTAACTTCATACATTTGGAGCGAGAAAAAGCGTTAATAACTTACTGAAAAGCCGTTTCTCCGCCGGTGTCCTTCCAACTAGCTGCCCCTGTTAGCTGCACCCGTTAGCATTTAGCCCATCATCCAAAACAAAAAGGCAGCTGCAGCTGTTTGTCCTCCTTTTACCATGTTAGCTTGGTGTCCATCCAACATTTTAGGCTGCCAGGCGGACATCGACTCGAGCTCCCGGCCACAGAGGGCTTTCGCCGCCCGTCGGTCCGTGTCTCCGGTGGGGCTACCGCGTGCTGACGCACAACTCCGGTCCGAATGTAGCCTGCTGCTAATTGTAGCTAGCTCGTCCGATAGCAACTGTAGTATTCCTCCGCCGTGAAAAAAAACATCTGCTAAGGCTGTTGATAACACCTTTCACCCGACAACAACTTCCCCCAACTTCTCTCCGCCGCCCGTCGGTCCGTGTTGTGGTCTAAGTCCGCCATTAGCTGTGGAAGAGGAGCAACAACACTGCCAGAAACTGGCACTGTCGCAAACTGGCGAAAACTGCCGTAACGTAAACTGCCGTAAACTCACTAAATCGGCTTAAAATCACTAAAAAATAATTATAAAACTAATAATACGTTATTTATAAAGCCATTTAAAGCAACCACAGTTGCAACAATGTGCTGTACACATGAAAAAAGTACGTTAAAAAAAAAACAATAATAATAAATAAATAAAAGTTCCCTATTTTTATATTAATTATTAATTATGATGTGATCGTAAGTCCGGATTTTCGTAAACCGGGTAGGTCGTAAACCGAGGACCACCTGTATACAGTATACACTGTATGTATACACTGTATATACTGTACAGTATATACAGTGTATGGTCTACTGTATATGTATAACACACGTGTATTTATATTATTTATTGATAAGATTTGTTTATTAAATGCTTTAACTGATATTTACTGACATTTTAGTACAATTTTAGCTTCATGTGCGTTTTTCTCTTTTTTTTATTCACATCATTATTTTAAGTGTGATTCAACAACTCTGGTTTAATGACGGGTCATGTTTTGAGAGTTGCTGTTAGGTCATTGTTGACCCGGTCTATCTTGAAAAAAGACATGTAAATTGTCTTAATCATATCTAACCAGTTAAATAAAGGTTTAAATAAAATAACATGCAGCCTCCTGACAGCAAACAGTCCAGGCTCAACACAGGACCAGAACCAGAACTTTGTTGTTGTGAGTGTTACGGCGTGGAGGTTAGCACATAGCGTAGCTAAGCTAACCAGAAAAGTAGAGATGCTAAATCATGAAAAAAATTGTTCTAACACACAGACACTTATACTCTGACATTGTATCACAAAATTATTTATATATAATTTTTGGTTTACCGGACAAAAAGTGATCGGAGCATGACGTCTTCGAGGACAGATCCTTAGCCAGACTCAACGATGTTCTGTGATGAGCTCCTCCGATGGAGGTCCTTCACGTTTCCTTATTTTTTGGATTAAGTGAAAACTACGTTTTGCCCAAACATCTACCCAGTTGTAACATCCTCTAACCCAGCACAAAACAACCACAAAAAAGAAAAACACTCGAGAAAATTAACTACCGGTAAACAGCACTGTATCTGCCTGCTGCTAGAGGTAACTAACAATAATGGAGGACACTCCGGAAATGCCCCTGATGTTACGTCACATGGGAACTATGTATAAGGAAAGAGGACAGGCAACAACAAAAAAGGAGGTGGATTGGCAGTGCTTGTGAACAACAGATGGTGTAATCTTGGACATGTTGCTGTGAAGTGTCATCTCTGCAGTCCAGATATTGAACTGTTAGTAGGGCTGGGCGATATGGCCTAAAATCAATATCACAATATATTGGCCAGTTCACCTCGATAACAATAAATGGACAATAATTGCAACCCCCCCACCCCCAAAAATGTGATAGGTCGGCATAAATAAATTCACAGCCAGTTATACTGATGGCATGATTCCCTTTTTATTGCCATTTAAATTAACTTAAAAACTACAAAAAATTATAACTAATTAGCTTCTCCTCTTCCTCCTGGACTCGCTCTACTGCTGCAACATTTGAAATTTCCTCCATTTTCTCAAGGCACCATCTCTGTCACTTCTTGTTACAGACTGGATGGGGTGGAGTCACGCGACTACAGACTGCATGTAGTGCAGCTATTTCAAGGGACATGAGTATAGCTTACCTATACACAGTCAAAAGACGGAACAACCTTTTCTTTTTTTTTTCTTTTTTTTTTAAACACGGAAAATACCGACATGGGCAAAATGACGTTGATCACTGTTATAAATTTCTGTGTCGATTAACTTTCGGTACATTGCCCAGCCCTAACTGTTAAGCACTAAGTTGTTGTCTATATTGGGCAGCACGGTGGCACAAGTGGTAGAGCTGCTGCCTCTCAGCGCGCAGGTCCCCGGTTCAAATCTCGGTCCGGGGGCCTTTCTGGGTGGAGTTTGC
>JARVGS010000002.1:28673597-28684412 GCA_031762315.1 Hypsolebias antenori
CCTCCGGACCGAGATTTGAACCGGGGACCTGCGCGCTGAGAGGCAGCAGCTCTACCAGTTGTGCCACCGTGCTGCACATTGAATGCTCAGTTAAATTTTAAGAGCCATGTTGATAAAATCTGCAAAACTGTTAGATCAAACATAAATTGTTTTAAAATTATTAGAAAATGTTTGACACTTTGTTGTGCAGAGAAGTTCTTCAACTCATTGATTTTTTTTTCCACATTTGTCTTATGGAGCTACTGTCTGGTCACAGACTCACCAACCTACACTTAAACCATTGGAAAGTCTCTACAGTCGGGCCTTGAAGGTTTTATAACAAAAGGCAGTCAGATTTGTTCACTGTAATATTTTAGCTAAGTTCAGTGTATTCTATAATTTTCCAATGTTATAAATGACAATTTTTTTTAACTTGATCTTCAAATGCTTAAAAGGACTTGCACCCAAGCCATTAAGCAATTGTATACAGAAACTGCAGGGCTACAGCAGACCTACCAGAGCGGCTTTAAATGGCGACTTTAATGTTCCTTTTCATTGAACCACTTTTGCTCCAAGTGCTCTCTCTATGAGTGGATCCACAATTTAGAACTCACTCCTTGTCAATTTAAAGTCTGTAACCAGAGTCAGTATGTTTAAAAAGCAAACTAAACTCTGGCTGTGTCAAAAACAGCATTGCATTCATGCTTAATATGTATTTTATTGTTATGTTTTAATCTATTTGTTTTATATGCATGACTCTGTTTACATTGTTAATATTATTTTTTAATTATTTTATGTTTATTACCATTCCACTTCCTAGTAGTATCAGATATCCTGTGTATAAAAGCACAAGTGCTGCAAATTAGCTCACAAGCGCCATGATACAAGCATGCTTTATTCAGTTTGTCTATGATATTGTGTGTCAGTCCCCCCCTCCCAAAAAGCTAACCATGTACACTAAGGAGTTTACAGTAAGCAGATCAAAACCAATAATGTCAATAAATTAGTTTAATACAGGCCTAAAAAGTAAAATTACATAAAGCTTCAGAGCTAAAAGTTAAAGTTTGAGCTAATACATTACCAAAGAGCAAATTACACTTTGTAAAATCCATTTTCATGGTTCAAAGCACATTTTCTTATTAAATTTAGAACATCTTGTTCTCATCTCTGATCTGTTTGTGTCTGTTTTGTCACACCAGAGGCACAAGAATGAATACACAGGTTAGTTCCCATTGAGCCGCGAGGACTCATTTACAAGAGTTAATTGGTATTTGCATGGAATCAACACCTTTTTCTATACCGGTAGTTATAAATAAATTAGACTAGAACTCAACGAGTGGTTACCTATAAACAACACTGAGGATGTAGTAGAGCAGAGTGAAGATGATGAACTCTCTGTAGAGCAGTTTGTAGATGCTGCCCTTCCATCGCAGAAGAAGGTGAAAGAAAGTCCCCAAACCTGCATCAGCAACTCTACGGGAGTATGTCACTGTCATTGCAGCTTCTTCTCGGCCAACCTGCAGGCTGTTTGTGGCCCAACATGAAGGAAACCAGCGTGTTTCTGTTGTCTGGGCTTCGTTTGTGCTTAACTTCAGCCACGGGTCTGGAACTCATGAAGCCAACCTGGTCACAGATCTGCAACAACAGGTTAGAGAGGTAAGCTCTGGTGTGTTTATGAAATGTTTATCATTTAATTTAATTAAATTCACAGCAAAAGTCATCTCAGGGCACAAGACAAGGCTAAATCCTACAAGACTCAAATCCAGTTACAGTCAGTTTAATACAATATAGTCACACAATACATTGTGAACGGATGATTAGTAAAAGTTGTGTACTGTAGCTAAACAATCCAGCAGATTGTGTCAAATCTTCACTTGTTTGCCATCTCCCACCCTGAGGAGCACAGAACAGTGGAAAGGAATGTCTGTCTTTTAACAGTAAGAAACTCCAACAGAACCAGAACCAGGATCAGGATCAGGATCAGGATGGGCAGCCATCTGCTCCCACTGACGGGTTCAAGAGGACAGAAAGAGACACAGACAGACACAAAATGGCTGGTCCAGGTGCAGCTCCTATGGGAGGACAAAGAAAAACATGGGGTTTGTGATGATTTATTGATCTGCTTCCTGATATATTGAAATGTTTATGTATTGTATATGGTTTTCCTGTACACATCATAATTCTTTATTTGACCATGTCAATGTGAAGCTGAACATTATGCCAAGTGTGATAATGGTTACTCTGTGACAATCTGTGTCGATTGGAGCAATCTATGTAGGTTAGATCAATCTGTGTAGGTTGGAGCAATGTGTGTAGGTTGGAGCAATGTGTGTAGGTTGGAGCACTCTGTGTAGATGGAGGCAATCTATGTAGGTTGGAGCAATATGTGTAGGTTGGATCAATCTGTTGAAGCAATCTGTGTAGATAGAAGCAATCTATGTAGGTTGGAGCAATATGTGTAGATTGAGGTAGGTTGGAGCTATCTATGTAGGTTGGAGCAATGTATGTAGGTTGGAGCAATCTGTGTAGATGGAGGCAATCTATGTAGGTTGGAGCAATATGTGTAGATTGAGGTAGGTTGGAGCAATCTATGTAGGTTGGGGCAATCTAGTATGTAGGTTGGAGCAATGTTTAGGTTGGGACAATCTATGTAGGTTGGAGCAATCTATGTACAATGGTATGGTCAGCACTCTCAGTGTAGCAGTTTTTTTTCTCTCATCTGTACGACTGATGTAACTCAGTAAATCAGTTCATAACTGACGCCACAGAACAGGAAAAGAATACAACATTAAGACACAGATGCTAACTCACTCGTTAAAGCCAATGGAAAAAAAGTGCTTTTAAATGAGTTTTAAAAACAGAGAATGATGGGGCCTGCTTGACCTTCAGTGGCAGCTCAATCCACAATTTAGGAGCCAGAGCTGAAAAGGCTCTGTCTCCTCTGGATTTATAAAAGGTTTTAGGAAATGCTAAAAGCATCTGATCAGAGGATCTAAGAGCATGTGATGGCATGAAAAGGTGAAGCAGTTCAGACAAATAAGAGAGACTAAGACCGTTCAAAGACAAAAAAACAAAACAAACAAAAAAAATTGAACTTTAAAATGGATTTGAAACTGGACAGGAAGCCAATGAAGGAACATTAAAACTGGAGTGATGTGCTCACGCCTGCCTGTACCAGTCAAAAACGGTGCAGCATCATCAATCGTGCAGGATTTAATAAATAAGAATGTTTTATAAGGGTTAGCCTCACAGATGGAAACTGGAAGTTGGTTCCACAAGAGAGAAGCTGATAATTTAGAACCTCTGGAACCACAAGTATACCAGCAAGAAAATCAATAAGATCTCTCAACTTTTAAATGTTTTGTATGTTAGAAGTATGATTTTTACTTCTGATAAAGTTTTTATAATGGAAAGAAGCTAAAACTGGATACATTTTACTCTCTCCTTCCGACAGCAGCATTTTGGATCAGCTGAAGGCCAATACTTCCTACATTTGGACTTTACTTAATTATTATGCATTTTTATCAAAAACATTCTCCAATTTTGATAATAAAATACATCACAATGTTTGAAGTGAACTTCTAGGAGCATTACAATAAAAAATGCAACATATTTAAAGTTCACATCAGGTCATAAAATTCAGTCACTTACCACAAAGAATAAAAATCCTTAACTTTCAGACCTGGTGCTCGAGGTGTGTGATGGCAGCTGCACCTAGAGGGGGGAATTATAGCTGGGGACAGAAAAGTAGGAACCAAAAACAGCAACAGGGTCTCTTACACCTCCGGTCACTTGATGTGATAATCTGTTTGGTACAACAAAGCTGCATTGTGAGTCCAGGTCCAAATAATCTGAGCAAATCTGAGCCCTGCAGAGCTGCCACATGGAAAGGTTCAAGACGTGAGCGTTGAGGGCTCAGCTTTGACTTTCACACACATCTGCTGGCATTTTACAGTGTCCAGCAAACACCTCTGAACTGCTGCAAGTTCTTTTTTTTAATTATATCTGTATTTTTCTGGTGAAGCAGTTCCTAATATTCAAGTACTGCATGAGCTCCCCCTCCACTGGAAAAAATGTGCACAGCTGAATTGTTACTGGTCAGGAGGGATTGGTGATTAACCCTTCCTGTTGAGCCAGGTGACCCACAGCAGGGTGAAGTGTGCGGAAAGCTAAAGTCCAAAGATTACGAAGAAGTTCTGCTATTTCACAGATTTCTTGTGTACACTGGCAACTGGGGATCTTTGATACTCATCTTGGTGAGCAGATATGACGCGTTTGTCCTCTGGAGAGATGTTAGAAGTGTAACATTTATCTACTCCTCATGGGTTTGATACTTATGTTTGCATTGTTCTCTCAAAGAAAGAAATTCCTCTAGCCTGACGGGCTGTGGAGGAGCCGGACTTTTTTGTACAGCTCTGCTTGTAAACGTTGTGTCCTCGTGTGACTTTCAAGTTGCAAAAAGTGACTGCCCTTCTCCCTGTGTCTGTTATCAGATGTCATCCTGCGTTAGACAACCAAATCCACTTTGGAGAAACGCAGCAGCTTCTGCACTGTTTGAAAAAGACAGATGGATGCTTTTGAGGGAATTCACTGCGTCCGCATCTCCTCGTCTCCTCCGCCTTCTGCCCCATCCAGCCCTGGATATGAAGTCCTCACAGCAGGGAGATCCGGAATAGCAGTTTATTCCTCTTCAGTCTTCTTTGGGTCTCCTGATGTGGTGCCTGAGGTCAGACACGAGACCAGGAAGGTCACTCTGAAGGAGCATTGTGTTGTTGGAAAGTAAGTGTTAGATAAGAGTGGAAAAACAATCTGATTGTTCTAGTGATTAGTTCCAATTTTTCCATCTTCTGACCTACAAAATTGCTGTCAAAACCTTGTGACCTCAGCTATTACCAGTTTAGCAAAAACAAGCAACATAATATATAGAAATGGGTTTAAGGTTGTACCTGAAAGGACGACAAATTTAAGATATTAAAACATTTTGTAGACGTCTCATTGGATGCCATTTTACTGGTCAAAAATCAGCAAAAGATAAACTGGAAAATGTGTTTTTACATACAGACAAGGGAACAAAGTAAACTTTTCAACATTGTAATTTTTGTATGGTAAAGTTGGTTTAGCTGCTGTTAACACAATGACTGTGGCTGTAACAACCAGAACCTGTTTTAATGAAAACAGCTGAGGGCTTGTCGACAGTAAAGGGTTAGTTTAGCAGGATGAACTCATAAATAACCAGCAATCAATCAGTCACCAGCCCGACAAGTGTATTTCCAAAACTAGCTTATAGCTTAGCTTTTGGCTACTTTTAGCTTTTGCTTATCTATATCTAGCTTATGATTTGCTAGTTTTACCTTGTGTAATCTTTTATTTAGCTAGTTATAGCTTGAGTTTTTTTCATTTTTTTTAGCTTTTGTTTTGCTTGTTTTCACTTGTGCTGTCCTAGTTTTAGCCTTTGTCTTGCTAGCTTTAGCTTGAGTTTAGCTATTTCTAGTTTTTGTTTTGCTAGTAGCAGTATTTTGCTATGGGTTTAGTTATTTTGAGTCAACGTTTTTCTCTATTTTAAGTTTTGTTTTGCTAGTAGGTTGTGTTTTGCTATTTTTAACCTGTTATTTTTGGATTTTGTTGTGATCATTTAAACATTTTAAACGGACCAGTCGGCCCAGACCAGGACATCCTCAGCTCTGAGTTCAGCCTCCTCGTTGTGGGCAGGATCGTCATGGCATGCCTGTACAAATATCAGCTCAGCAATAACTGCACCTCGTTTAATTGTCCAGGGCACAGGCACTGTATTTTCTAAATAAATACGTAAATAAATAATAGGTGCTCTCTCTATCACACAACAAGCCAGAAGCAAGTAGCTGAAGAAAATGGCTGTAAGTATGGGCAGAAACCACCAGAACTGAATTTGATTTGTGCAACTTGAAACTGAATTTCACTAAACTGCCCATAGGTCGCTGTAAGCAGACACATCACTGACATGACCCCTGGGCCAGCAAACCAGTCAATTACCAGCAGTCTGCTGACATCAAATCTGCAGCACCAGCCTGGTCTGAATGCAACCCCAGACTCTGGGTTTCAAAAATCAAACTGGAACTGGGCCGGGCTACCCAATGCAAACACCTAAAAGGAGCTAGAGAGGGCGAGACTGTGATCAGACCCCCTGACGGTTACATAAAACAATTAGGTAGGAAAGGTGAAGCACCCACACCTGTCTCAACCCCCAGTTTGCCCCACTGTAGGCCCAAGGCCCTTACTACTCCCTCAGATGGCAGCCCTGTGCTCCACACAGCTGTGGTAGTGACCCTCCACTCAGAACCGTGATTGTGCACATTTACACTATGTACTACGGCATATGTGTCAAACTCAAGAACCGGCGGCCAAATGTGGCCCTCGTTGACGTCATATCTGGCCCCCAAGATGTTATTTTCAATGTAAAATACTTTAATCACTTAAATTGTTTCAGTAATATTTGATTATGAAGTCAAAAGTGCAACAGAAAACGTCAAATGAGACCAACCATCCATCCATCCATTATCTTTTACCCACTTCTTCCATTTTGGGTCACTGGGGTCGCCGGTGCCCATGTCCAGCAATCACTGTGCAAAAGGCGGGATACACCCTGGATGGGTCACAAGTCCATCACAGGACCACATAGAGCCAAATGAAACAAACAACCATTCACTCTCACCTAGGGACAATTTAGAATTACCAATTAGTCTAGCATGCATGTTGTTGGTCTGTGGGAGGAAACTGGAGTACCCAGAGTAAACACACACATGCACGGAGCGAACATGCAAACTCCACCCAGAAAGGCCTCAGACTAGGATTTGAACTGGGACGACTTGCTCACTGAGACGCAGCAACTATATCAACTGTACCACCATGCTGCACCATCTAAACTTGCTCATTCATTTTGATTCCAAGAAGCTTGGTTCATCTAAAAACATTGCACATTTTCAGAAGTTTATAAATATAATCCAAATATCTAAACTCAAATACAAAAGATGTTATATATTGGTAATAATGTGACTGATTCAGATATACTGTATTTTCTTTAAAGTAAGTTAAAAAATGGGGAAAAAAATCTAATAAATATTATTAAATAAAACCATTTTGATCCCCAGCTCATCTAGGCCTATAGAACCCCTTTTTCCACAATTCAGCACTGATTATAAATGGCCAAAATGTAATTGTCAGATTCATCTAAGCCAATCTATCTGCCTTCATCAAAATCTCATCAGATGTGGCTGAAATATCATACATGACACAGGAATCACGGGCTTTAGTGTGGCATTGACTATGTGCGATATAATCTAATTTTAAAAATGTCACAGCTCAGAGAGACCTACAGCTGTACAGTTTCATTAGTCTGTTGTCACTGGGGAGTGGGAGAGTAAATATGAAACCCCAAGTTGGTCATTACGATTGATGTTTGAGAAAGATCAGAGTATGTTTTACTGCCTGATGCATTTTAAATGCATTTCAGCTATAAAACTAGTCAAAACTTGTGAAATCAACATTAAAAAAATCAGTAACTACTTGAAACCATCTTTTAACATTAACATCATATTGCTTTCAGCATTACATTATCACAACAAACACGCAACGATAACATTTGTTTTGGTATGATAATAGGTCAGAACAATTCCACTTCCATTGAAATTACTTTTGAATGAAATAAATAATCATCATAAGCAAATATGGAGAATAAAAAGAGTTCCACATAATACAGTGGTCATGTTCAAGTAGTACTGGATATTTTTCTTATTGTGTAGATCTTTGTTTTGCACAAAAATGTCAAAAGTCTTTGAAAAGAAGAAGAAAAAAAAGATATTTGTTCATATCGGCACTGCCAATCAATAGGAAAATACCAACATCTTAAGATTACTATTAGTTTTGTGTATGCTTTGAAAGTCGGTATAGGAGGAGATTGTCTCAGCCTGTTTTAAGCTTCTGTCTTGGTTCAATATAAATCTACTCAGTAGTTCATAAAAATGACCTACATGATTTTGTACATATTTATTTGTATCTGAGTGCTGGTATGTCTTTTTCATTTTTAGACTGAAACGTATTAACTCGCAAAAGACTATTGGTGCCATCGTGTTGTGTTTCTTCCTAAACTTGAACAAAGAAACATGGAAGCAGCACAACTTTAAAATGAGTTATTGTATCATAGATTAGAATGTCTAAGTGTCCTTTGGAAAGAATTTGAACCACACCCTGCCATCATCATGACATTCACTTGTTTAAAATATAAAAAAAAAAACAAAGTAACATTACAAATGATAAGGCAGAAACATAGTTTTACACATATGTAGCAATTTTGCACGTCATTTTTCAAAGATGTATGCATAATGGAAAGTAAAAAAGAAAGAAAAAAAACATCTAGAAAGATGAATTGTGGTAATCATGAACAAGTACCATGCCCACAGCAGAGAGCTGAAACAGAAAGTGGTGAACAATGGCTGACAAAACAAAAGCAGACTTCAGAAGAGAGCTGTAATAAGACAAAAAGAGAGGGCAAAGCAAGCTTATTGTGAGTCTTCCAGATGTCACTTTAACCACTACTGAGTCTTACGTTTTAATCTCTGTGTAAAATGCAGAGTGGAGTGTTGGCCTCCGAACAAGAAAAAGTGTTGAAAAGATATTAGCTTTGAGGAAAACATTATATCATCTTGAAAGTGTATTTTAAGTGGACCAATTTCAGTAGTTATTCTCTGATTAGTTGCGCTTCATAAACAAGTTACAATTCTTAGAAGATGCACATAAAGCTATTATGACAAAGTTTACGCACGTGAATTATGCCTTTGCATTAAAGCAGTGCAGTTTATAATGAAAGCTATGCAATTAAGCTGCACTTCTGTGAGTGTTAGACCTGTGTCTGGGTTTATGTACTTCCACATTTGCTGTCTATGCTGTAATTTTAACTGATTTACGAAAATTTAGTCACGTTGTAAAGAACGAGCCATAAAGTGTCCCACTTAAAATGTAACATTGAATGTTGAGGAATTTTGAGTGCTCTGACTTGTTTTTTTTTTTGAAGATATGTTAACTTGTAAAGATGAAAAGTCCACTGTTTCTGCAATCACTGTGAGACTGTTTTCCCACTTTAATTAGGATCCAAACTAATGTGTTAAAACATTGATCAGGTCAATGGTAGACAATCAAATACTTTGCTCTTTGGGGTAAAATTAATGTTTTTGTTAAGAGAGTCTGGCAGATTTAAAGAGTGTCTTATAAGGACTGCAATCCCCTGATGGAAAATCCTGTCCAATAGCACCATAAAAAAGGGAAAACATTATTGATAATAAATATTGATTTTTTTTTCTTATCTGGTCCTTTTTGCTGTCCCTGTCCATAGCACTTCAATGCTAAGAGTCTGTGGCCATTTTCCTGAACGTTTCTCGACATTAGAGGTTCCAGACTGGCAATAAACACTGTGTTATTAACTATTAATAATATTGTACCTCAAGCCCACTTCAATTTATCTTCAGAGAAATCAATCCCTTTGTATTACTAGCACCAATAGATCTGTTATTTCTGGTTAGCATGGCTCAAAATATTGTAGTTGAATGAACCTCACAGTGTTCTTGAGCTGTGGCTTTAACATGGTTGTGCATTTTTATAATCATTTAATAATTTTAAATCTTCTTCTTTGGGCTGTTCCTTTCAGGGGTTGCCACAGTGAGTCAATCTCCTTCTCACTCTGTCCTTTTCATGTTCTATCCTCACCTCATCTACCTCTGTGTCCTCTTTAACTGCATCCATATATCTCTTCAGCCAGCTCTCTACCTGTGCCTGTCATTGTTCCTATGTTTAGAGCTGCTAGTACCCTCACTACAAGACTCTTGACTTTCCCCAACTACCTCCATTTCATGGCACATTTCCCTCCTTGTGGTCTTCAATTAACAGTAGAACAATTTCTGCTGGCACCCTGTTTGTCAACAGCACTGTTGGCTGTCCTTGTTAACCTGGACCTTGACCGATCCTGCATGGTGTTATTTAGACAAATTTGCACATTTGTTTTGGCAAGTGCATTATGACAGATGCCCTTCCTGATACATCCCTCATCATTTACTCAGACACAGGACAGGGGGACACTTGTCCGTGCTCCCTAGTGGCTAGTTTAATCATTCTAAATATTTGAGCTTAATGAAATTGTTTAATTGAAATTATTTCCTTGAGAATTTAGGCATAGCTCACCAAAAAGATTACAACCAGGTAGAAAATATCAGTGGTGTCGTCTACATTTTTGTAGTGGGCATAAGCTGTTAGAAATCAGAGTACACTGGTTAGTACAAAGTAATCGTCAATTAATTTTGATTTTTAAGCATATTGAGCATTTCCAAATTTATTTAATGCTTTTATTTGAATACATGAACAACAAACTTTGTACAACAGTTGGCTTTGTAACATGTTATAGAATTTGTAAAACTGTATCAAGTCAAAGTGCTGGTTACTGACAGATAGTTACATCAGAGCAGAGTCAGAGATTCTTTATTGTCATTCGCACCACATGTGGTGCATGTGATGAAACGAGATAATGTACACAGGGTCCCAGTTACATCCAACAATAAAATGTAAAAGAAAAACATTACTAAGGTCTAAGATATGAACTAAGAAAAACACCAACTACACTAAGCACCAATATCATAGAATAACATTACTCCAAACAGCAGCACGAACATGAGTTTGTATGAGCAGATAAGCACAAATGAACACAGCAACATGATGTGATATTTCACAGTGATTAGCCTGGTTAGATATTCATGAGTCTAACAGCTTCAAGGTAGAAGCTGTTCCTCAGTCTAGTGGTTCTACACTTAATGCTCCTCA
>JARVGS010000002.1:28705028-28720481 GCA_031762315.1 Hypsolebias antenori
ATGCTCACAGCGGTTCGGCATGCACGTCCCCGCCGGGGCCCGAGCGCCAAAGAACTCTCATCAATAAAACACTCTAACTGTCTTCCCATCTCTTTGTGTGAGTCTCTCCAGGTTGAATTAGCTACAGGTAAGTTTAATGATAACTTGTTTAATTTAAACCAAGTTTGTAATTTTAAAATGTCCATTTTTAACAACTCAAACATTTGTTTCAAATCTCTACCAAAATAAAAATAGTAGTATCATCAGCAAGAAGAACACATTTTAGAAGTCCAGAAACTTTCACCAAATCATTTACATACAAAATAAACAACTTTGGTCCCAGTATAGAGCCTTGTGAGACTCCACATATGATCTTGCAGAGGTTAGATTGCACATAATCTATTTGTACAAATTGCTTTCTATCCTTCAAATAGCTACATACCCACTGCAATGCCGATCCTCTAATTCCATTTTTGTTTAATTTTTCAAGCAGAATGGTGTGATCGATTGTATCAAATGCTTTTTTAAAACCAACAAATAAACGTACACAATGTTGTTTTTGATCGATAGCCATGGTAATTTTTTTCAGTCAATTCCATAATTGCCAGGGATGTAGAATTTTTTTATCTAAACCCATATTGGCTGTCGCTTAAAATATTTTGAACCTCAAGAAATTTGTCTAATCTGGTCACAAATAAATTTTCAAGAATTTTTTAAATAAATTTTAAATTAAAAAGTAAACAAGTTTTGATGTTCTTCACCTTAAAATTAATAATTTGATTAAACCATTTTAGAGAATTCTGATTTATTAAAGAGTGGAATTTTATGTTCTTTTTGTGATCTAGTCTGTAAACAATCCAACTTGATCTTTCTCTGACTAGCCGGTAGCTCTTCAGTCTGTTGGGGTTAAGGGCCATCCACACAGAAACACTTTCTTGAAGACTTATTGTTATTATTATTGTTATTATTATTTTTGGAACGAGTTCCAGAGTGACAGTCTTCAAACACCAGACTTGCATTTTCATGTAGACAAACAAAATGCAACCTTGTGCAAACCCTGATGTCAGCCCCCACCCTCTAAACCAATCTACAACCCCTGGACATTTATTATTTTTACACAAAAACATCTTGAAAAAGTTTGAGTAAAGTTTGTTGCTTTACTGCTTTAAACATTTGAAGCCTGAAACCGTGGAGGAAGTGCACCTGAATGGGAAAGCAGGGAGCGTCCCGGCTGCAGCTGTGGCTGCAGTCAGCCCCCGTCCTAAAGGAGGCTGTACTGGGGCTCTGAGGGGTCAGCACCAAGTCGTGGTCTATCCACTGACCCCAGTCCACCAGCATGTGGGACAGAGTGGAGTCCTCGGAGATTCTGTCGTTGTGGGTGAACAGCACTTCCTGTGAGACGAGCCTGACCTGAACAACAAACAAGCTGAAGGTTGGTGGAGCTCACACCTGCTGAACGGACAGAGAGCTGCTGCAGAGACCTTACTGGAGGCAGGCTGACGTTGTTGTAGGTGTGTTCAGGCTCCCAGCCTCTGGGCATCCCCCACACATCCTCATACTCTGCAGGCAGCCAACGGGAGTATGGGATGTCTGCAGCCCCCCATCTTGGGTGTTGTCTGCACAGAAGAGAGCGCACAGTAATGTTACCTGACCAAAACATCAGACTGTGAGACAGACTGGGTGCTGGTAGAGCAGCTCTGACCTGTTGTTGCACTCGCCTGTGGTGGATCTGTAGCGCTCAGATAAACAGTCAGTCTGACAGCTGGGTGTCTGCAGCTCCGTGGAGCAGCCCGTCACCTGCAGCAGCTTCTCCATGTCTCCTTCACTGAGCAGCTCTGAGGCACAGACAGACAGCAGAGTCCAAACCAAGTGACAATATATTATGAGAGACATCAGATAGGTTCACTTAGCTTTAGGTCTTAAACACATTTCTTTATAGACTTATGAACCCCTGAAACCTCCATTAGGTCTACAGTTTGATTGATTGTCCAACTGTTTAAATGCAAAAATCTTACCAGAGTGGGCAGAAAGAACATCATGTTGAATCTGCTAAACCTTTCATTCCACAGATTTGTTGTAAAGACCAGTCGAACGTGAACTAAACTGAAAAGCTGAAGGCTTTGAACATTTAAACTGTGCTGCTGTTGTGTACCGTGAGGATCAGGCTGCATCATGGTGTGGGTGTAGACCATCTCTCTGATCAGCTCCACTGTGTTGTCCAGCAGCTCAGCAGCCCGGATCTGAACCCTGGTTCTGGTTTCAATCTGTTTGAACTGGGCCAGCAGGTCACTGGGCTTCAGGGCGCCTTCAGACAAGGACTTCTTCACCCTGGAAATGTGGAAAGCTGTTAACGTTTACGGAGCCGTCCCAGAGGTGTGCAGTCAGCCAGCTGTGAGATGTTTCAGCACCATGATTAGGCGTCTTTACCTTTCACTGTGAGCGTAAGCAGCATCAGTCAGCGCCATGGCTGTCTGAAGGGCCTCGCTGACGTACACCGAGCCCAGGTACACAGCTCCTGAGAACAGAGCGCCAGTCAGAGCAGCACATTCGTACCGGCTCTACAACAGATTACGATAAAACTGGATGCAATGCAGTATTCACACACTCGAGTGAACGTTTTAAAAGAAATCCCACCAGTCTCATTGAATCCTCTGGTCATGAAAGCATGCTCTGGAAACAAGAGCATCACAAGAGCAAATCCAGCCAGAGCTGCCGACACCTGAAACGACCCACCAGAGTGAACATTTGGAAACACGTTGGATTAAATCCAGACAAAGCAGCAACTCACCGCTGGCGTCGTGTCCATCCTGAATCTTTGTGACGCTCACAGCATCCACCAGCAGAGCTCCGGTGGACTCGCCCCGAGGCGCAGCAGGCGTTAAGTATGTGGCACCAAGCGTCAGGGTGGCACCGAGGCCAGCAGGTATGTGCAGAATCCTCTTATCGGTTCTACTGATGACAGCGAGGCAACATCAAACACTTGACTCCCTGCCTCGACCTAATAACATTTCAAATCTGTCTTCTCCTTGATGACCCCCGCCCCTCCGTTAAACCAACATTTTAAATTAATTCAATAATTAGACATGTTCTCTCATGACTGCATGACTCAGAGGCAGCTGAGACCTTTAAAAAGAAAGACTTTCTATTTCACACAGGTTCACCTCACATCACCGTGATACAGTACAGGTGTGTCTGCATCAGGCCAAAAGAGTTACTCTGACTAGTTCTGTGCCAATGACAGGTGCAAGATGAGGGCAGCAGAAATCCTGGAGAATACTGAAGATGGGGGGGGGGGGGGTCACTCAGTCAATGGCTGTGCCCAGTTTGAGCCATTTAAGATCTAATGCCAGGACTTCCCCCTGTCCACACTCTCTTTGATGCTCCAGGTGCACAATAGCACCACTGACCTCCTTTTCATTTAATTACGTTTATCTCCACTGATCTATTCTTCTCATCTTCCTTTGGCCTCAAAAAGACAAATGTAGGTCAGGATAAATAATGCTTTCCAGCTGCATACATTTCTTTAGGTGACTGTGTACTTGGCTCGTTTCTATTACAACAATTACATAATCATGTGAAAAGAACTAATCAAACAAAAACAACAAAATAAATTGACACACTTTATTTACACAATATTACCTGGTTAGAGCATTGCACATTAATTATTTCAAGTTAAATTCCTCCAAAGCAGGAAGAACTGTTGATTGTTTTGGTCTGTCATGACAATAAGACATGTTCATGCTTGTGCACACAGAGACATGGATCCAACAGCAGCGCACGCCTGAACGTTCAGAACATTCACAAGTTAGTGGAATGAAACAGAAAACACTGTTCTGGTTAAAAAAGTATTTTAAGCTAGATGTGTATCAGTGTTTTAAGCAGGTCACATTAAGCGTGACTGTAATGCTCAATACTCTGATCGGGCGTTAGGCGTGCTGAGACCAGAGGAAGCGATCGCAACGTTCGAGCATCGTCTGGATCATTGCCCTGAAAAACAAAACAAACAATATTTTTACTTACAGAGATCTTCAAAAACAAGAAATAATAAATTGTCATAACTCTTATTGGGAAATCTTAACATGCTTTTATTTAGTGTTTTCACCAGTCTAACTAAAGGTATTACCGTATTTTCTGGACTACAAGTCGCACTTTTTTTTTCCATAGTTTGGCCAGTCCTGCAACTTATAATCCGAAGCAATTTATTTAATTTTTTTCTTACTCATGACACATTTTTTGACTGATGCATTAAATGTTCATTAATACTGACATGAACCAAAGGGTAAACATTACCATTTGCAGCCATGAGAGGACCCTCTAAGCTTTTGACAAATGTATGTTGTTCCTGAACCGCTAACCCCACCAAACATTCACTTAGACAGAAATGAGTTAAACTTAGGTAAAATGCCCCCAAAAGGCGGAGTTGTTCAGAAGCGAAATTGAGAATGAAGAATTCAATGGATTCAGTGATGTGGAATGAGATTGGTGAATTTACCAGTAACTTGCTTGTCGGACTCGTTGGTTTGCTATGTTAATTAAGCCATATCAGGATCCCAGGTATGTTCTGTGTGTTATTGTTATTTCAGATTAAATGTCTGTTCTTGCACTTTGTGAAATACACTTCTAAATAAATGTGACTTATCCCACTGGCTCTAATGAGGTGCACGTGTTCCTTCCCGCTCCCTGTTCTCCTCCTGTTTTTATGCTCTCCGTCTGTGTTTGGAGCAGCTTCTATTTTTTTTTTTTTACACATCTTCAGAAATGACAACTACTGTTTTGGATCTGACCGACTGGACTTTTGAAATCAAAATCTTTTCAACAAGGTGACAGGGTCCTGGAAAACCTGCATCTGCTCAGATGATACGCAAGCGGCTGGTTACATCTCTGGAGGTGATGTGTCTACCTCTGCTGTCGATTGAGGACATTGGAATTGCATATACCGGTAATTGGATTTATGATTCCTGTTTGGAATACTGTAGTCTGGATCCTGGTTTATCAACGTACAAAGACGGCCGCAGCTAATTTGGACCTCATCAGGCTGCTGCCTATGTTTTGGTTTGTGCTGGGAGGGAGGACTCAAAATCAGCTGATTTATGAATGAAACCGTAAGTTGGAAGTGATTTAAATCACAGGCCACCTGCGGCTTTGGGACTCGTCAGCATGGAAACGACTTTGAAGAGGCTTGTAAGCACGGACCAGTAGAATGCACCCTAACATGGCCATTTCAGATCTTTGAAGTCAGTACAGACTCGAAGGCTGAGAAGAAAAAAATAGTCTGCTTGAATAAATCAACAATTGTGGTTATTGTAATCTGACTCCCCGGTCGGCCTCGAAAACAGGCCGACGTTAATTTCTCCTGGGAAATGTGTAAACTAAGGAAAATCTTTGTCTATCGCACCCCCCGCCCCCCTTCTGTGGAGGATTATCAGAACTGTGTCTTATCAGGACAATGGACTATCTGTTAGTGCTCCATGGTCCGCCTCATCGTCAAATGCATATGTAACGTGTTCATGTGCTTACCGACAGTTTTTTTTTTTTTTTAATCGTGTGTCCCATTAGGACAAGGTGTGAAGAGATATTTTTTGCCACTATCCTCTCCTCATGGCTTTGTCCCTTTTTCTATCTAAAAAAATGTATTTTGAAAAAGATAAGGCCGTGCTTACAGCAGCAGCTCCGTGCACTCCGTCCATCTTTCAGACGACTGTATTCTCGTTGTATCTCGGTGCAGTGATAATAAAGCTTATTCTGATTCTTATATTCTGAAGCGACTTGTATATTGTTTTTTCCTCTTCATGAGACATTTTTTGTCTGATGTGACCTATATTCCAGAGCGACTTATAGTCTAGAAAATACGGTATATCAAATTAAGTATTTTTTCCAGTCTTTTGACAGTTTATGCAGCTAACATGAAAAGCAAGTTTATTTTCTGCCACATTTTGTTTGTTACTGTGATACTGTTTACATTGAGGAGCCCATTCTTGTGCATTTTTCTAAAAGTGTTATCACTGTGTTACAGACAGGCTGACCCACCTCTGCCTCTTCTCAGCGACTCTCAGCAGTTCACACACCAGTTCAGAGTGAGCTGAAAAGACCGGCTGCACCCCGCACTCCTCCAGCACCTTCAGCGCGCGCTCCGGCCCGGCTGTCCGAGCCAACATGAGGGTCAGACTCTCCGGGCTGATCTTTCCCTCGCTGTCTGCGGAGCCGTTGGACCAGCTGCTCCCGTTCACGTTGGTGACCTGCTGTGATTCTGCCGCACCGCTGCGCTGCTGAGACAGCTGGATCAGGAGCTTCCACTCGTCCAAGGTCTGAGGCTCAACACCTGGAACATAACAGGGAGTCAGAGCACATCTGGAAGCTCGCGGATCAATCTTAACTCCTGTACAAGGAAATAAACACAAAGTCTACATAAACGAGCTGCAAACAGCTCAAATCAGTGACCTGAACCATTTCATTATTCACACGGTTCCAGCTCACCTCAGCTGTTAGAGACATGAACACTGAAACTTTTAAATAACAGGAACTGTCAGCTGTACAGAGTTATCTGAGCAGGTGTGACTGTGACGTACAGACAGTTTATTTTGTGAGATTTGATTGATGAAATGCATTTTGTAATATGATAACAATTGTGGTTCAAGTTAAAGACAAAAATGTAGATTTATCTATAAAGAGAAATTAAAATTAGCTGATCAATATTTTCCAACGGTCTTCCAGAAATTTTTTTTTTTTTGGTTTAATTTTTTTTGTGTTCACAAAAATAATTCCTTAATATTTCTTCCAAAAATGTGTACATTTTTAATTTTGTAGAAAAATGTGCTTGATGCAAAATAAATAAATAAATAAATAAATAAAAGAGTAGAAAAGAAATGTGTGACTGAGTCCATAAGACTTGTATCATGTAGCTAATTAAATGGTTCCTAAAAATGTAAAAGTTATGAATTATTCTTTTTTCCTCCACATTTCCATTACAGCAACATTACAAAGGTTATTTTTAATAGTGTAAATGTTGATTAATTTGCAGCTATGGTTATAGCAACAAGTGATTCCACTCAGCAACGGCTGATCGTGGATTCTTTAGTTTCAGTTTACTAAAAATAATAAAAAGACAATTTTCTTAAAATAAAAAAGACTACTTTGAAAGGATTACAATTCAGATTTTATTTGTTACTCTGTTGTGTGTTAATTTGTCTATTCTGTCTGCTGGACAGTTCCTGTTGTACCTGATGTAAAGCTGTGATGTGGAACTTGCTTTGTTTAGTTAAGGTTAGTAATTTAGTTTACAGCTTTTAGTTTAAAGTATTTTGTTTTCATCAAAATACATTTTTATAAATTATTTTAACCAAGTGAACCCAGAGATCACAGATCTTGCTTGCAAGGGAGGCCTGGGCCTGCAAGCAGTCTAACATGCATGTTTTGGACTGTGGGAGCAAACAGGAGTACCTGGAGAAAACCCACAGAAACACGAGGAGAACATGCAAACTCCACACAGAAAGGCCAGTGCAGAGCTCAAACTCAGGACCTTCCTGCAGTGAGGCAGCAGTGTTAACCACTAAGACATCCCGCTGCCCATTTTACAACACGGTCTCCCTTAAAATGATAGAAGATTTCAAAACCATCTTTAATCTTTTTGTGGGAAATTTTACCATCAGGTTCTTCCAGCAGACTGATGTCGTCCAGCTGGCAGATGGTGGAAAACACTTCTGTGCGACGCTGCAGCTCCTTGCAGAGGTAGAGGTAGCCTGTCCAGTACCTGCACACACATTAAACACAGGAAACAGATTAATGTCTGCGTCGGCAACAAAAATGGCTCCTTTACTCCGACAAACATGAAAAATACCCGTGACTGCGACAGGTCTCAGCTATCTTCTCCTTAGATGAAAGGTCTGCAGGAAGACGAGTCAGCAAAGACAAAAGACGACCGTAACCCCAGCTGAAGCAGTGTGAGTGCCACCTGCAGCAGGACACACACATTTACAGTTACAGTACACGTATTCTTTCAGTTAACTCTCACTGCACACACTGATGATAAAAAGGCCATTTTGTATGTTTCACGTTGCAGAATAACACCTGGGCTGTCCATCAGGAGTCATGGTATCACAGCGTTGAGGAGCATCATGAGTGAGTGCCAGCTCCAGCCAGTCGTGCTTCAGTGATTCAGGTTCAAGAAGGGACTGCAGAAATGACAGCCTGACAGAAAACAAACCTCATTATGAGTTCTGTGACAAAAAGAAGATATCTGTTTCTTTGACGTGTTCACATATCGAGTCTGATGATGTACCTGTGCTCCTCGGTTCTTGACTGGACCAGATTATCCAGGTATGGCAGGAAGTGGCTTTGCTGAGCCATCGTCATCACGTCAGCAGGAGTGATTGTTGGATAGAACTGGGAGAACGAGCGTACAGCCGCCTCTCCGTGCTTCTCGTACAGCCTGGATTATAACGCAGACCACTCTTTACATGAGCCAGCACTAATGTTAGGTTTCAGACAGCGCGTCACTAAAAAGACGTTTGTGTTGTAGCTTGAATGTCCACATAACACCCATACAGAAGAAACTAAAACCCTGCTTTGTGTAATTTACACAAATATCTTAAAAGATCAGGTCTTTTTTTTAAAACACTTTACCAGCATTCACTTCAGAAAGCACTTTCATTGTTTTATTATCAAACCATAACCAAACGAACTACATCTGATGATGAAAGGATTCCACGTGCTGACCTGTGCAGGTGAGCGAGAAGATGAGGTGCCCCCCAGGCCTGGAGTTCTCTCAGACTCCGCAGAGATTTCAGCAAATCGCCTTTCTGAATAATCTCCACCACCTTACTGGACTGAGTGAGCTCTGCAAAGAACAAAACTTAGATTTGTCATACGAACATAACTGAGGAGGCAGATGCATCAAATGTCAGCTTTATAATCTAAACCTTAAATTATCCAAACCAATTAAATATTTAAAGATTGAAGGTGTACATTTATAAAGGGATTAGGGATTAGAAAGGTTTCTGACCGAGCATGGCCTCAGTGAAGGAGCTCATCATCTCAGGCTGCTCCTGATAGCACAGCAGACACATCCTCCTCACTCGCTCCAGGTCCAGCAGAAAGAAGTAGCGTCGCAGGAACGTTAAGCATCCGAGCGCCTCGTTCTGGTTTCTGAAGCAGCTCAGCTCCGTGTAGAGCGTGGCCAGCTCGGTGAGGTCAGCTGACAGATCTGATGGCACGGTTTCAGGGGACACAACTCGGACGGGCTCTGGAGAACTCCTGCACGATGAAAAGCGTTCAGCAGAGTCTGATGTCGGCTGGTTCTCATCTTCATCTCCAAGTTGGGGAGACTCTTTTGTCTCTTCTGCAACAATCCCTGTGGATTCTCCTTGTTGCTCTGCGCAGGGGTTCAGATAATCCCGCTCCCATCGGTCCTCTCCTGATCCATCCAGGTTTGGATCTGCCGCCTCAGGTCCAAGGACTCGCTCCAGAGTCGGCAGCCACTCCTGCAGAGCTTCTCTGAGGCAATCTGGATCAAGTAGCACCAAAGGATCTCGTATCTGTGAGCTGATGTTAGAAAAACATCATCTAAATAAAAGATTGTTGCATTTAGAGGAAAACATAACTCTGCAGGATCCTTACACAGCTTTCTCTGTCGCCGTCCGAAGTTCTTGCATGTCAGCCTCTGCGTTAGATGCTTCATTACAAAGTCTGAAGAAAAATATTATAATCTGGTAGTATCTCGCCCACTTTGAGCAATCATCAAAAAATGGTTGAAAAAAATACTTCTTGTCATTACAGCTACAATCACAACATATGGATTTGCTCTCAGAGTTTTAGCCAACTTTTATTTAAAGCTCTGTACTCACTCGTTCTCCATGTCCTCTGAGAAGGAAGTTGTGCTGGAGATTGTGTCACCCTGTCCAGTCTCCTTGTATTCAGGCCGCTGCCGGAGCTCAGAGTTCATCTGGAGGGTGTTGATCTTTTCTGTCGTCTTCTTGACGAAGCTGGAAACACTGAGGGACAGAAAGAAAAACAATCAAATACCTCCAGTGAAGTTTGGTTTAGCTGTTTTTACAATTTAACAACAACATAGAACAACCGTGACACTTGTGTGCAGGACAAATCAATGTTCAGTGACAAAACAGGACGACTGATCGATGCAAATGAGATGTAGGTTTTAGTGGAAAAGGGAAGTGAGCCACTTCAGAGCACAGCTGCACTTTGGTTTCAATCCGCACACACAAAAAAAAATACACTAAAAGAATGTTGTGTACACCTTTAGCCACGAGGCTATGTGACGAGAAGTGTCCATTCATTCACCTGTCTTTGACGGCCTGCAGGGCAATGCGAGGGGGTTTGGGGCGGAAGGAGAGCGGGAGGTGGAACTGCATGCCTTGATCAGATCGGTCAGCCTCCGTGCGCTCGCTGCTCTGTGGATCTGAGTGAAAATGAGGGGCAGGAGTGGGAGGAAAAACACAGATGGAGTGGTGGAGGTGGGCGATGAGAGGCCGCGGACAGAATGCAAAAGCAAGGCAAGACTGTAGATTGTGACGTGACCGTGAATCAAATGTTGCACGAAACAAAACCAACAAAGATGACAAATGATGCAAATGGAGGAGAAAGGAAAGTCTGTCAAGAACTTGTGACGGCTGTGAAGCAGCTCAGTTATCAGAGTTATTGTTCATCTTTTTAAAGCAAATCCAGTGGTTCAGCAGCGAAGCAACACATTTGATTAAATGTTTTGTATTCACAAAAAAAAAGAGGGTAAAGGAGTTAAATTATCATCAGTCATTTAGAATAGCCAAAAATGTTACCATTTAAGTTATTTTATGGTTACGTTTTTTAATTTTTTATTTTATGGCATTTTCAAGAGCTAAACTGAAAATAACTTCACTCTTTTTTAACCACTGAACTCTGGGGCAGGAAGGAAGTTCAGACCTGCTTTAAACCAACACATCAGGCAGGTTCACAGAAAGTGAAAACAAGAACAGTAACGAGAAGATACAGAAAAAGGACAGACTTTTTTTTAGTGGGAGTGATTAAAAACATTCTGAGCGGCAGGATGCAGTTTTTTTTTTTTTTTTTTTACTTTTGTGTAACAAATGTTACGGTACCTAAATTCAGGTGGAGGAACTTTACATTTATCTAAACAAAAATAAATTTTTCATTTAAAATAGTTGCAGAAATTAATCCTTTACATTTAATATCATAAACAAGCTCCTTAGTATTAAAAATGTCATGACAATAAAAAAACTAAACCCAGTTTGAATAAATAAATAAACGTAACATTTTGTACGTGGCGATGACAAAGCGAGGAATAACTGTGTTTTCTCACCAGGATCCACCTGATCATCCTCCTGCACGAAGCTGAACTCTTTGAGTCTCTCCTCCTCCGACGTGGACTGATTGATGAGGGAGTTCGTCTCCTCATCAGACTGACTTCCTCTGCGGCTGATCACTCGATAGATTCCACAGTCCAAGACGTTGAAACTCTCCTAGATAAGGACAGAAAACATCATTTTACTCATTCCTTACATGCGTGTCCAGAATGACACAGAGCTGTTCATCATCTAATCATTTACTTAATACTGCTTTTTTTTTTTAATAAAATGAATGTTTTATGGTTTCTTTTTCTGCATTTTAGACCTATAAAGTTTTATTTTGATGTGAACAAATTCACAAGCTGAACCCTGAAGAAACAGAAGTTCCAGTGTGATATGTTTTGTTTAAAGTGAACAACTTTTGTCACTACTTAATTGAAGACCAACCAAAATAAAACAAGCACAAAGCAAAAATTAAAACCAATTTATATCATCTACTTGTCTCTGTTGATCTGAAACACTTTTATTTTGTAAATCCTCCACTTATAAAACACATTTCCTTCGTACGTGTGAGGAGATGCTGCTTCTCCGGCTGCTGGACGCAGAGTCCAGCGGCTCCAGCTTTGCGATCACTTCCTCCAGCTGGCTGATCAGCTCAGAGTTTGGGCTGGAGCCGAGCTGAGACTTCAGGTGCTCGAGGCGGTCGATGGGAACGGACTTCCTGGCCTGAATTACACAGGAAACATCCATTAATTCAAACCTCATGAGACTCCTGTTAAATGTTTGTTGCACTTTGAGATAAACACTTTAGGATTCTTACTGTAAAAATCTCTGCAATCTGAAAATAAATCTTTCTCGTATTAATGACATTTGTAATCTAAGAGCATATAATATTTTGACACACAAGCTGTCTAAAACAATGCATGACTGTGCACAAAGAGGAGGTCAGCTGCCTTCTTACCCTGCTGGTGGTGATGGCGTGCTGGAACATGCAGCAGACGGCGACAGCTAGAGTCCATGACTCCCGCCGCAGCAGACGCTCAATGCAACGCTCCGCAGACAACAAGGAGAGGTGGGACAGACGTCCACTGCCATGGAGACAGAACAGCTCACCGCGGTGGACTGCGACATCAGACAAGTCTGCAAAACAAAACAATAAGAGCAAATGTATTAAATCTGAAACAGGATGATATGACTGAAATATCAAATATTCTCTGTTTTTCAATGAAACGGTTGAGTATAAAGGTAAAGTTGATTAAAGTTGGTTATGAATATGTTCATTTTAAAGGTTGCCACTGGAGATCAGGCAGAACATTCTCACCTTTAACTTCAGTCCACAGCAGAACTTGTCCATTTTGAGGTGTAAAGATATAAATGGCTGAATCGGACCAAGTCAGCAGGTTTTGATCTCTGCGTTGATGCACGAGATCTGGATTTAGACAACTGTCCATCATGTTCAGTGCGACATTTCAGAATGAATCAGATTAAAAAGTTTAAGTTTTACCCCAAATAAAGCAGTTTGGAAAAGGCGAGTGACTGAGGACTCCTCTGTGCTGGATTGTAATTTGGCTCATTTCTGCAGAAAAAAAGGCTCATTATGAGTCTCGGTGCTTTATACGATGGGATTAGGTGACACCACAGCTTACCTGAAGGTGATGAGAGGTAGTGGGGGACATGCCAGCAGCTGTTTGAACTGATGAGTGCTCAGAACCTCGCCGTTAAAACTAGCCTCCCATATTCGAGACCCTGGCCGAGCGCAGTAAAGCAGTGGGGGCTGGCCCCCCAGTAACCCCTTGCTCTGAGGGAAAAAGCAGGCTCCGTATTCCCCGTCACGCTCTTTACTTCCAACACGCCAGAATTTCTCCCTGAAAGCAGACGAACAGAAAAACAGAAAAACCATGAAGCCTGCAAGAATTATTTGATCACTTTTATAAGAAAGAAAAAATAGATGACAATTTCAGCTTTCTGATGTTAAATACAATAAAACGTTTTTAAACTGCTTCAGCTTTTGAATAAATTTAACACTGATAAATGCCCACATAATAAATGCAGTCTGCTGCAGCATGATGTTGGTACAGTTATAAACACGACTACACATTTTGCACAAGCGACTACAATTACAAAACATATATTAGCACTTGCACTTAGTTTTATTTTTCTGACTGTCAAAATGGTATCAATATGGAAATGAGAATTTCACACACATTTTAATGTTTAACTTCCACATAAATATTTCAGTTCCTCTCAAAAGAACGAGTGGAAGTACTGAGAGCTTTTTCCTGTTATGAATGGTCTCCTTTTCCTGCTTTATAATTGATCTGTTTAACAAGTGATGGCTACAGTTAATTTACACTGCATTTTTCCTGTTTCTAAAGAATAAAATCAAAACA
Source organism: Hypsolebias antenori (assembly GCA_031762315.1). Classification (NCBI taxonomy): domain Eukaryota; kingdom Metazoa; phylum Chordata; class Actinopteri; order Cyprinodontiformes; family Rivulidae; genus Hypsolebias; species Hypsolebias antenori. The sequence continues at coordinate 28,718,692 of JARVGS010000002.1, forward strand.
AGTAAAGGCATTATAGTAGCAAATATTCACTATAGAGAGAGAATATACAGTTAATTCATGTAGAAACGGGATAATTCAAAGAAAAATGTGTTTAAAGTTGTATAAAACGACACAGCAGTGGGTTAACGTGAGCTGGTAGAAGAAACATTTTGAGACTTTTACTTGTGGCCCATTACAGTTCAAATACAGGTAGTCCTCGACTTAAGGCGCCCTCGACTTACAGCAACTCGGACTTAAGAACTGGTGTGCTAACATACATTTTACATGTATTTCCTCGACTTACAACAAAAATCCGGACTTACGAACGGGTTTTGAGGCGCAGTATAATGAGTTTCGACTTACATCAAATTCGAGTTAAGAACGGTTTGTAGGTACGGAACCCGTTCGTAAGTTGAGGACTACCTGTATATGAGTTATAAAGGACTAGTTGTTTTATATTCCTACTTTTGCAAAATAACGTATGAAATTCATGTATCAAACACCACCCAAAGGTGAAGGTAGACAACGATGATTTTGCCAGTGTGTGTGTGGTTGTGTATCTGTTAATAAAATAACTCATTCTCTACTGGATGGATTAAAGTAATCATAGGATGTAGGTCAATCAGGGATGATGTCACAAGTATTCAGGAAATCCCCCAAAAGTCCTGGATGTCAGGTAAACAATGTGCCAGACAGCACAAACAATGGCCACCTCCAAAACTTTTGTCCACTCAGTGAAGACAACGTCCCCGGGGACAAAATTGACTTGGAATGTATTGAAGGATAGTCTGAACATTATTCGCCTGCAGCGGGAGCACATTACAAATCTTTAATTTAAGTTTAGTTTTCTACATTCGCCTTGTAATCTAGCTGTTTTTGCTACTTTTTTTGGCCATCTTATTTTAATTTGTATAAAAAAATGATCTGTATGCATCTTTAATGATTGTCTATCGTTACCCGCTGTTGTCATCACTCTTTGTGAAAACCAGGTCTCTCTTGTAAATGAGTCCTCGAGGCTCAATGGGATTAACCCACCTAAATAAAGGTTGAACGAATTAATGACTATGGCAACACTGGAGCGCAGCTCATGTCTCACTGTGGCTGTTATAATTTTTTATTTATTATTGTGTATAGACACACGTCAGATGTTTAGCAACATGTTATTATAGTTTATTAGGTTTTACATTTTTATAAAAGAAAACTAAACTTTAGTTTGTTGGTCAAATGACCGCATGACCAAGAGGCTGAATCAGGCGCCTTACGGAGATAAAAAATTAGCGCAGGGTGGGTGGAGGAAGAATTCAAAGATTCAAAGTGTTTAATGTCACGGGAACACCTGAAAACATTTTCCCGAGCAATGAATCGTACTTTGCTGTCCACAATAAATGACAAGCAGGGAAAGAAGAAGACGTTCAGACGATAGATACTGAGCTAAACTTTTATGTAGTACAGTAGTCCCTCGCTACTTCACGGATCATTTATCACGGACTCACTCTATCACAGTTTTTCAAAATAAGATTGGACATGGCACAAAATTGGCTGATTGATGGATGACCGCCCAATCGGCATGGAATTATTATTTAAAATAAATAATTTAAAATTATTTAGCACCTGCTGTACATTTGTGCAGCCCAGAGCTGCATGATAAACTTCCTTCTGCAGCTGATCAGCTATTCTCCATGCAGAGCGGGGAAGTGGGCGGGGCCAAGAGCGCTTGCAGGTGGCAAAAAGCAGAGGAGGCAGGGAGCTGAAATCATGACATTCTGTGCTGTTTTAGAGCTTTTAGAGTTTAGAAACATTGTTTAGAATAT
>JARVGS010000002.1:28855367-28874006 GCA_031762315.1 Hypsolebias antenori
CATACACCATTTTATATAGATAGCTAGATATACAGTATAGGTTAAAAAAAGAGCTTTAGATGTGCTCTAGGGTGAATAGGGTCTGTTTACTTCCTGTTTCCTTTGCGCTCAGATAGACTAACAGAAGTCAGTCTTCTCATCTCTACAAACCTCCAGAATAAATAGTTCCCAAACCTTAGTGTTCCAACAAGTGACAAACTTCACTTTGATGAGGTTTTGATTTACAACAGATACTAAATATTTGGAAAATGATGTATAATTTGTAAATTATTACTTAATTTTTTCTGACATTTTGTCTCATATTTTGTCATGATGTGCGTCTCTCAGAGAATATTTTAGAGGAACTGAACAAATCCTCCCCGTGTTCCTCCACTGACTCATGGAGTCCAGGCACTTCTTATGATTAAAAAAAAATACATCTGAGGCAATTTGAACAGAAATACTATAAAAAAACAAATGTTTAAAACGACTCATTAAAATAGACGTAATGAGAAACAGACCTTTAACAGACCACACTAAAAACTATTTTTCTTTCCTAACTCAAGTTAAAGTATTGGGTGATGTGTCGGTGCAAAAACAGGTGACTCTGGAGGAATTTGCCTTCAGCTGTTTGAAGCTTCAGAGACCTTTCCCATCACCTCACATCTCCTCCACACTGCGAGTGAGCCAACTCGGTAACATAATCTGAAAGTAAAGTGCACTTCACCTGTCTGCCGTGTACGCTCGCATGCTTCAAAATAAGCACATTAAGACTGGGAGGTTCCACTCTCCCTCTGACATGAAGACTGAGCCCAGCTCAGAGCCGGTTGTTGAGTCCTTGTTCTTTTCAAAGCAGAGGGAAACAAATAGTGTTCACATGTTGCAGGTTCTTAAAACAACCGCAGCCGAGTGACGGAAAACCTGCTAAAACCACAGCAATACAGCTGCCACTCATGAAACCATTCAGCAGAAAAATGATACAAGTGTTTGCACTTGTAATTGTCTTTGTGCAAAGTGTTGGATTCTTTTAAGTCCGTTTCCACGACAACTTCAGAGCAGGAAGCTCGTGTTCCCTCATCGAGGACCTCGGAGTCTCTGATGTAGGTTTCAGCTCTCCAGCGAGATTTCTGTGCACGCTCGTAGTTCCTCTTCTCTCAGGGCTACCTGATTCGCCCATCATTTTTGACTGGACCCAGTTCGGACTTTGGGTCTGGAGACAACGAGCTCCAAGTGGTCTTGGAGCAAGACTTTAAAGCTGCACAAGACGAAGTCTTTGTGGTGCACAGGTCACCTATAACCCAGTAGATTCCCACAAGGCTGTCCAGCCAGGCCTCAAGGGACTGGCCCACCAGCTGAGCGTTACGCTGGGCCGCCTGCACGGCGGGCTGCTGGGGGGGCAGCTTCAGCACGGAGCCCAGCTGCTGGAAGCTCTGATCCAGGTACAAGTTACCTGGAGGGCCTGAATGGAGCCAGCTGTCCTCGTCTGGGAGACAGAAAAAATAAAAAGACGCTGCTAAAACACAAACTTTACATTCATCTCATGTTACACATTCATCTTCATCTGAGAAAATAAAGTTTTTAAAATAAAATAAGCTGAAAGAAAAAGGTATGTAAGAGTAACGAGGAGTATTTTAAAACGAAGTATTAAAACAATGGTCAAGTACTTGAGAACGTTCAGTTCCATTAACAGATACATGTAGTTCATCAGGTACATTTGTTTGTGTTTGTTCACAGGTTTTGGAGGATCTTCTGATGCTTGCTGCTGTTTTCTAATGAAGCTGAAGTATTTTAAGAATCCGCTCAGGCTAAAAGACACCAGTCAGGCGTAGTTCATGTTTCCTTCTTAATTTATCACTAAACCCGGAGGGCGTAATATTTTCTTTCTAATTTCCGTATGTTGTTTTAGTTGATTTGTTTGTTTTCAGCATTAGATTGTTCTAATTATCTGTAAGCATTTTCCCCAAGACTAAAAAATGTGACTTTATATTTTTCTTGTTTGCTCAGGTTTATTTTAAATGAGGCCTCTACTGTGATCATTTTAATTTTAGAGTAAATAAAAAGTTAAATGTCTGTGAATATCCCTAAAAACACGTGTTGGCAACAAAAAGTCTGCAGCTGATTAAAAAAAAAAAATAGTTATAATAATAATTTTTTGTACGTAAACTAAATGTAAACAAACACAAATGGATCCACGCCTCACCTTTACGTAACGGCTCCTTGTTACTAAAAGTTAACGGCATGACGAGGAAGCGGACTTCAGCTATGCGCGTCCATTGTTTCAGTATCCGCACCGTCCACGTGCCGGGCCGCAGGGGGTGCTGCAGAGGCGGCTTGTACTGGGTGTACTCTGCGTCCACATCCACAGTAATGTCGTAAGACACAGCCACCACCAGAGCTGGGTCGATCCATACGACCGTGGCCGTGAGGTTTGGCCCACGGGCCCACTTCTGGACTGCCAGGGGTTCATCCAGTGGGCCGACGATGCCACCGAAGTTACGGAAGATCCTTTCTTTGGGATCCCACTCTGTTCCAATCTGCCAGGGCGTAAGGGAACAAGACTTTTTCATTTGCAGCATGTTTTTCTTTAATAACATTCTAAACTAGAGAAATGGCATTTCATGTGAAAATGCAGTGTGAATGCTTAATGCAGAAGAACTTGCTGAAAAATTGCTGAAATTAGCTTAAAAAACATGCTGAAATAGCTGAAATGAAACAACATGCCTAAGTTAGTAGAAGAAAGAAAGAACACATACTTGCTGAATTAGGTTTAAATAAACAGAAATTAGCATAAAAAATTAGGAAATTACCAAAATAAATAAATAAAACCCTAAAATTAGCCAAAAGTAGCTGAAAAGGTATATAAAGCTTAAACTACCAGAAGGAAACAAAAAGAGCTGAAATGAGCCCCAAAATGAAAAATATTAAATTAGCATAAAAAGAGCTAAACAGAAGCTGAAATAGCAGAAAAAGCTGAAAGCAGCAGAAATAACGTGAAAGGAGCAAAACAAGCTTAAATTAACAGAGAAAAGTTAAATAGACTGAAAGTAGCAGAAATAACCACAAAAAATTGAATTCAACTGAAAACAGCTGAAATTACCAGTAGCTAAAAAAATGCTAAAAAGTGTAGCTGAAAAGGTAGAAAAAGCTTAAATTAGCAAAAGAAAGCAGAAAGAACACATGGTTGCCCAATTAGGCTGAAAGAAACAGAAAAAAATTGGAAATTATCTTCTGAAAAAGCAGAAATATGCACCAAAAAAAAAAAATAAATAAATAAAAAGCTGAAAAGTAGCTAAAAATGTAGAAAGAAGCTTAAATTACCAGAAGGACGTGGAAAGTGCATTTTTGCAGAATTAGGCTGAATTTTTTTTAATGAGTGTAAAAAATGTGGAATTAGCCCCAAAAAAGCTAAAATTAGCATAAAACAACTAAATAGCTGAAATAACAGAAAATGCTGAAACTTGCATAAATAAGCTGAAAAGAGCAAAATAAACTGCAATTAGCAGTAAGAAATTAGAAGAAGCACAAAAATGTTGTAGTTAGCAGAAAGAAGCTGAAAGGAGCACAAACCAGCTGAAAAACCAGCTGAAAGTAGCTGAAAAAATGTTTAAATTTGCACAAGGAAGCTGAAAGAAGCTGAAGCAGAACAAAATGTTAAAGGAGCAGTAAAAGGTTGTAAAACACATCTAAAGATTCGAAGGATTTAAAATGAGCTCAATTCATTTTTTAGGAGAAAAAAATGGCAGAAAAGGCTAAATATTTCAAAAAAGCTAAAGTTGCACCAATACCAAAAGCCATATCACTCTTCTCCTAAATGTTTTGATTTATGATTTGTTGAAATAGCACAAAAATTGCGGAACAAGAAAGATGCAGAAAACAAGTACAAAAGAAAAATGGATCACAATAGTGTGAAAGCTCCACAAACGTTCACACAAATAAACATCAATGTTAATTTATGGTTAAAAGTTAAAACCGTCATAAAGCTAAATACTGTAGTTTTTTTTTATTTTTTACCCACATTAGGCATGAAAACGTGTCTTCTATCAGTTTGAGAGCTCTGTAGTATTACATGTTGGTGTAAATTCTCTGAGAAAGCTTACTTCCAGGTTCTTGAGCCTCTCACACTCTTTAAGGTTTGTCTCGAGAACCAGCGCAGACTGAGGGACGGCCCACAGCTCTAACATCTCTCTGTCCTTCGCCTCTGCAGCCTGGACCTCCTGACGGATCAGGTAGCCCTGGAAACGGTCGTCATAAAAGTACAAATGTACAGAGAGAGGGTAGCCCACTGGTTCAAATCTGTAGAGAATAAAACAAATAAGTCACACACACAATCAACCATCATTTATATTATTTAAACAAAGAATAAACAAACCTGCAGGTCTTTGCGTTGCTTTGTGTGGTCCTCAGATTCTTGAGGGCCAAACGGAGGAAGGAGGTGTAAGCAGTGAGAGCCACGTCACTGAGGGAGCCCACACCGTCCGACAGTTCAAACACGCTCTCCCAGTAAGCCTTGAGGGCAACGGTTCCTGGTGCGTACTGGCCATACAGGTGCGTGTCCAGGATGTCTATAGCCTCCTGGTTCACCGTCGACTCAAACTTGCGAGCAAAGAATGTCGGACGGGATAATTGCTATAGAAAAATATAAAGAAACGACATAAAAACAGTTTTTTTAAATGACACGTAATAAAACTGTTGGTGATAAAACATGAGCCTGGCAGGCTAGGAGTAAGAAGAGAGCGCAAATAAATAAAAATAAAATCACACAGTGCCCTCTTCTGGTCCACAGACCTGAATCCGTATGAGATCTTGTGGTTTAAAATCGTTGGGAGAGCAGCCGCACCAGTCGACGATGTGTTTGTACTGACATTTACAGCCCAGCTTGCGATTCCAGTTGGTGACTCGCAGGTTATTGTCCACCAGGGTGTCGCACATGTCGCTGTTCCCGAGCACCGTGTGGAAGAAGGACTGCGAAGAAAATAAATACAGCATTTGTGCATGGTGCGCCCCCAAAGACCTGAACAAACCGTTTACAGCAAGCTCTTATTTTATACAACAACCAGAGCTCTACAGCAGCGAACAGGCTGCAGCTCCTCCACTCACACCAAACTGTGGAGATGAACTGGAATGAACCGTCCTCTCATCGGCTCCACACTGTGCTGCGGAGCCCGAGGTCTTACATTATCGCTGCAGCTCGGCTCTTTAGACTTGACAGAGAAGGACGAGCCTGACACACCTCGTGCGGTTTGTCTCGAATATAGGAAATAGATGAAAAGACCTCCTGATGCTTTCTTACCTCAGCAGGGAGCAGAGCGTAGTAATAAAACTGCTTCAGCCCCGACACCAGCTTGTCCTGGGAGTTGATGACGTACTCAACGAAGCGACGGGTGAGAGCAAACCAGTCGGAGCCACCGGAGACCTCCAGGCCTTCTGGGATGCTGCGCTCGCCGAGACGCCACATGTGGTTGTCGCACTCATGGAAGAGACGGTCGAGGCCCTGCTTCTTAATGAACCTTGCACGCAGAACATAAAGCCATTGTGCTTTAGTTCACAGCATTTGTGAAACAAACGATCAAATGGTGCATCTACGAACACAACATCCTGGCTGTGTGTTTTTGCAGGCTGTTTATCCTAAAACTGGCAGTCTCACCTGGCATTCTCTCTGCCGTGGGACTTGAGGAAGTTCTTGTCTCTGTGCAGAGACAGAAACGCCACTAGTTCATCGTTGGTCCTGCGGAGGGAAATTTAAAATTCAGCAAAGCAATAAAACCCATGCCTATGAGATTCCTTTAAATAAAACAACAGCTTAAGTGCTTTACGACTGCAATCAGCTCATTCAGAAAGGATTTAGGACAAGCTTGTCTCTTTGAAACAGATAAATGGAAGCTAATATGCCTTGGGATGGCTCAGGTGGACCAGGGAGCCAAAGCTGGCCCAGAAACCCTGTTAACAAAATCAACTTAACAGCCAGCTCTGTCACAGGGTTTCTATGGCAACACCTTTACTGAAACAGTCCAAACAAACTAATGCTGGACAGACGTTTAGAAACTTAAGACTGAAGACACTAAGAAAAGAGACGCAGATTAGGGATGCACAATATTATCGGCATGGTATCAGTATTGGCTGATTTTAGCGATAAACAGGCCTGTCACAATAACAAATTTTTCTGAGCGATTAACTGACTCAGAAGTTATTGCGATAAATGATAATATTGTTTGAAATTTAACAATACAGGTAGTCCTCGACTTACGAACAAGTTCCGTACCTACAAACCGTTCATAACTCGATTTTAGCGTAAGTTGGAACTCTTTACACGTGGCGCCGCACCCGTTCGTAAGTCCGTATTTTTTGCCCTAAGTCGAGGAAATACATGTAAATGTATGCAAACGCTGCGCCGCACACCCGTTCTTAAGTCTGAGTTGGTGTAAGTCGAGGACTACCTGTAATTAATTGTTGAATTTTAGAAGAAATGTTGATATGTTTTGCATGTAGTACCTTTTTTTGACCACTTGATGGCAGTATAAGACGGTTTGAACCAAAGGATGGATAGTTGAGCAGTGTCTCTTTAAGAAAAATGGGAGGGAGGGCCCTTGACATGACATGGGCTGACATGGTGACATCAGAATCAGAATAAACTTTATTGTCATTGCACTGAGGTACAGCGAGAACATGTACATACAGTCATCTGAAAGATGGACGGAGTGGCGCACACTCGGTGATTTGAGCTCTTTAGCATAGCATCTTTCACACAAAGCTTTTAATTAAAAAAAATCAGTAAACATGTTCTCAGCTTCTTTTTGCAGAGAAAAACATATTTTTACACTAAGGCACGGGTTTCTACTGTGAATTTTGGAGCTTCAACAAGACAGAGGTTTATTCCCGAGGTCAGCCTATTAGCTTAGCTCGTAGTTTAGCTTCTCAGCTTAGCTGCTTTTAATGATCCAAAAACGCAATTTTGGATTGTTAAAACAGATTTTAAAGAGAAAGGAAGGGGGTCAGTGAAGAGCACCAGAGTTGAGCCTTTTGTCATCCAGGTTCTTCAGTAGAAAGAGAGACACGAAGAAACGACAAAGCTGATAAATGAAAATGAGGTCGATAATTTTCATTCGTTCAACAGGTCTAGCGATAAAGTTAAATATCGTACATAGGTCATTCCATCAAAATAACACATATAAAAGGCGCAGTTTTTGGATGACAACCCAGTAACAAGGGTGCTGCAGCGCCAGCACGTTATGACATCACGCACTTTGTTGAGTTTAGATTTGTGAAAATTTACAAATTTGCACTGTTCGAGTGTTGTCATTGTGTTAGAGAGAGTAAATGTCATGAATACAGTACATTTAACATTAAACATAGTCCAAGTTGAAGTGTTACATCATTTTCAGCTCCTTTTTGTCATCTGTATTTGGTAGCAATCCAAACTGACAAAGACCATGTAGAATAATGTAGTATTTTAATTCTACAGCAGAGAAACCTATGTAGTCTCTGTAAGTAGGTCTAGGGAAAAATATCTGCATTGGTATCGGTTATCGGTCAAATAAGTTTTAACATATTGGCATATCTGATATTGGCCAAAAATCCAATGTTGTGCATTTCTACTTATACGTATTAAACGTACTGTTCATTCTTGTGCAGATGACATATTTCATGTGCACTCTGGATCTTCTTTAATTGACTGAACTGAATGAAGTTGTGTAGAACAGTGCTGTTCACAGCTCTTTTAGGTTCTAAAAGTGCAAGTGACTGAAACACGAGACGCCTCTTTTGGCCTGACATGTCTCCATTAAAAAACACAGAAGACACAGGTGAGGCCAACTCATTTCAACTCATCCTTCTTATGATACCAAAGAATCTGTAAAGGGACTATCTAATACATTATAATTAAACCTCAGTGTAAAAAATTAATCTGAGTAAAGCTGCAGAGAGTTTTTGAGGTCAGCTATTAGCTCTGTGGCTCTTCATCGAGCAGTAATTACAACATTACAGATGGATATCGTCGACAGAGGCGATTACCCGAACAAGGCTTTGAAGGAGCTAAATTAACCACATTTACATGCATTTTTTTTTCAGATATTTTGAGATTCACATAAACACTACAGCCCCCAACGATGATTAATGATCCTAAACACACGTCTCAAATCCTGTAGAGATTTACTATGCTTTTATGTTTTTAAATTTTCATAAATCTTTTCTGCTTTTCCAAAGTTTCAAGCAGCAGTATGAAACATTTTGGATGTAAAGTCTTTCACATTAAATTTTGAACACTGACCCAGTTTTTTTACATCAGCATGAATAAAAATACCACAGATGAAGACTAAAAATGCAAGTGCAGAGTTTCATTAGAGAGGAAACTTGAACGTTGCTGGGACTGCTACAAGCATTCACATTACCTGCTTTCAATCTTCTGATCAGCCAGAAAAGAAGAATACTGAGCATGCTGTTACTTAACAATGTCAGTGGCTGTCCGTCTTAGCAAAAGTTGACCGTAAGCGCTGTTTTGTGCTTTGTAAAGTTAATTTCGTTGACAAGAACGCAGGGCCGGTAGAGGGAGGGCCACATGAACTTCCATCACTTCACTCCTCTGCCATGCTCCCCTCTTTTCTTTGCCCCCCTTTTTTTTTTCTTTTTTTTTTTTTTTTTTGTCTCTGTTGTGGTGGCAGGAGCAATGAAATAGCAAAACAGGATTGGAAGCAAAGTGTTGCTATTTCTGGTGCTGAAGTAGGTCAGGTGGAAAAGAATAAAGAGTTTTGCACACTGCTTATGGTATCTGTTGCCAGCTCGGCCCGTGCTCATTTGCACCTGAGCAAGTGGTCCTCATGCATGAAACTCATCACCGGCGGTCAGAGTTGGGAGATAAGCCAAAGACTCTGTGGGCACAGCTCATCCAATCTGAGGAAAAACGTTCATGTGAATACCTAAACTTGACTACGGCAGCATAAACAGCTTACACTTAATTTACTTCTACATTTAGACTCATGCAAGTTAAAGAAGGAGGCGCAGCTCCTGCAGATGATGTCACCGTGCTTCTGTTATTAAGTGTGAAAATGTAAACGGCATAATAAGAAAAACTGTGAACGGATTTGTTTACCAGGAAACGGCTTTGTTGTGCAGATCATTGTACTGGCACTTTGTTGCCATGGAAACACGGATGTGCTGTATCCCAGTCAGTAAATCCATGAATAAAGCACAGCGTCAGAATGAAGCTTTTATTCTCTAAAAGCAAAGCATGCTTTAACACAGTGAGTTCGCTGACGGTTAAAAAAAATGTTCAGTGAACGCACTTAACTAGAAGTTATGCCAAATGCCGTCTACCGGATCCATGCTGTATCTTAAAGACAAAGGCTGCAAGTGCTTTTGTAATGCATAGGCTGTTTCTGGCAGCAAGTCACACTGACACAAGCGGCTGGCGTGACGTCTCGGGGCGCTAACTGGCAGAAGCATATGTGTCTGTCGCATGATCCAAACCTCGGAGAGACAGGCTAAAAACACGACGACAAAAGACACCGCTCAGCGATGAAAACATGAAAGGCACACGACGAGAGAAGCTTGAAGATGTGTTACCCTTGAGGATGCAAGCTCCCTTCTGTTGCCATGGCAATGGAGCCTGTTAGGTAACTGTGTTGCCATGGTACGTGTCTCCTCGGTGATGCGGACCTGACCACGCCCACCGAGCAGCTCACCAGCTGTGAAGAGCAGGGATGCTTTACTGCTGGCTGAGCGTGCGTGTTGAGATCAGAGGAGCTCTGCATGTGTGACTGTGTGCCTTCTGTTCTTTTCATGTCTTCTTTTTGCACCCAGCCTTTTTTTTTAATCCCCCCAGGCTTCTAATTTTAGCCCACATTGCACACCTCTGTTCCCCCCTCCCCCCCTGCAATGTCCTGTCACTGACCAGAAATTGCTCTCCTTTTCAGGGGGTTGTCTTCTCTCGTGGGGCTGGAATGAACATGGAATGTGTGGAGACGGTTCTCAGGCTGACGTCTTTCGTCCTCAGCTCGTGTCTGATCTAAGACCTGTTCTCATTGGCTGCGGAGCTGGACACTCCATGGCCGTGTGCGCTGTGACGACTGGCTCAAGACAGAACTCTGACGCCACACGAGACACACTGGGACACAAACTTTGCACATAATGACAGTCAGACTACGGAAAACAGAATGGTTTGAGAGGATTGGGACAGTTCTCTTTTAGTTGCTTACTGGTTCCACGTTCTCTTGAATGCATGGAAACTGTCACTTTTTGAAGGCCTCCTGAGCTCCCAATTCAATCAGGAGTTGTCATAATTCTCCTCTGTGATTGGACAAGTTCTGGCTCATCATGTGTCTGGAGTTTGGCATCTAGCTGCTGATTTCTGACTATCTTTTTGGTTTTTCATATTGAAGCTGCTGCGTTTAAGGAATTGATTGGATTGGTGCTAAAACTCTTAACTTCCTGTGCCAGAGATTTATTGCTGTCATGTTGACTTTCAGGAAATAATTACTAAATTTGAGAAAAAATCAATTAGATCTTTTTTTCCCCCTTAAGTTTACTGTTTCAACATGCAATAATGTTTTTTCATGTCTTTAACTTATTTATTTTCATGCCCTGTAGCAGAATATTCATTTCCTCTTCTGGTTGTACATTTTTTACCACTTCTCTATTTGGTTAACTCACTTCGGTTAATACTTATTTACAGCATTTTAACCAACTAACATATTTCTCAGCAGAAGACATCAGCAGTGCAGAGCTGGAATAATAACCAAAGTTCTTAATTGGGTTTTCTTTTTGGTCATTTTTGACAAGATGCAGGAAGGCTCGTTTCTGCATTAAACTTCCTGTTTTGTTTATTTCCGTTCCGTTTTGTGCACTTCAGCTGTGTGAAGCATCATCGCTGAAACGATGCATGAAAGACAGTTAAACTGCTTTTACTTGGATCTGTAAAAAATAAATCAACACTCGCTGAAACCCGATTATTTCTGTGTTTTTTTTTATTTATCACTATATTGTACAAGTCTTAATTGTAAGACACAAAAGAAATTCTAAACATCAAACCAATCAAAACGACCACCGAACATCTCACTGAGATAAGTAACCACAACTTGCACGGTGTTTCAAACACACACTCTATAATCTTGCTAAGTGGCACATATTTGGTGCCGCATAGTTTTTATTTCATTTTTTTTTTTTACTTGTTTCGTCCACAATAACAGCTGCAGTGTTTATTTATTTAATTAATTAAGTTTTTTTTTTTTTTTGGTTGTTGTTGAACAGTGACTAGCATACAGTCCCCCCCATTTGTGCTCAGAGTTACCGGCAGGTTGAAATCAGCTGTAGTTATTGGCAGTGTGTGTGCAGTTGTTTGGTAAAAAGTTGGTCCCTTCACACTAACTTTTCCACACAAACAATAATCAGTGCTTGTCCTTAGAGTCTGTAATTAGAAATGCTCATTGCTTGACTGTAGGAGCTGATTCATATGGGGGGGCTTTATTGTTGTGTATGCCTTTGAGTGCAAAATCGATGCTTGTTGATAATGGCTGGTGACTAATGACAAAACTTAACGAGCTGTAGATAATCTTGTAATCTATTCTAAAAGTTGTGAGGAAATTGCATATCAGAGGCACTTGTCCAGTATGAAGAAAATGGTTTGACAACCACTGGTATTACACACTAAAATGCTACAGAAAAACAAAATCCAATTATATGATTTCACTCAAAACACTACTGTACTGCATAATATTTGGATAAAAAGGTAATAAAAATTGAACAATATTGGATACCACTACAATAAGGCTCCACTTATAGATGGCTAATAAATAAATAATTTATAGATACGTTTGTTTTGTTTTTTGAATGTCCAAAGGACCAGACTTAGCTTTTTTAGATTTTTCTACCTGGATTATTGAGCATGCATCAGGGTATTATAGATGTGTCATTAATTTCTCTATAAACATTTTATAAATCATTAATAACTGCTTATTATGCATTAATTAAGGTGAGAAAGAGAGAAAACTGACCAGTTTCTTGCCAAATTGTGAGCCAAATCTGCTCCTATATATTTCATCTTGTTATATTAAACCTTTCAGACATACGCACAATAAGCATTTGTAACCCTATTTCTTTAGGATATGATGTACTTTAACACTGTATTATAAGTATTTATAACTATAGATAATCTATAATCATCTATAATCTTAGTCTGAAATGTTTAAGATAAGATGAAATATATAGGAGGCCAATTTGGCTCACGATTTGGCAAGAAACTGGTCAGTTTTGTCTCTTTCTCGCCTTAATGCATAATAAGCAGTTATTATTGATTTACAAAGTGTTTATAGAGGAATTAATAATGCATTTGTAAACTATTAACCATTTATAAGGGGAGCCTGAGTAAAGTGGTACCAATATTTTGTCTTTTATGCATGTCCATCAGAACACACTTGTGTTATTTGTTTGAATGATTTTCTTATGTTCATGGCAGCTTGTTATTTTAAATGGGCAGTTCAGATTCTTTTGTAGTGGGATCCTGTGGAAAAGCTATGAACCATTAATGCTACACAGAGATATTTTAGACAACATTATGCTTCCAGCTTTGTAGCAACACTTGGGAATGCCCTTCTGTTCCAACATGCACTAGTGCACAAAACAAGTTTTAAAAAGATCTGGTCTGGTGGCAGACCTCATATATGCTCTACAGTGGGAATGGGCACAAATTCCCACAGAAACACTCCAAAATCTTGCGAAAAGCCTTCCACAAAGAGTGGGAGCTGTGAAACCTAGATAAGTAAAACAAAGTTTAATGTTGACTGGATTGAGGAGCTTATGGCTAGTCTGAGTAGAGCCATGAACAAAGTGGATTGCTGCCATCTTAAAAAAAAACCCCTCTGATCTCACAGATTCTGTAGCAGTTTATGTGAATACAGTTTTATAAACCTTTACACCACCGTCAGTTTTTCATCCCAAAGTTATTTGTAAGTAAGTAAACATACCAGCAGCAGGTACTAATATTAATGGTATTTCTGCCAGAATGGGAATATGGCAGCGATGCAAACATTTATAAAATAGCCTTCAGATGAATCGTTATACAGTCATTGAGACCTGAGCTGTTCTAACCCTGCAGCAAAAATCCATTTCTTCAAATCCACATCGTTTATAGTTATCTACAACAGATAAGATATTAATGGTTCACATCTGTTCCACTGAACTCCACATCAGAAGATCCAAACTATCCTTTTAGTCCCTCGTCATGGGTAAGAGTGGTGTTTTATTGAAAAGTTACCCTATTTTTCCTTGTGCAACTTCTTGTGGATATTATCTCTGATATCTAAAAAAAAACATACCAAGGAATGTTAAAAGTTCACTGGTGCAAAACAGTGCAAAACTACAAAACCGTGACCGTGACAGTGCAAAGGTAACGACTTGTCAACTGTTCGGTCCGGCTGATGCGACAGGTGAGATGATGTTTTCTTTTTACACTGAAGGGCGCGACTAAAATCGGAGCAACATTTTTTTTTCCTTTCAACACAAGAAGCACACAAATATTTGATGATCACTCAAAAACATTGGTACACATTTAGCACGCACATAAAAGAAGCGTGTTTACAGCACTGGCACACACTAAAGAATAGGCACACAAATTACAACACAGTAACCACAAATACTGAGCTACATAAGGCTCGACAAAACGTCCTCGCTGCTACATCTATGCTGAGTTTGTGATGTACAGGTTGTCACTGTCACACCTGTTTAAAAAATACTAAGTTGTACACGCACCAAAAAAATAAAAATTGAAACAGCTACAGCACTATCAAGTGGGAGATGGGCCGTTATGGGTCATACACATAGTGGTTGGTACACCATGGTTCATAACACAAACTGACTCTGTCGGTTGTCTGCTCCGCTGCTGTCGTTGGGTCTCTATAAACATATAAAACAATAACAAAAATAAATTATTACACAAATTATGTTTAACGGTGGAAGTGATGGTGCTGATGGAGAGTAAAGAAAATGTGCTCCGTTAGTTGGTCATGGTAAGCGGAGGGTTTACCATGTGTTCCCATGCTCAGACACCAAGTTACCGTCTGCCTGCCTCTCGAGTCGGTTAATAAACATGCCCGGTCATGCTGCGGTTTAAAAGTTGACGTCGACTGGTTTGGGCCCCGTCATGCGTTTCTGGACTTTGCGTCATGCTCTCACCGTCCTCCCCAAGCTCCCTTTAACCACAACATGAGCAGCTCGAGGATCAAGTAGGAAGGAGAAGGGATGATGTATGTATGCATGTGCTGCTGAATAAAAACAAAGTCTAAATGCTCGTTGTGTATAAAATTTATTTCATGCAAGGACTTGTATTTACATGTTTTATTTGAATACTTTTTCTTTTGCATAAATGTAAAATACATGCATTTACCTTTCCCCAAGTAGACCCACATCAGAATCAGATACTGTCATAATGATTGTTTTTTCTCTCCTCCCCCACTTGGGATGTATGACTGTATAATTCACCTGCATCTCGTCACATCAAATCTACACAATGTTGTTGTTGTTTTTTTGTTTTTTTAATATATAACGCCCATTAATCACCACAAAGAGACGTGACTCAAGATGTAAAACTTTGCTCATTCAGAATAAAAATTCAACTTGGATGAGTTGATATAAGGACTTTTTTTTTCCATTGATGAACATGATCGATTGGTCTACATATAGGATTTGACAAAGTGCCCTGAAAAATCTTGTGCATAAATATTGGGTCAGTATCAATACAAGGAAAAGTATTGACCTTTTAAATACGTACAAACAGCAGGAATCAGCTGGTTGATCAAAATGTGATGTATTCTTTAAAGTTTCTTGGTCCCCTTTTTATCATGTTTGTGCTTTTTCTTACAAGAGATGGGAGCTATTTATTAACCTAGGATGCTCTGTTTGTTTTTTGTTCTGTATCTTTGCTTTGTGCTATTTGTCCCTTTAAAGCAGGGGTATTCAAAGTGCGGTCTGCGGGCCATTTGCGGTCTTCTGATTGATTTTGTGCGGACGCGACTTCAATTTAAAATGAGCAGAATCTTGTGTGCATCCTTAAGAGGGTGATGCAGATGGATACTTTCTGCAAATTTTAAGGTGGCATTTGTATAATTTCTTGCTTTTACAGTAAAACAGTAAAAAAAACGTGCAAGATTAGGTACAGTAAAGTATTTTATATTTATTTAAGTATGTTTATTATTTTTATTCCAATTTTAATGTTAAAAGGACCACAAATCTTAACTGACTTTTATATAAAAGTAGACTTTTCAGTAACCATTCATTAAACTCGGCTAGCATTTTCGTAAAAATACAAAACTGTTGATTTAATCATCAATAGAGAAAAATTGGACTTGGATAAGACGTAGACATAGGTTGCACACAATTTGATTATTTTTATCAGTGTCCTGCCAAATCCAGTCTCCTACGCTTCGCTTTTAGCTACTGAAAGCTTCGACCACTCTATTTGGACATCCATGACTGTTTGGGTCCAGAAAATTTAGGGAAAAACTTTCTTGCCGTGCCACATGACCCCTTTTTAGCAACTGTTTTTTGAAGAAGTAATGCAAATTATTCGTGACAAATCAAAGGAATCGAGTGTTTTTTATTAATAAACGCGAAAATTGAACAGTTAGAACTCCTTTTCCACAAAAATAGGACACTTTGTCTTTCATTAATAAAGATGTGTTTACTTTTGAAGTGAAACAAAAAAAAATCACAGAAATTTTTATATGATTTAAAAAAAATCAAATATATTTTATTTTTGTGACCCATGAGTTCTTTCAACTTGATGATTTTGGCTCGCACGTTGAAAAGTTTGGACACCACTGCTCTAAAGACTAAAATCTAGTTCAAGTTAAGTTGCAGTAACCAAGAGGACATTTGTAAGAGTTTTGAGAGTAGTGCAAAAGGTACAAGGTACCCCTAAAGTTTTCTGACACTGCTATGAGCCTGGTATAAGGTGTGATGCTACACTGGAAACATTAATTATTGTGTCAATTTATTTTGCCTCGCCACGTTTAAAGGCACCTTTATTTATGTAGTTTTAGTCCTGCATCAGTTAAGCAGCACGGCACTAAGAGAAGTTGCTGCAGACTACTAATAGAGTTGTAAAACCCAGTAAACATAATTGTATAAAAATGATTTGTGCTCATAACAGCATTGGTTGGCTTCGTCACAGATTCTTGAATGTAAATCACTTTCTTTTTCTTTTTTGGAGGTCCCAGTCAAACGAATACAAGGTTAAATAAATAAGATGAAATTGGGGAAAGGCAAAGAATGGCAGCTACATGAAAATCTCTGCTATGACTGAGTCTCTTATAAAGCTGTCTGGAAATGCATAAAAATGACAAAGCATCAGATTTTTCAAAGAAAAAAAAAACCTTACAGGTACTGCATTACAGTTAGCTTCTTGGTTGAACATAATATTTCATGCAGATCATGCAAAATAACAGTTTTAGTTCAGTTGACATTAGATGTATCATAGGAATAATAAGAAATGTCATCATCTTCATATTGCATTGGACACCATGAACATTATGCTCCATTTTTTTTTCAGTAGTGGCCACTCGGCTAACATTGGGTCTTGTCTGGATTGCACTTCAGAATGAAAAATAAATAAATAAATAAATAAACGTCTCTACTTTGCAACGGACAAAGCACTTAAGAGTTGTCTTAACAGCTTTTGGATATGTTTAAAAAGCAATGAAATATTGATTCCCAGCACACTGTTAGCAGGGGTTACATCTCATGAAAAATCTAGTTCACAAAATTCTAAAAAACAAAAACAAAACAAAAGGCAAATGAGCTCAAACTTATTAGCAGAAGAGTATGAGAGATCAAAAGCAACAGAGCAACAGGCGATGATGTCCACACAGGGAGAAAAGAGTGGAGTTAGCCTGCAGAAGAACCGAGCTTTGTCTGCAGCTGAGATGACCCATGCAGAGCGGCATGTGCCAACCTCGACTACTTTAGGATATGATGACACACCCAAGTGGACCACTTGGGAAGCTGGAGTATCAGCACAGTTAAGAAACAATTTTCCAGAAACAAAACAAATGTAGATAAAATAAAATGAAATAAAAATGTAGCAGGAACGAAGGCAAGTGTCAAAGCAAAAAATCTGACAGGAAAGGTAAGAAGAGGCGTGTGGACTGGCCTTCCAATGGCATTGTGTCTGCTACTCAACCATGCTACATAATGGATGGGATGGGAGAATGTGAGTGCTGCAATAGACAGGGTGGGCTGCAGGGCAGGGCGGACACTGAGGACACTCCAGAGGCATCCCCGCTCATGCCAGACATGCTGTTAAGGCTCCAAGGCTTTTCATAACCTTCAGTTGAAAAACAGAGAACGTTCTGAGTACACTGCAGCACTGAATCCACGACAGAAAGTGTTTGTTCGTTGTATTCCTCACTGCCTACACTAAACCTGTTGCTTTCTTGTTTTTGTCTCCAAAGAAACAGGTCAAACACAGACTTGAGACAACTTATTATGGTCCATGCATTGAGTGCATCAGGAGTACAACGGCATGCACCGGGTGGTACTCGCATGGTTTGGAGTAAAACACTTGGAAAAGTCAAGAAAGGTAGGCACCCCCAGGCGGGAACTGCACCCTCAGCTACAAGTTGAATTTCACACTGTCTGCCATTTACCGCACACAGCCTAGTCTCCCCTTTATAAAAGGAACTATCAAAGAAAAACATTGACAAAAGATTTATTGTCATTATAAGGTAAAAATCACAACAATAATAGTGACATTAGTTCTTTGTGTTGTGCTCCTCCACCATACTGATAGCACCCACCAGCAAGACGTTTCATGCACCGTTATGGTCAATCAGAAACCAACATATTTACCAATAAAACACATACATGATACATGTGTAGCACATAGATACTTTCTTAGGCATGTACGACAACATGTTCAGATCATAAAAAATTCAAAAATAGCTTTCTCACTGTGGTAAATAAATACAGATAATTACATTATGAATGGTATAAAAATATATATTATGTAGATGTGGACAAATACTTTTTGACATTTGTAGTGATTGTGCTTGACCTTAACGTATGTGGGTTGGCAATGTATGTGTGTATCTACATACCGGTATGTATATTTACAATGCCCAGCAGGATGCTTGAGGGAAAGCAGCTGTTGTGAAAGAGTGTGAGGTTGGTTGTTGTGTGTGTGGTTTTTTTTTGTCAGCGCCTGTGAGGCAGAAAAAGGAGTGTGTTGTGTCTACAGTGAACGGGCTGTCAGTGTTTCGGGGGGGCCTGTGACTGACTGTTACTGTACGTACCCCTCCTCACTCTGCCCCCTGTGTGGTTAGGACGTTCGGCGGTGGTGACCAAGAAGCAGGGGCGCTCTCTCTCACTGGGGCTGAAGATCTCCTCTGGAGATATGGCCTGGTCTATATGTGGACAATCTTCATTGGCCAGAGCTGCGTTCGCTGCCTCACCGTTCAGCTTGGAGTCTTGTTAGAAATACAATAAAAAAAATATATATTTTTTAAATTCAGTGTTACATTTTCATATACAGGTGGTCCTCGGTTTACGACCGGCTCGGTTCCCATATTTTCGCGTTTATGACCGCCGCCCCAGTGACGTCATCACACCTCACGTTGCTTTTTTTAATGCAGCATTTTATGTTTTTTTTTTTTTTTTTATTTTTTTTTTTTTTTGTTTTGT
>JARVGS010000002.1:29024845-29035444 GCA_031762315.1 Hypsolebias antenori
GGGGGGGCCCCGCCCCCCCCCCCCCCCCCCACACACTCACCCCCCCTCC
The DNA here is from genome assembly GCA_031762315.1 of Hypsolebias antenori. NCBI lineage: Eukaryota > Metazoa > Chordata > Actinopteri > Cyprinodontiformes > Rivulidae > Hypsolebias > Hypsolebias antenori. The sequence continues at coordinate 29,024,895 of JARVGS010000002.1, forward strand.
CGTGGAGACTAAATAACCTCCTGGGGAGGGGATGTGTGACACTGCCCTTAATTCCTTCTTTTTCAGACTTTTACACAAATTCAGTTATGTATTTGTATTGTGAAAAGCTTTTTTGCAGAATGTCCACTGGTGGATTGTGTTTGTATTTTTTATTGGTTTAAAGGACTGATGTGTGGAGGTCTAAAACAGAAGTCTGAAGAAAATTTCCTCAAGGGGAGATTAAAGTATATTTTATTGTATCAAATTAAATCAAAACAAAACTGTGTTGCATTAGGGTATGGTTCTACTCTATATGTTATGATATCATATCACTTAATATCAAATGGAAATGTTTTGTGTAATATTGTATTGTGACATAAAGGTGTGTTGTATTCTATCGTACTTTGTTGCTTGGTATTGTGGTGTCTAGTATTGTATCATGTTTTATTGTATTGTATCATGTTGTATCGTATTGTGTTGCATCAAATCATACTGTGTCATATCATATCGTATTTTGTCTTATCATGTCGTGTCATATTGCATTGTGTCATACTGTATTGTGACACATGGGTGTGTATTGTATTGCATTGTATTTTGTTGCTTGGTATTGTCTTGTCTAGTATTGTAACATATTTTATTATACTGTATTGTATTGTGTTGTACTGTGTTGTGTTGCATCATATCATATTTTGTCATATTGTATTGTGTCATATTTTATTGCGTCATAATGTATTGTGTCATATTGTATTGTGTCATATCGTATTGTGCCATATCATATTGTGTCATGTTGTATTGTGTCATATCGTATTGTGTCATAATGTACTGTGCCATACTGTATTGTGTCATATCGTATTGTTTCATAATGTATTGTGTCATATCGTATTGTTTCAAAATGCATTGTGTCATATCGTATTGTGTCATATCGTATTGTATCATATCATATTGTGTCATATCATATTATGTCATGTTGTATTGTGTCATATTGTAATGTGTCATAATATATTGTGTCATATCGTATTGTGTCATATCATATTGTGTCATATTATATTGTTTCATATCGTATTGTGTTATAATGTATTTTGCCATATCATATTGTGTCATATCGTATTGTGTCAAATCGTATTGTGTCATATCATATTGTGTCATGTCGTATTGTGTCATATTGTATTCTGTCATAATGTATTGTGCCATATCATAGCGTGCCATAATGTATTGTGTCATATCGTATGTGTCATATTGTATTGTCAAATCATATTGTGTCATGTCGTATTGTGTCACATCATATTGTATCATAATTATTGTGCCATATTGTATTGTGTCATGTCGTATTGTGTCATATCATATTGTGTCATAATGTATTGTGCCATATCGTATTTGTCATAATGTACTGTATTGTGTCATATCGTATTGTGTCATATCGTGCTGTGCCATATCGTATTATGTCATATCGTATTGTGTCATATCATATTGTGTAATATCATATTGTGCCATATTGTATTGTGTCATATTGTATTGTGTCATATCATATTGTGCCATATCGTATTGCGCCATATCGTATTGTGTCATATTGTATTGTGTCACATCATATTGTGTAATATCATATTGTATCATATTGTATTGTGTCATATTGTATTGAGTCATATCGTATTGTGTCATATTGTATTGTGACAAATAGGTATGTGTTGTATTGCATCATATTTTGTTGCTTGGTATTGTGTTTTCTAGTACTGTTTCATATTTTATTATATTGTATTGTGTTGTACTGTGTTTTATCAAATCATATTGTGCCGTAATATATCATATTTTATCATATCATACTGTGCCATATTGTATTGCCATATTGTATTGTGACGTATGTGTTTGTGTTGTATTCTATCCTATTTTGTTGCTTGGTATTGTGTTGTCTAGTATTGTATCATATTTTGCCATAGTATATTGTATTTTATCGAATTTTATCATATTGTGTTGTATCAAATCCTTCTGTGTCATATCATATCGTATTTTGTCATATTGTATTGTGACATATGGGTGTGTATTGTATTGCATTGTATTTTGTTGCTTGGTATTGTATTGTTTGAACTCATATTGTGTCATATCATATCTTATTTTGTCATACCGTATTGTGTCCTATCATATTGTGTCATATTTTATTGTGTCATATTGTATTTTGTCATATTTTATTGTGTCATATTGTTTTGTGTCATATTGTATTGTGACGTGTGTGTGTTGTATTCTATCCTATTTTGTTGCTTGGTATTGTGTTGTCTAGTATTGTATCATATTTTATCATATTATATCATATTTTATCATATTTTATCTTATTGTGTTGTATCATATCAGACTGTGTCGTATTTTATCGTATTGTGTCATATTGTATTGTGCTGTATCGTATTTTGTTGTATGGTATTGTGCCATATCCTATTTCAGGGCTATTCAACTAAATTGCTAAGTGGGGCACAGTTACTGAAAGCCAAGAGCTCAGGGACCAGACATCCAGCAATTTATTGTTATTAAGTAAGTTTGTTTTATGGTTTAAAATCTAGTTTTCTTTCAAATGAACCCACTGGTGGGTTGAACTGAGCTAACCTGTGAGCCTGATTTGGACCCCAGGCTGCCAGTTGAATAGATCTGTCCTGTGTTGTATCAAATTATATATATTCAATTTGATTTGTCTGATATAAAATACACTCAAATTATGTGGCATTGTACCCCATTGTGTTTTGTGTCATATTGCATTGTAACATGTTGTTTTGTATTGTATTTTATCAAATTAAATTGCATAGGTCTCCAATGGTGTTGTAGTGTATAACATATCCTATTGTGTCAGTATTGTAACCAATCAAATCTCATCAAATAGAAAACGGTATATAAATAAAAACTGAACACACAAGATGTAATGCGGAAGTTGAAGCTGGAAAAGGATGTGAAGTGAATGAGACTGAAAATTAACAATACACCTCACATCACTTTGTTTAGACCTGGTAATTTACATAGTTCTTACTTTGCTGTTATTATATTATTACGGTATACAGTATATAATTATTATTTTGCTCTTAAGTTTGCTTGTAATTAGATTTTTTTTTTTAAATCCTAAACACCCTCATGATTGGGAGAGGGGGTGGGGCTCTCAGTCCCACAACTCAACTGTCAAAAATCTGGCTCCAAAAATATAAAATGGCAGCACTATAAACACACATATTTTGATTTCAGCTTCAAACAATGGGACGAGGCAGAGAACCTGAAACAATCTGTTTCTTTGTGAATTGTTCAGTTCACTGATCTTTTATCAAATTAAATCTATATTCCAGCATGGTATCAAAATATATGGCGCTCTATCAAATCAAATTAGGACTCAAAGTCTGTTGCAATGTATTAAACAGATTTAAATCTTAATGCACATTATCATATTAACTTGCAGCAAATTATAACTTCTTGTTGAATTCACACATCCAATTAAAGCTGATTTATCCTCATTCTGGGTGTTTTTTCATTCTTTTGATACTAAATGCCAAACAAAACTACATTTGAGAGTCTTTGTTGGTCTGATTGATGAATACTGCCATTATTTATTCTGCACAATAATCTGACATGTCTTGTTTACCCAGAGTTTTCGGAGCTGCCATTGTGCTGACATCCATCCTGAACATGTTCATTCCCTCCGCCGCCCGTACGCACTATGGATGCGTAATCTGTTTGAGGATATTACAAGGCCTGGTGGAGGTACGCACGATTTTGCACATCAGGTGCTGACATTTAAGACTCTGAAACAACACCTCATTATCAGGGCCAGAGCTGGAGCTGACCCCTTCGTTCAAACCACCCTGACATTCTGTTTGTAACCACATTTTACACAAATCCTCTGTTGCGTTCGGTTTGAAATTGTAAAAGCGTTCTGTGATGAAGAGGCTCCCCTTCATTAAACTGCACACAGAGTGGTCAACAAACAGCAGGAGACCCTGAAGAGCAGGCCTAGTGCGTCATGGTTTTCTGAGCTGGAACAGCTTCATGTTCACGTTGCAACATGTGGAACAAAAGAGATAAAAACCACTTGATGCAGGCGGCTCCCGCAGCCAAAGAAGAGGGAGCAATGCTATTATCAGAATGAAGGTCGTTTCCTTTTGTTGTTGTGTTTAGCTGCACACTGTCGTTTCAGTAGCTCCTCGTGAGCATTGAGAGGAAAAGCTGCCTGCGTTCTGCGCCTCAACTTATTACTACAAATTAAGCATTAGCATTTCAGGGTGTCTCCCACTGCAAGCCCCAGCAATTTGAATCTATCAATAGCTGATTGTGTGCCACTTAGTGTTTAATGAAGATTTAATGGGAGCAATTCAGTGAATTATTTTCATGAAATGGGAAGTCAGCTCAAATTTGCACCAACTCACGCCCGAGCCATTAGTTTCTATTAGAAGGGCCAGCTCCAATACACGTCACCTTGTCTGTTAATAACTTCAATTTGTCCTGCGAGGCTTTGACAAATAAGAAGAGACTGCGTCCGTCAGGCAGTGAAGCAGGGGATTGCACATGTCAAACTAGATAACACATGTTTTTTTTTTGTAATTAAATGCTGATCATTTGATTTGAAAATGTCAGATAAAGCTGAGGTTTATTTGTTTCTGTGCAGGGTGTGACTTATCCAGCCTGCCATGGGATCTGGAGTAAATGGGCCCCACCGCTGGAAAGAAGTCGTCTGGCAACCATCTCCTTCTGTGGTAAAGAACACGTTCTCATGCTGGGGTTGGCATGCACACATTTTATTGCACACTTTAGTGCAGACAGTGAAACAGGTGTAAAATTACACAATGTTGTTCCCTACGCTGTCTGAGCTGACCACATTTGTAATCACCGGAGGGACGAGACTACTCTCTGGGTCAACAGAGGATCACATTCCGCTTAGTCACAGTAACGTGTCTTGTTCAGGGTCGTACGCTGGTGCAGTGGTGGCCATGCCTCTGGCTGGGGTCCTGGTGCAGTACACAGGATGGTCCTCGGTCTTCTACGTGTACGGTGAGCGTCGCTGCAAAAACAAACCTTTAAATCACAATCTGTGGCAAATATAATGGGAAGCAACTAACGTGAGGGTGGTGTCTAAACAGTGATTTTACACATTTTTTGATTTTGATGCAACGAAGTGACGACAAGGTGAATAATGTGCTGGAATTATAAATCCATCTTGCTGTTTGCCCTTTTTATTTATCCAATTTATCAGTTGCTCAACACTTTTTAAAATTTATTTTAGGTCTTTTGCATTAAAATAAAACTTTCACAGTATCTAAATTTAACTTATTAGTATTATACCACATGTGGGTGAAATACACCCTGTCTCAAGTACTACTGAATAAACATTTACATTTATACAGTACTATGCAAATGTTTGAAACCACTTATCTTTATATTTAGCTTCTTACAGAAAGTGTGGCTGCTCTGTAAGGTGGTCTTGATCAACAGGTCTTTAAAATAATTCTGCTGCCTTTTCCATTTATTTTTCTTGTCCAGTCCTTGTGCCTGACCATGACGGCATGTTGTGCAGTTTATACTTAAAAATAAAGAAAGTGTACTCTATTTGTTGGGGATGAAGGAAGGGTCAGATCTTTCAGTTGATCTTCTGAGCTGGCAGCTCTTTAGGAATCACCATGTTGCATCTAAAACACATGTCAAACTGTTAGTTTTGGTATGTTCTTAGTCTCTTTGTCATGTCAACGCAACTCTTGTTCATTTCTTAAGATTTGTAGCCTTTTTATGCCCAAAATGTTGCATACGTCTGAAAAACAGAAAAAAACTTTCACTATCAGTCAGTCACAGGACTGAAAATGAGTGCGACACATTTCAATGAAAAACTTTGAAAGACCTTCAGAAAGCTTGAACAACCATTGACCAAGACCAGAGGTTACAAAATGGCCTGATTTAGAAGGAGACTGTTAAATAAGACACGCGTTGACTCAAACATTATTGACTCTTGGTCTCTTTCAGGATCATTTGGGATAGTTTGGTACATGTTTTGGATCTTGGTATCGTATGAGAGCCCGGCCGAGCACCCGACCATCACTGAAGAAGAGCGCCGTTACATCGAGGAGAGCATCGGTGAAAGCGCCAAACTGATGGGTGCCATGGAAGTGAGTGGACCGTCTTGTTTAGTGATGCTGCACTCGATGCTTCACATTCAGCTGATTCATTTTTATTTCTATAATTGTGCAGAAATTTAAGACCCCCTGGAGGAAGTTCTTCTCCTCCATGCCTGTCTATGCAATCATTGTGGCCAATTTCTGCAGAAGCTGGACCTTTTATCTGCTGCTCATCAGCCAGCCTGCATACTTTGAGGAAGTCTTTGGCTTTGAGATCAGCAAGGTAAAAAAAAATGCTTTTGAAAAATGTATATTTTTAGTTCTGAACCGACCAGAACAAAGATAATCTCAGATGCAAAGAACTCAATAGAAGTGCGGCTTGGCGTGTGAATAAAAAGCTTGTGATGAATCCACTTTTTGATTTCTATTTTCTCTGTTGTTGGGTGAAAATTTCTAATTTCAGTCTGGCAAAATGATTGCTTATCTTTTATAAACAAAACAAATGATAATAAAAAACATGAAAGCATCTTTTAGTAACATTAAGACCATGAGAAGAGTTGATTTAACATTAAATCTTTTACAAAATTGTTCTAAAACATGCAGTTTCTTTCAGCTTTATAGTTTTTTTTTTTTAACCTTCCGCCAAAGGTTAAACGGCAATAATGTCTAGCACTCAGCGTGTGCGTGTGTGTTTGTCTGTTAGCAAAATATCTCATGAACTGGACAAATTTCATTGAAATGACCAGAAAGTAAATGTTTGATGTTCATCCACAAGTGATTAACTTTTAGAGTCAACACAGTTCAAGATGGATGTCACAGCTAATTGGCATTAGCCAACATAAAAACCTTAGATTGACAAATATGGAGCTGAACTTTGGTGTGTTAGTAGCTGAGGGTTATTCTCAGCACATACTTTGAACGCTAACAGATCATGTGCAATCCTGCAATAATGCATGATATTACATGAAATGTTATTTTAGGGATGATTACAACAGCTTTAACTCTGTGATTTCTCATCAGAACATGATATAATACTCTAACATGAAAGGCAATGGTGGTTTGCATTCCTTCAGGGAATGCTAGGCCTTTAATACTTTAGCTGTCTGCTTTAGTTCACTCTCTGGTGAGAGTATCTAACTAACCAGTGCAGCTGTATCCAACACCAAAGCTCCTAAAACTCATTTTACACACACTGCTCTGCATCAAATGGCATAAAACTGGAGTTTCTGTGTTTGTTCAGTCCAGTTTATTTTTGTTGAGCCAGTTTGCAACTAAATCAGACAAAAAGGAACAGCAAATAAGCTGCTGTAAACTCAAATCCAAAGTGGGTCAGTTCAGACAGTCTGTCTGAGGAAAACAGATATATTGGAGTAGATCCTAGTGTGAGTTCAGTTTTCTATAGTCTGCACATGATGGGGAGTTGTGGCGTTAGAGGACAAACCAGAATATCTGATCTCATGATAGAACATGTTGCACGTGTAGAGTAAAGAGTTAAAAGTTGATTGATTTACTCGTTTCCAACAAAGCTGCAGCTTGGGACTTTTAAAACATGACATAAACTCCAGATCACGGTGTAGCGCTGCCAACAGACAGAAACACTCATAGCAAGGAGAGTTAAACTGCTGTTTTCAAACGCCGTTCTTCTGTTCCTCACGCCTTTTCAAGGATAAAACAATCATTGCTGGAACAGTTTTACATTTTAATCATGAAAACAAAACAAAAAAACATCCAGGTCCATGTTTTCTACAGAGACCGGGCTCATTATAGATTATTTTAAATAAAAGGCCTAGAGAGCTAACTTTGAACAGGACCTGATGCAGTTCAGTATGATCACCTCTCATCACCAAACAGTTCTTCATCCAGACAACAGAATTTGTGTAATCATATCTGGTCCTGACGATTGCCCTCCAGTGAGAGTGTAAACCATGATTCAAGCCACGCTGACAGCTGTAATTCAGGCCCACAACGAGACTGGATTGTTACTGGGCTGAATTATTGCTCGCTGGAGTCAGAGGTCGACACACAGCAGCACGTTCATCCTCTGACAGTTATGATGGTCTGTTTGTTGCTGTCAGAGTTGCTTCAGACTCATATTTGATGGTTTCTCAGGTTGGAGCGCTGTCTGCTCTTCCTCACCTGGTCATGACCATCATTGTGCCTTTAGGAGGCCAGTTAGCCGACTACCTGCGGACCCACAACATCATGTCCACCACGACGGTCCGTAAAATCATGAACTGTGGAGGTGAGGATGTCATCAGGCGGCTGACAGTTCCTCGTGGTGTTGCAGATGTTTCTCGTGAGTTGTTTATCGTCTGCCTGCTTTCAGGGTTTGGAATGGAGGCGACGCTCCTGTTGGTGGTGGGTTACTCTCACAGTAAGGGGGTGGCCATCTCTTTTCTAGTCCTGGCTGTGGGCTTCAGTGGGTTTGCAATATCAGGTGAGTCTTTAAAACATGGATTATTATTTGGATGATTATTTAGCACTGCACTGACTTCATGAAATGTACTCCTTTTGCTGTAGGTTTCAATGTGAACCATCTGGACATTGCTCCCCGCTACGCCAGCATCCTCATGGGGATTTCAAACGGAGTGGGAACTCTGTCAGGGATGGTCTGTCCACTTATAGTTGGAGCAATGACAAAGAACAAGGTAAGTGTGCCTTGATGAGAACAGTAAATTTATTTTAAACCCTCAGCGAATATTCAATTCAGTGTATTTATATAGCACCAATTCAAAATAAAGTTGTCTCAGGACACGTTACAGGAACATTTGCATGTATAAAAATGACAATTAGTAAAGTTCTCCATCTAAAGAAGCCAGCAGACTCGTAGAATCTTTACTTCGCTGCAGTCTCCCATCTTGAGCAAGCACAAAGGCAACAGTGAAAAGGAAAAACTCCCTTTTATCAGGAAGAAACCTCCAGCAGAACCAGGCTCAGGACAAGCGGCCATCTGCTTTGAACGGCCATCATCTCAAGTCTTGCATTGTCTTCATTAGTGGCAGCTGTGGCTGAGTGGTTGGAGCAGTCGTCTTCCAGTGCGAGAGCTGGTGGTTCGATTCCACCTGCAGTCACATGCTGAAGCGTCCCTGGGCAAGACACTGAACCCCTCATTGCCTCTGATGTGGGTCCCATTGGTGTATGAATGTGATAAAGCTCTGATTATTCTTTGTATAGATCTAGTAGAGCGCTGTATGAACGGGTAAATGAGGGCACAGATTGTGTTGTAAAGCACTTGATAAGACGGAAAAGTACTATATACAGTCAGTTTACCATTAACATGAAGCCAGTGAGTAACAAAGGCTATGTGGCTTTTTTCCAAATGTTCGTTTGAAAGATGTGCAGACACTTTAGCTCAATCCTTTTTGTTGCCAAAGCTTTGGCTTAATAGGTTTCCTGTAACAAAAGGAGTTAAGTAAAACACAAATGCCCCATCCGTTAGTTTAGAGTTAATGGGATATCACTGTTACACAAAACTAAAACTGGCATTTTTCATTTCTTTTTATTTACCATTTAAAGAGTAAAAACAATCCAGCAGGCAGTAAGTTATAAAAGTTGCCACTGTGCCTCTATCTTCCTTTCATGGCTGCAACTAAACCCAGTTTTACTTGGTCATCAATAAACTACAGCACAGTTGAATAGATGCAGGCGTGTGTGTGTTTTGCGACGCTCGTCTTACGCTCTTGATAGGTGGTGAAAAGGATGCGAAAGCGACTCCTGCGGCTGAGTTCGTCGGCCCACATGCGGACGACTCCCAGAGTGGAGACCAGCATGATGTCGTTGGCCACCGTGGAGCAGAACTTGCTCTTCAGATCTTCCACCGAACTAAAACAAGACAAGGTTAAGATTAGAGCGCACGCTACTTTAAAAAAAACTTTGTGAATTTTACGTTTTTCATAAATAAGACCTTTGTATTCTTTTCACGCAACTCCTAAAGCTACAGTATATTAATATAAGCTAAAAAAAAAACATCTGCTCATCCATTATCTTTTGCTTGTTTATTCCTTTTCGTCCAGCAGTCACTGTGTGAGAGGCGGGAGACACCGTGGACAGGTTGCAAGTCCATCACAGGGACACAGACCAATAAGCAATAATATCTATCCATGACCTCTTCCTTAGAGAAAGGGTGAGACGTCCAGTTATCTGGGAGAGACTTGGAGTAGAACCGCTGCTCCTCCACAACGAGAGGAGCCAGTTGAGGTGGTTCAGGCATCTGGTAAGGATGCTTTCTGTGCGCCTCCCTGGGAAGGTGCTTTGGGTATACAAGTAGTCCTTGGGTTACGACGGTTCGAGTTTACGACACATCTCCCTTATTCACGTTACGCGGTTACGTCGTTTTACGTCAGTTTTACGACGGTTTTACGACGGTTTTACGACATTAAACGTCGTAACGCGGCGGCGCAGCAGCAGAAGAATACAGTTATGCGGTGCAGCAGCAGAGGAATACAGTACTGTACGGAGGAGGACGGCATCACTAGCATCCCAGTAGGCCATTAGCCCTTCATTAGCCCTTCA
>JARVGS010000002.1:29071318-29083602 GCA_031762315.1 Hypsolebias antenori
CGTCTTTTTAAACGCGTTATTTACAACCTAAAACAACGCCAGCATACATTTTGTACCTCTAAAATGTATTTTAGAGCGGTTAACTTGCTAACAAACACAAAAAAACCTCAGAAAATAATGAAAATTTCTGCTGTTTCGGCCGATGACGTCACTGGGGGCGGAAACCGTAAACGCAAAACGGCCGGTTACCGAGTCAGCCGTAAACCGGGGACTACCTGTATTTCAGAATAGAATTTTCTGTCATTGCACAGAAGCACATCAACATTACATTTTAAGTACAGCAAGTCCAAACAAACACAAACAATTAAACAACATAAGCATGGGGGACGGAGTGTCTGAGGCTGCAGCCTCATGAGAGGTGCTGCCTTTTTGTTAGAAAGGAAAAGGAAACACAAGAAAAGAGGAGGTACAATTAAAAAAAAAGTTCAATACAAAAAAAGCACAGGCACCCAAGAGAGCGTCACAGTCACTGGTGCCTCACATCCAACCAAGAGGAGGGAGGCCAGTGAAGGCGGTGAGTTGAGGGGAGTGTGTTTATAAGTAAGTCCATGAACACGGTTCCAGACAGATTCCAGATTCAGATGACAAGTTGTTTTGGGTCAGGCAGACTCTGTTCAATTTCTGTCTGCCTTTACAGTCCTACTTGTACATCTCAATGGCGACTCCAAACAGCCAAATGTGTGGTCAGTATCACTGAGCCGAGCTTGTAACTTCTCCAAGGTCAATTCCTTCCCACCAGCGAGATTCAGGAGTGGCAAGTAGCCTGCGATTCTCAGCAAGAATCACGCCAGCTTAATGCTCAGCTCACACAGCATTTGAGTCTGAGTGTTCACAGAATGTCACATTCCCTCACACAGTCCAGAACAGCGGCCAACGTTTTTCACACTTGTCGATTTTCCAGGTAACCACCAACTCCAAAAAGCAGAAATCCTGTTATCATAAATCCAATTATGTACACATCTTCAACATCCTCGACCGACAATATGGACAGACACATGCTCGTCCACTGCCCCCACCCCCAGGCAGGAATCCATCGTGTATCCAGCTGCAAGTGTCCTGTGGGCAGGAGTGCTCTCCTTCCCCCTGTCTTCTTGTCAAGAAAATTTGATCAATTGCTTTGAGAGACCAGCTGATCAGATCCATAATTTACAATTCAGAAGATATGCAAAGAGAGGCTCTGAAAGTTTTACAGGACAAAGAGCAGAAGCAGGGGATGAAGCGGGAGGAAAATTGTCCGCCTTCACCGAGAGCAAGAAGAAAACAAAAAATGTCCCCATATTGCAAGCTTGAATACAACTTGACAAAGAAATACATCCCTGGATCTCTGGCTTTACAGGCATTTGTCACAGATGACAAATCTGAAACAATTTTTTTTAGAAATACCTTGTTGCACAAATATTTCAAACATTTCCACATATCCTGCAACTCCAGCAAGGAAATCAAGAACTTTTGTTCCAGAACAATTTTGAGCCTTTCACAGTCTCACAGCACAACAAGATGATGGCTACTGCTTGTCGATCTCATCAGATTTAAAATATGTTTTACCCCAAAAGAAGTTCAAAGAGCTATCTAGAACAGGTAAAATGCTATTTGTTCATAACTGTTTCACAGAACCCCTTTTCAAAAGGTTTGAACAATTCATTTCAGGCTGAAGAACCACCCCATTTACCAGCTTTATGTTAAACTGCTGTTAAACTGACACAGTGGTCAAACTTCCAAACATTAGAAATAAAATAAATTTATATCGTATAATGTGAAACAATGTTTTTTTACTTTATTTTTTTAAACAACAGCTGTAGTTTCTTGTCATTTACCTTGGAGAGATAATCTTTCGCAGAAGCTTTTTTTTTTTTTTTTTACTTTGTGTGTAATTAAACACACAAAAGTGTGTATGACACAACAAGCTGCAGCAGAAATACCTGCCGGACATTTTGATTGTTTTATTGAACGTCACCGGCAAACTTTTTTTTTCTTCTTTCCACTGCAAGGCAGTAGACCAAAACAATGATTCCAGAAAAGAAGAGAAAAAAGGAGCTGGGAATGAAATAAAAAAATACCCACAAACGCTTGCATATTTCCTGCATGAGCTCACTGCACCTTCCTCAAAGCACAGGCACACGTCTCGCACATAAAAGCACATAAATCTCTCCGAACAGGCCGTGTGGATGCTGAGACTCATGAGCACGTCACTTGATCCTAAACTGTGGAAGGTCTGGAAAAGTAGCTCCAGTTTTCTGACTCATATTGATCAGTGGGGGAAATGTCCTCTAGATTCTCGTAGGAAACTTTTCTGTCCACACAGACTCAATCAAAACTTTATTCTGAACCTTACGTGGACAACATCTGGTCTGAGGGCCAGGCATGGCCCTTTAAATCACGCCCATTAGACACACAACTTCAAATATATTGATATAAACCAACAACCTGTTGACTCATTCCTTCAAGGAATGCTTATTGCCCATCGTTTTGCATGATAACGTTTTAAACAAAGATTCTGCACAATTTATTAAAGGTTGAAAGTTGTGTTGGGGATTAATCTCTGCTAACACTAAATTTAGTCTCAATAGCTGTAAAATTGATGACTTATACTGTAAGGTGGCCATCTTGAACTGAATTGCTTCCAATGTTTCAGAATCAGTCATGGATTTATGTCCAATGATAATTTACTGAAAGTTTCATTAAGTTCTGTCCAGTGGTTCTTGGGATATTTTGCTAACTACCGGTAACTCACACAGACACAGGTAATTAAAGTATTTCCTGTCTTTCATGGCAGTGGAAATAATGAAGCATCTTCTACAGAAACATCTAAAGGAACTGAATCAAAATGCACAAGTTTTATTTAATTAGTGAAGTCAGTGGTTTTTCTGGGAGACATAAACAAAAGATGCATGTTTCAGAATTTTTTTTTTTTTAATAAAGTTGCATTTTTAACCATGAGCTTATGTTTAAATACACAGACAATAATTTATATACCGGTAAACAGCCAATGAGAAAAATTATTGTTCTGTACAAGGAATGCAGTACAGTATTTATTTATTAGTTTATTTTATTTATTTATTTGTTTGTTTTTGTTCAGACATTTATGTTTTTTTTTTTAACGAAGAAGGCTAACCTTGCTACAAACGTGTCATCAATGTCATCAAAAGAAGAAAAGCCCTGAAAGTTTCTAACATGGCTTGAATAAGTTTTGTTTTTAATTATTTGATAAAGCTCACTACATGTTGTCTGTCCCACAACTGAAACAGAAAAAAAAAATCTACTTTCATGAATTTGTGAACCCTAACCTGATATTTGCTTTAGGAAATACAAGCATTAAACTGTGTGAAGTTTACTTCCACACAAGTTTGTCCAAATAAAACTGCAATAAAACGAACAAACAACTAAAACACTCAAGTTTTGTTTGGCTTGTGATTTTGATGGAAACTGGATCTTTTGCATGTGTAAAACCAGTTTCTGTGAACTCCACAGAGGGCTGGCTTGAATCACATCAAGGCGGTGATATTTACTGTATAAGACAGATCTGGTTGGCAGGCCTCAGGCTGATGAAGATTTTTGGATGAAAGACGAAACGCTTCTTCCAAAAAGAAACTGTCCAGATGACATGATTTAACCACTTTTTTGTGATTGTTGCATCATTGTTAAACAGAAAATTAAAGGGACACCCTGGTCATTTTGTAAGTGGTTACCTTCTCCTTCTATCCAAATCAATAGCCTAACTAGCACGAAGACATGTGCCACTTTCTTCAAACTTTATTCTTTATAAATGGTAAATGGACGATATTGTCTTTCAACCTTATCAAGACACTCAAAGCACTTTGAAACACAATCTGTGTCCTCATTTACCCATTCATACAGCACTCTACTAGCTCTGTACAAAGACTTATCAGAGCTTTTAAATTGCATTCATACACTGATGGGACACACATCAGAGGCAACGAGGGGTTCAGTGTCTTGTCCAGGGACACTTCAACACGTGACTGTGGGTGGAATTGAACCCTCAACTTTTCCAATGGAGAACGACTGCTCTAACCACTCAGCCACAGCTGCTTTAACTATGGACAACAATTTGACAGAACATCCATCTGTTTTCATGATCCATTTTTTTTCCATTCTGGGTTGTGGTGCCCATATCCAGCAGTCACTGTGTGAGAGGTGGGGGACACCTGGACAGGTCCAAGTCCATCACATGGACACTAATAGAGACAAACCAGACAAACAACCACTCTCTCTCTCTGTCACCTAGGAACAATTTAGAGTTACCAATCAGTCTAACATGCATGTTTTTGGTCTGTGGGAAACTGGAGTACCTGGAGAAAACCCACACATGCACAGAGAGAACATGCAAACTCCACCCAGAAAGGCCGGGAGGTGAACCTTCTTGCTGTGAGAGGACAGTGCCAACCACTGCCCATATTTGACAAAGAATCCCTTCAAAAATTGCTGGACTATCCCTTTAAAAGACAATGCCCACCAGTGCCATATTTATCACTAAATATGAAACTCTGATCCATCTTCAGCTCATTTTGCAGTTTGACCTTTTCTGTGTCATCAGACAAGAATCCCTCACCGGAGGATACCGTGTCGACGGAGTGCTCCCTCTGGCTCTTTCTTTGCTCGGGACAACACCGCCAACTTCCTGTCCTGGTGCCGCGAGGTCGGAGTCGGAGACACCTGTCTCTTTGAGTCAGAAGACTTAGGTGAGTGTGATGTTTCCTCGCCCCACAGAATGTAGGACAGTCTGTGTACACAAACAAAGACTGGTGGACTCAGATGTCTGCCTCCTGAGAACGAACTGATCGTGCAGATAGAACCGCTCAGGTCCTCCTTTTCTCCTCCTGCCTCCCTCCGAGGTTCAGACCACACATCTCCAGGCCGAGTCACAGAGAGCTGACAGGGACGGCAGTCTGAGGGGAGAACAGATGGCAGCAGCTCCATAAAGACATCTTGAAAACAAACAGCTCAGACAAAACCCACTAAAGTAGGCCATCGCTGTGCAGGCTAGATGTCTTCATTAGCTCATAATAATATTTATTCTCCTCCACATTCTCACTCCCTGTGTCCCTCAAAGATCTTCTGTGCACATAACTCAAAAATGTGCTTGCAGTGAAGATAAGTTGAAGCTGAAAGATAAGAGGAAAAGATAAGAGCTTGAAATAGAGCTCCAATTTTAAGTTTTTGACTATGCAAAATATGCAAATTCTTTCATTTCTAGCAGCCAAGAGTTATTCCCAGTAAGAGATCCACACTGAATTATTTTCACCTTGGAGCGCAGGAGAGACTAAAGTGTGATGAAATGTTGTGAAAATGTGTGAGCGAACAACAGCAGCTGATGAGTGCTCTTTGTTTCTGTCTCTCTCTGGATGAACTGCTCAGTTTGTCAGGAGTCGCACCAGGTTTGCCTTCATACGGTGGATTTTCTGCCTGTACCTGCATGGTGTGGTGTGTCACATCTGTCATATGGGGCGCTGTTTGCAAACTTACACAGTCAAAAATTAACAGCAATATTTTGGTTTACTTAGCCTTTCATAAGAAAAAAAAAGGTTGTTTTTTTTTCCAAAGTCATATTTTCACCATGTTATTCATACATTTACTGTATAAATGTCATAGTTCCATGTTAAATATTTAATTTACAGGCTAAAGATTTAGTTTACAAACCAAATACTTAACATGCAAGTTAAATATTTAGTTAGCAAGCCAAATATTTAATTCCACACTAAATATTTAGTTTTCAAACTAAATATTTGTGTCCAAGGTAATTGTTTAATTTATAAACAAAATATTTAACTTGCAAGTTAAATATTTTGATCCAATCTCAATATTTAGTCAGCAAATTAAATTATTTATTTTGGAAATTAAATGTTTAGCATGGAAAATAAATATTTAGGTCTGAGTTAAATATTTAGTTACTAAATTAGATATTTAGTTTACAAATGAAATGTTTAGCTTCAAAATGAAATGTTTGGAAATTAAATATTTAGCTTGGACTGTACAGATTTAGTTTGGAAATTAAATGTTTAGTTTTGAAAATAAATATTTAGTTAAAAAATTACATATTTAATTTGCACCTAAATATTTAGTTTACTAAATAAATATTTAACTGAAAAGTTAAATATTTTGTTTGTAAATTAAACATTTATCTTGGACATAAACATTTAGTTAGTTTGTATACTAAATATTTAGGGTGGAACTACACATTTAGCTTGCTAACTAAATATTTAACTTGCAAGTTAAGTATTTAGTTTGTAAACTAAATATTTAGCTTGTAAATTAAATATTGTGTTTGGAACTATGACATTTATAAATGTATGAATAAGATGGTAAAAATATGACTTTGAAAAAAAAAAACAACTATTTTTTCTTATTAAAGGCTAAATAAACCAAAATATTGCTGTTAATGTTGACTGTGTAACTTTACAAATGGCACCCCATAAACCTCTGATTCTGACTTTGTCTTTTGTTTTGGTGTTTATTGGATTAGATGATTTGAAGTTCACTGAAACGAAATATATTGACAAGTCAATAGTTTATTAGTTTAACAAACATGGACCTCTGTAGCATGTAGAGGAACCATACACAGCCACAACAGCCTTGCACCCACAAATTCATTTCCTAACAAATATGTCATAATTTAAAGGGAAATAATCAGATTTTCCAATTGCCTAAAAATTAATTTACAAGAAGTATTCGTAAAACAAAATAATGGATCAAACACAATTTTTCTTACTTTTTGTGTTATCTTTAGTAAGTATAAAAATATGAGTATAGGTTACAGTATATTTTAAAGAAACCTGTGGAGATTGAAGGCGTATTCTGGTTAATTAGAAGTGACTTTGTGATTGTTGAGTTTTTATTTGGCTTCCACTCAATCAGATAATACTTTTTTGACATTACTGTTTAAAGTATTTTTACAGCTTTTATGTAAACATCCTGTTTTTAGTTGCATTAATTAAAGAACACTTAATATAAAACATATTAACATCTTGGCATTTTTTGTTGTTGCTTGTTTGGTCATTTTATTGTTTTAATAGTTCTTCAAAGAAGTGAATGACACACACAAGTCTTTACAAAAAGAACACAATACAGTTTGTAAGAAGTTCGTTTGTGACAAGAACACTTCACTTGAGGAACTGAAGGAGATCCTTCAAGACATGGAGGTGGGAGAACGTCTTTTTTTCAATAACACAACAAAAGGAGTTTAATTTCATTGTATTTGTGTGCAGAATGATGCCAAATCTACAGTATGACAAGAAAATGTCACATTTTTTCCTCAGCTGGAAAAGGAAAAGATTCGGGATCACAAACTGCAGGTGCAGCACTTGGTGAACAAGTCGAAGAACATCGTGAGGCTGAAACCCAGAAACCCAGAGGAGAAAAGCAGCGGCATCATCGTCAAAGCTTTGTGTGACTTTAAACAAGACCAGGTCAGTTGTGTGTGTTTTTTTTTTTAACAATCCAGTGAAATTCAAACACATTTACACCTAAATCTAGTTTGTTTTTATTTTTTGGTTAAACATTTGAAGGTGAATTAACTGGAGTTAAAATGATTACTAAAATGTGTTTTTGTTGGGCCCTTCAGAAAATGATCTGTAAAGGCAACGAGGCCATTCTGAAGGACAACAGTCAGCGCAGTAAGTGGCACGTAACGGGTCCAGGAGGCCTGGATATGTTGGTCCCCTCAGTGTGCCTGATTGTGCCACCTCCTAATCCACTGAGTGTCAATTTTGCCATCAAGTAAGAAACACAAATAAACATTTTTCAGCATATAATTATAAAAAAAATTAACAAAAAAAATTGAAAGTGAAATTTGGTGTTTCGTAAAGGAATGAGCAGTATTACGAGTCCATCCTGGCCATCTGGAATCAGCTGTACATCAATGTTAAGAGCCTCATTGCCTGGCACTACTGTCTACTGGATATACAATACATCAACTCCCTCACCATCTCCATGGTAAGACTTACAGCCTAAACAAGTGGCGGCATAGCTAAGGGATAGCTCAGAAAACCCAAGCCAACACAATCTGTAGGATTTAACAAAAAAGAAATTCTTAAGCCTGGTCAAGGCCTCAAGGACAGAAACTATTGTTTTCACAAGAGAGGAGTCTAGCACTATAAGCTTTGCCTCCTATTCTCCTTTTAGAAACTCTAGGAACCACATGTAAACCTGATGGTGAAGGGAGCTATTAGAAAAATTGTAAACATCCAGCCTAGAACTGTTCAATTCACAGACCTGTTTCTCTGCATCGTTTTGGAACGAGCCGTTTCCAGTTTTAGTCAAATTGCACAGGTGGAAGCGGTCTCGTTAAAATAACTCCAAGGTAGAGGAAGCCAAGTTATTGCTATTCAGAAGAAGTGAAAAGCTAGAAAGTTAGATGCTCAGGCTCAAATAACACATCCTTTGTCGTCTGAGTTTAAAAGCAGAAAATTAAGTGTCACTATGGTTTTTATGTCTCTAAGACATGCTTATAATTTAAGTAACTGATTTAAAAGACTGTGAATAAACAACTATCATGAGCATAACAAAGTTTATTCCAAATTCCAACCCAATTAAAGTCTTTCAACATTTTCTCGCACCATAAATGTTATTATTGTTTTATTAGGAACTGCAAGAACCAATTTTCTAACTGCAGTAAGTTTCAGTTCTTCTACTTAAATAATTTGTCTGGTTCTCAGTTGTCCAAGATGCGTCCTGAGGAGTACCGGCAAATCCTCAAGAACCTGGAGGCCCACTTCGAGGAGTTCAAACTGACCAGCCACGGTTCTCAGATGTTTGGTGATGAGGACAAGAGGAGCATTGAAAACCAGTTTACTGGAGCACAAGCCCACTATGAAAAACTGGTGGTGGAGCTGCCTATGCATGGTCAGTGTTAAAACTGCTCCGCAGTAATAGCAGACACGTTGGCTTTACCTCCGCATCGTCTTCTTTTCCACAGTTACAACTCAGGAGCAATTCGAAGAAGAGGAAACTATTGATGTAGAACAGCAACAACAGCAGCTGATTCTTTTGCAGCAACAAGCTGTTGAGCAACAACCCCAACAGCACCTGATTATATTACAGCAACCACCTGAGCAACAGCGCCTGATTATATTACAGCAACAGCAACAACAAATTGCTGTAGAAGAAGAGGCAAGGAGGCTGGAGGAAGCCAGGAAGCTGGAAGAAGTTAGGAGGCTGGAAGAAGCTAGGAGGCTGGAAGAAGCTAGGAGGCTGGATGATGAGAGGCAGCGAGCGGAGCTTAAAAAACAGACAGTGAAGAAAACAGAAGTGAAGAAAGAGGCGATAGCGAAAGAGCAACCAATCAAGAAGGAAACAGTGAAAGTCACCAAGACGGAGCAAAGCAAAAGGACGTCTTCTTCTTCTTCTCTCTCCTCCTTGTCATCTCATCTCTTATCAGAGCTGCACACTCTCAGACTGAGGATAGAGTCAACAGAGAGCATGCTGAGTCAGTACGTTCATATCTGCTTCGGAGAAGATGGAGCTCGAGACTGTAGCCTTAAGATCACCAAGATAGAGGTAAACCAAATCTCTGAAATAAATAAATAAATTCAAGCTTTTACAATAACCAAAAAGTTTATTTTACAATGTTTCCAACAACCGTCTTTCTTAATATTTCTGTTTTAGTGTGTGCAGCGTGATGTTGATGTGATGCGTGAGGAGTATCTGCATTTGAGGGACCGTATTTTGAAGGCGCTGGACAACATGAACGATTCGGATAAAGCCCAGTTCCTCCGCAACGAGATTGGAATAATCAACCAAAAGCTGGGCAGTCTAGAAAGCAGCTCATCAGCTTATGTCCAACGGTACGCAACACAGACACACTCACAAGTTACATTGTGAAGTTGTACTGATTAATAAAGTGGAGTTATACCAACCAATACAGCGGTTATAGCAGGCATTAATTACATTGAGGTTCAAATGTTTGAAATTATACAAATTCCCTCAGTTTGTAGATCAACAGAAGAAATGTCGATTGGTTTAAGTCTCTTTAAAATAGATACTATAATTTGGAATTAAACATTTTGAGACATTTGTAAGTCCAAAATAGATACAGCATAAAGAGACCCTTTACTGGTTCTTGTGGCACACCATAAACATCATGTTGAGTCATCAGTTGTAGCTTACATCAGGAAAGCAGCTCTGAAGTTATTGGACAGTTAAGGGGAACAGTTTCTCCAGAACTCAATATTTTGTAAGTCTGAAAATTGCAGACTTTTGTTAATAAAATGAACTTAATAGGTCAAGGGAAATAATCCAAAATAAAAGCATTTAACACATAATAATCATTTTATTTAAAAGCGCCTTTCAGGACACCCAAGGACACCACAGTTCATAAATTGAAATATA
This sequence comes from Hypsolebias antenori, assembly GCA_031762315.1. NCBI lineage: Eukaryota > Metazoa > Chordata > Actinopteri > Cyprinodontiformes > Rivulidae > Hypsolebias > Hypsolebias antenori. The sequence goes on from JARVGS010000002.1 coordinate 29,081,660, forward strand.
CAATAAATAAATAATATAAAATACAAAAGAATATAAAATACATTTAGTAAAGTTGAGGATAAGTGACTCTAAAGAGATGTGTTTTCAGAGCAGCCTTGAACAGAGAAAGGGAGGTGGTGTTTAGAAGGTCTGGCGGTACAGCGTTCCAGAGGTGAGGGGCAGAGCAGGTGAAGGCCCTGCTCCCCATGGTGGAGAGGCGGGCAGGGGGTACATGGAGATGTAGCGAAGAGGAGGATCTGAGAGAGCGAGATGGGATGGAGATTTGTAGGAGGTCATATAGGTAAGGGGGGCAAGGTTGTAGATAGCATTGAAAGTGAGAAGTAGAATTAAGTAAGATTAGGTCATTATTACCTAATCTTACCTATTAGGTAATAGGTAAGATTGGCTATTTAATGGAAAATGGACTGTACTTATACAGTAAGTACCTTTCTATCTGATCAATATACTCAAAGCGCTTTACAGCACAATCTGTGCCTCATTTACCCATTCATACAACACGCTACTAGATCTCTATACAAAGCTAAATAAAAAAATCATTCTAAGAAGACTAATCCGTGTTTTATCACATTCATACACTTACGGGACACACATCGGAGGCAACGAGGGGTTCAGTGTATTGCCCAGGGACACTTCAGCATGTGACCGCTGGTGGATTCGAACCCCCATCTCTTGCATAGGAGGGCGACTGTTCTAACCATTCAGCAACAGCCACCCTATTAATGAGACACTTGGTTTGCACAAGTCACCTTCAGCTCGCTCCGGAACTCATGGAGCAAACATCAAATCAGTTGCATTTCGCCATGCCTCCCAGCTGAAATGCAGCTGATTTGACCATTAAAGTTAATTTATGAAGGAAAAGTTCAGCGGAGACACACCTTTACTTTAATTTTTAGCAAACAAATAATTGTTTTTAGGTGGTTATCTTGTTAAATTTCAAATAAATGCACAGCGAATCCTCCCTCCACATGCTCCCGCAGCAAATCAGATTTTGAAATGCACCTGATTTGACTGTTAAAGTCATTTTATTAAGGAAAAGTTAGACTGAGACACACCTTTACTATGATGTCGAGCAAACAAGTAATTGTTTTGAGTGTTATTTTTGTTAAATTCTTGTTAAAATCCTCCCAGGCATGTTCCCGCAGCTGTCATTTGGCAGCCAATTGATTCTTGGCACAATACTAGGCCACATTTCCGTGTTGTCAGCGGTGACACATAATAGATGCGACTTATACGTCAGAGTGACTTATTTATGTTTTTTGCACTTTATTAGATAGTTTTGGACTGATGTGATTATACAGTGGTGCAAAGTGTACGGTGGAAAGTTCGGTAAGTGAGGTACCAACATCCACTGTAGTATGTGGCTGCATCCAGGCGTAGGAAATTACCTCTCGAAAGCCGGGTTAACAAGTCACAATCCAAGATGGCCGCCCCCGTTTATGTATGCTAATCGGCCACCCAAATCATTTGAGGAAGACATGCATTCTAGTTTATATATTGCTTAAAAGTATAGTTTTCTCAAATGATTGAGGTGGACTTTGGGGTGTCCAAAGATTAATGTGGCCAAAGCCATCACTGGCCACCTCTTGGCTCTGCCATTACACCTGATCTTCCATAAAATAGCTCCCTCCGCTCATCAGGGTCCATCATTCTGTGTCACCACAGACAAGCAAAATTAAAAAAAAAAATAACTCTGTTCTGTACAGTGTAACTTCTACCCACTTGAACATCTTGCAACAAAAACATTAAGGTACTTGCATTCAGTCCAGAAAAACACTCATCTTCAACACTAGAAACATTTACTATTGAAACCCCTGTATGACAGGCCGCATCAATGTACCGCTTGTACACAATTGGTACACCATATGTATCTATGTATGTATGTATGAACTTGTATGTACAAAGTATATATATATATATATATATATATATATATATATATATAT
>JARVGS010000002.1:29137370-29147553 GCA_031762315.1 Hypsolebias antenori
ATGGATGGATGGATGGATGGATGGATGGATGGATGGATGGATGGATGGATGGATGGATGGATGGATGGATGGATCAGAGCTGGCTCTGGCTCGTGTGTGCTGCTCTATCAGAACACTACATGAACCTTTTTCTGCCTACTCAGAAAATTAAAAGTATAAAAAACATTGTTTGTCCCATTTGAAAACCACTTGAGGTGGTCAAGCCGTGGCAATAAAAATAGTCTTCAGTCCAACAGAAACTTTGCTGTGTTTATTTTAAATACATTCTAATGTTGTTTGTAGCCACATTGCTGCCAAACTTTAATGAAACAAAACAGAAAACGTCCACAAAGAAGTGAAAATCTCACTGCATAAGAAAAATGGTGACATCTCTTTCTTTCCATTGCATGAAGATATTAAACCCTGAACCTGAACCACATCTTTATTACAACGTGCAGTTCTGAATTACACGGAGCAGAATTGCAGTATTTAAAGCCCACAAAAAATAAAAGCACTTTCACACATTGTGGTGAAGAAAATTGACTGAGTTGGGTTTTATTAAGTTAGTCGTCTATTTTATTATTTCCCTGGGCTTGCCTTATGTACCAATAAAACATTTCACTGATACACAGAAATGCCTACATGCCTTTTAATCCAAAATTTGTACAGTTTTGTGCACAATGACACAGCCTTTCATACAAGCAGTAATTAAATTTTAAACCGTAGCAGGATTGAGGTACTAATGTGCTTTGAATGAACCTTGCCACGCTTCAAACAGGCAACAGTAAAAGACGTATAGTAGGTTAAGGAGGACCTTATTTTAGATTTAGATTGTTTAGATTTTAAAGACATGCTCCTTGTTGTCATCTTTTAACTGCTCTGAATAGACTTTACTAAGTTAATGCAGATGATGGTAATGCAGATCAACTTAACAATAAAAAGACAGTTTCAGTGTTTGATTTCAACAACATGCTGAGGGATACACTGGGTAACTTTTCTTCTTAGGGGTTGATATTACTGATTTAATGAAAGCACAGAGCTAAACTATATGAATTCAATTTTCACATTTTGTCTTATGGTATTCTTGTCACCTGTGAAGAATGACATCATTATATTTTTCTAAAAGTGATAGACCACATCTTTAAAGTGGAGTTCTGTGAAAATGTGATGAACAATCAATATCTTATCTGTTGTAGAAGAGCCTTTGAATGGCCTCACCTTATGGAGAGTCACAGCAGAGCTGAGGCCATTTGCTGCCATTTTAAAACAAGTTCAGTTTCAAAAGTTTTAAAGCAGTTTATGCAATTATAAATGTTTACACCATGGTCAGGTTCACATTACATGATCAGTTACTCTCTGTGGTTATTTGCATGTGCAACTAGTGGCATGCCGCAGCTAGCCATAACACTTCTGGTGCAACCTGGGCACTTTGAACATGAATGTTGTGTTGTATTTGCCAAAATGATTGTTTAAAGCAAAATTATCAGCCATTTAAAGATCTGTTGCATGAGCTACTATGAAACTGTTGAGACTGGAGTTGTTTTACGGCAGCAGCAATCCTCTTTGGTCTTGGTGTCGCTCAGCCTAGCTGTTGTTGATTTGCTCAGAATTAAACTTCATTTAACTTCAGGAGCCACTTCAGTTAGTTCTTGATTTGAAAAGAAAAATCTTCCCGAGCATTAATTTGTTTAACACATTCAATTATGTCTCATTCAATAAAATGTAGTAAGGGGCAGAAAAAATACAAATTTTTTCTTCTTCTGCTGCCTTTCATTTTATATAAGCGTTGTCTTTTCTTTTCTTGTTACTGTATATATTGTGTTATGTATTTTAATTATAAAATGGATAAATAAATAAACTAAACTAAACTAAAATGAGACATAATCTCATTCAATAAAATGCTGCTGTAGAAACATGTTTTTCACAGAAATCTTTTCTTTAGACAGTTCATTTCACAGCATATTCTCTGAGTCCATTTTCTGTCAGGTCATCAAACATTAGTTCAGACTAGAGAAGCTCAACAAGTCATCTGATTGTCAGGACCTTTTACACAAAGATCTATTGCTCCTTGGGGGTCTGTCCTTTGCTGACTCTGGTTTTCCATCATTTTCCTGTTTAATACAAACCCAGCTATAATTTGTTTCTCCAGGAGTTTGACAGTCTGTGCAGTCTACAACAACACCCTAAAATAAACTTAATTTTTCACAAGTCTCGCTCTGAACTGAAATTTCTTCTAAAAGGGTCAGAATGAAAGCCTCAAACACGTTTTTCATTCTGAAAAGATAAAATCTAATAAAGTTGGTGGTTTTCCAGTAACAGCAACTTGAAGATATTAATACAAATCAGACCTACTTGTTTAAAATGCTCAACATATCAGCTGTTGTTCAGTGCTTTGTTTAAGCATGTTAGTTATTAACCTTTTTCAACGCATTGCATCAAATGACTACAATTTAGACCAAAAAAAAAAACCAGTAATGACTGGTTACTATTTAACTGTGGGAAGGATATACTATATCAGTAAAAGGTGATATTGTCAAACTGCAATGTGAACACGTTTGGTGTTTGATACAGGAAATGCATGGCTGTTAGGAGAGCTCTACGTTTTCTGTAAGGGATTATTGAAGCATCTTTCTCTTCATTATATTTAGCATCATTATAGACCAACATTTGAAAACACTAGTTCTAAAAAATGAAAATAAACTCTCCCTTAATTTGAAATTTATTTTACTTTCCTGGTATTCATTTTTATAACTACAAATCCTCAGATAAAGCATTATCTGATATTCATATTCAGCAATAATTAGTAAGTGTTAGCATATTAGCATGCTAAGCTAAAATTAACTTTAAAAGCATTTTTTTTTCTGGTATGTCTTTACAAAACAGCTGATTTTCTAGCATTTTCCCACAAAGCCTTTATCTTCTTTTTAGCCAAGTGTCACAGGTTTTTATTTGATATTTAATGAAAAGACCAGTTCAGAAAATCGGTGCAGGTTTTCAGACATCTGTGTGAAAACAATAAAATAAACAATTTGCAGTCATCCTGTGCATTGAATTTAGCCATCTGAACCAGTGAGTTCAAGGCTCGTGAGTTTTTCTGTAAGCGCACAACTAATAAATATTGTACTGACCAGCAAAAGTGCACGCACACCTGTTTGAAAACGTGTTTTTAATGATGGGGTGAACCATCAACATTGTGTTAGGGATGAGCTATGCTGCCATCATCTCTTTTTTTACGAAGACAATCTTTGTGATAATTGGTGCCTTTAATCTTTACTTGTCTGCCCGTCTCTGCAGCAGATTTCATCTGAAGTGTCAACAGATCAAGAGCTGGCTGCCCAAAAATCCCATGAAGCTGGACAAAGAGGCCTTGCCTGACCTGGAGGAAACTGACTGCTACACAGCTCCCTTCAGCAGGGCTCGCATGCATCAGTAAGAACGGTGCAAACTCACAATCAGGGCTCTATTGTCACATATTATCAGTGTCTGTATCAGTAAAATGTGTGATAAACACTACTTTCAGTCTTCCTCACATCTATCAGGTCCACGTTCTGAGCTCTGAGTTTAGAAATCAGGAGCTAAAATATGGGTTTGTATATTTTACAACATTCAGCCTTCAACTTGAAAGCTGGAGCAAGACAAGCTGATCATAAATAAGATATCAAAGTATAACAGCAGCAGTCCATTAAATATTTTCATCCCCTGTTGAATTATATTTCTCCTTTTGAAGGCTTTAAAAAAAATTGTCAATTTTTTTAAAGGCGTGGAATCATTTACACTTCTACATCTTACTTTGTCTAATTGTATGCTTTCTTATCAAATATAATGACACAAGAATGAGCACAAACTTTACATATTCACACCATTAATTGTGTTTCAACGCGTACCTGCCCATTTTGACTCTTCTCTCACTGAGACACTTAACAGGATTACATTAATGTGTTGATGAGTGATGAATAACTGAGGGAGCGTGCTGTTGTTTCTGCACCAGCTTCACCATCAACAATAGAGAGAAGTTTTTCTCAAATTCCACCAGAAGCAGGATAGTCCATCATGTCCTGCAGCGCACCAAGTACGAAGACGGAAAATCAAAGATGGGTAAGACACAAAGTTTTCTTCCTCCTTCTGTAAACTTTATTTCTAACTGCAGTTCTTTTTTTGTTTCTTTGTTATAAAACACCTGTGCTTCAGCTTGGCCAGGTCTCTCTTGTAAAATAGATTTTTAATCTCAACAAGATCCAAATGAAGATTTAAAAAACATGTTTAAATGTCAGTGCAATAAAGGACATACTGTTCATCTATTATTTTTTACGGAGTTTAGGAGAATTATAAACATTTTTATAAGGTTGAATTTATCTGCAGGTTGCACAGTTGTGCAGTTTGTAGAGCTACCGCCTCTCAGCAAACAGGTCGCCGGTTCAAATCCCAGCCAGGGGCCATTCTGGGTGGAGCTTGCATGTTCTCTCCGTGCAGCCATGGGTTTTCTCCGGGTACTCCAGTTTCCTCCCACAGTCCAAAAATATGCATGTTAGACTGATTGGTAACTCAAAAGTGTCTCTAGGTGTGAGTGAGAGAGTGAATGGTGGTTTGTCTCGTTTGTCTCTATGTGTCCCTGTGATGGACTGGAGACCTGTCCAGGGTGTACTCCACCTCTCATACAGTGAAAGATGGACATAGGCACCAGTGACCCTCGCAATCCGAAAAGGAAGAATCGGGTGAAGATAATGGATGGAATTTACCTGTTATTTTAGAGTACTGAATTTTCCACTGAGCATGTCACATCCATCTAAATATGTCTAATAAAGTGGAAAAAAACATTAATAAGTCACTTTGCCATATAAGTCACATCTATTATTATACCCTGATGCATGCTCAATAATCCAGGTAGAAAATCTAAAAAAACTAAGTCTGGTCCTCTGGACATTCCAGAGGACCAGACTTAGCTTTTTTAGATCGTATCTGTTATGCGTCATCACTGACGCATCGCATTTGTTACGAGTTACCGTTGACAACCTGGAAACGTGGGCCGGTGTTGTTCCGAAAACCGGATGGCTGCCAAATGGCAGCCACGAGAGCGTGCATGTTAGGACTTTAACAAGAATTTAACAAGATTAACACTTAAAAACAATTATTTATTTGCTTGAATTATAGCAAAGATGTGTCTCAGTCTAACGTTTGCTTAATAAATGCACTTTGACGGTCAGATCAACTGCATTTCAAAACCCGATTCGCTGAAGCAGGAGCGCACAGAGGGACGACTCGCTTTACATTTCTTTGAAATTTAACAAGATATGTACCGTACCTAAAATAATTATTTGTTTGCTCAACATTATAGTAAAGGTGTGTCTCAGTTGAACTTTTACTTAATAAATGCACTTCAGTGGTCAAGTCAGCTGCATTTCTCTGAGGCGGCGCAGCAAAATGAAGCTGATTTGACAGTTGCTCCAGGTGAGCTGGACGAAGGTGGCAGCAGGCTATGGCAAGCCGACTGGGTCATTAATGGCCACTTTTACCTATTACATGATACAACAGCATGTCATACTACTTGAGTGCCATCTAGCGGCTGAAAATGGTAGTGTTCAATATTTTCAATGTCATAATGAATGAAAACGGTCATGCCTCAGCCAAAAATAGGTTTATAAATATGGGATGAAAAACAATTAAGTCGCTTTAGTGTATAAGTCGCAGGGCATTCAGATTATGCAAAAACAAACAAACAAACAAACAAACAAACAAAAAAACAAACTATGACTTACAGGCTGAAAATACAGCAGTAGAAGACATGCATTTGTGGTTTTGCTGACATCTCAGTATTACACCATTAAAGACAAAACCTCCCTTTTTAATTTTTTGGGACAATTTGCACATTTTACCATATTATCAAAACCTTCCCAGTCTGATGATTTTGGTGAGTAAAGTTTGGTCTTGAAGCACTGGAACAGATTTAATAATATTTTTTTTAATGTGAGTGACCACTTCCCGACAAATAATATCAACGCGATCACAAGAGTAAACCTTTTCTTGCACTCAGTGCCTGCAGTTTCAGTGGAAAAACGGCACAAATAGCTGTTCTTTAGTCCTGATGTAAGAACTGTTTTCCTACTGTCAGTTTGGTATTGGCTGCAACAAGATTTCCCACTGTGCAGTGGAGGTATAGATGTAAAATAAATACTGTATAGTCAAGTTTCAAGACCTGGCAGCTAAAATCCTAGCATGGACGGCTGTATTAAGTTTCATAATGTGCTAAATGGTTCTGACTAAGACTGTGTGGGTTTCAATGAGTCTGTCACTGGACTCCTGTTTCTATTAATAACTGGTGCAGGTTTTTTAATGTGGTTTCTGTGTGTTAGTTTTGGTGTGATGTGTTCCTCCTTTGAGTTGACCTGCTTTATTTCACTGCAGGCATCAATCGCTTACTGGGCAACAACACATACGAGGCTGCATTTCCTCCACATGAGGTGGGCTGATTTTGAATTTGATCTAAAAAAAATTGGCTGGACTTATAAATTTTGTAAATTAGCAGTTAGAACGACACATTTTGCTATGTGATGCTTTTAAGGCCTGTTCTCGTGAATTAATGTTATATGAGAAGTTAACACTCAGAGTAAAAGCAGCTGACAAAAACAAAGAGAAATGATCATTAGAAGTAGATGAAGTATGAACCTGCTTGTAGAGTTCTGCTCTCTTTGGTCTCCTCAGGGTGGATATAAGAGCAGACATCCAATTAAAACACATGGAGCTCAGAACCACAGACATCTTCTGTACGAGCGCTGGGCCCGCTGGGGGATCTGGTACAAATATCAGCCTCTGGACCTCATCAGGTAATCAACAACATGACATTTATTTTTGTTATCTTACCCTCTTAAGATTTCACTTCTATGCATCCAGTATAAAAGTTGTGTTTGAATGAAGCAGAAAGCATCTCAGCAGTTCTCTTTGCTGCATGACAGCAGGTTTCTGTTGAAAAGGAACGTCTTCTAACGTTCCTCACCCTCCGTTAATTTTATGTTTCCAACCAGTTCAATGGCTGTGGCTGAACCCATTTCACTTTACAGCTGACTGGGTGTCTGAAGCGCCATTTGTTAGGTTTGATTTTACAACAAGACGGACATGAACATGACAAGTAACGGATTAGCTGTTCAGAACTAATATTTTGTTCACAAGACAAGATGGATAGTCAAATCTGAGCATCTACTTTTCATTTTAATTTATATTTTCATGCCTGTATAAGTTGATCAGCTCACAGTTCAACCGCTGGCTGATAAAAGCTAAAAACACAATCTGTAGCAGCTTTACTAAACGTCTTCTTGTTCTTGTCTGGGAGTTCTTTATGATCCATTCTTCCTGCAAAGTTTTGTGAGTCATACTGTTTTGAAAACATTCATTTTTTTAGGTTTATTTGCATATTATTTTTATTAAGTTGAGGTGCAGCTACTGTTCGAGTCAGTGGGAAACCTTTCATTTCAGCCTTTTTAAGGTAATCCATTTAGAAATATGAGTTTTTTTTTTTTTAATCATTAGACTCCTGTTTCCAGCTCTATGAAAAGCAGTGTAGTGTTTACTAAAGGAATCCACTGCTATTTAAATTAACAGTTTTATTTTTCTGTGGAATAATTATTGTACAGCCGACTGCTGCAAAATCTGAAGCATGTCCTTGCCTTGTACGGGTTATGGATGTATTTTTTTTTAAACTCTGCATGTTTTTTTTTTTGTAATCATACATTGTTTTTATTGCTGCTAGTTGTGGTTTCAATTAGACTTTCAGGAGGATTAAGGCCCTCTGAGCTTTCTTAATTCCTCAAGACCTCAGTTTGACCTCCATCATAGCACACTGGAGCCGCTTGTTTTCCTTTAATGTTCTGTTTCGTAGGATTCAGATATTTTAGTGTTCATGGTGTTGAGCATCTGCTTACATGATTCAAAGGCGTGTTGTTAGCAAAATTTCTCATGAACCACTGGACAGATGTTAGTAAAACTCAGTCAACAATCACTGACTTTAGATCTACAATTCATTAACTTTTGGGGTGGGTGAACGTCTTAACAAATACCAGTCAATACAATGAATGCCTCTGTCTCAATGAATTTTACATTTTGAGCTAAAATATGACATGGTAGTAACTGTGAGTAATCCACAACACATATTCTGAGGACTATCAGATCTTGCAAAGTCTTACAATTTGGCATTTGACTGCGTGCAACGTTATTTACAAGGTTTGACCCAAACAGCTCTAACTCCATCACTTCTCATCGTAAGATAAAACTCTGTCATGAAAAACGGCAGGTTGTATGAATTTATTTAAGAAATGCAAGCCTTGTATTACCTATTAGGTTTTTAAATATTAATCACCTGATCGCTTTGCAGACGAGCAGGGAATTAACTCAAGTCTTTATTTATTTTTGTATTTTTGCATTGCTTATTAAAATAATCAAAATATTACAGTTTTATTATTTAAACACATAAAAACTCACAAATTGTTGTACTTTCTTGGCCCAGTTTTTTTTTTTTTTTTTTTCCTGTGACGGTGGCATTAGATAAGATTCATTAACATGTTTCTCAGCCATGGCCTGCTTACATGTCAGTGATGCATGCTCACAGTTGTCGGTAACTAATCACTACAAAGATGCTGGACTTCATTATGAGCGTTTTAAAGCAGGATTGCTAAAAGGAAACTGTGGTTTAGGAATGCCGCATTTGGACTAGAAGGCACACTTAAAATTTTTTAATTTTCTCAAAAATCAACAGTACAACAGCAATGATCCGCTGCACCTAATGTTTTAATTCTGGTTGTGCTTATTGAACTTGAATTGATTTTATGTGGTTATTGTGAATGAGTTGAATAAAGTTTGATGTATCTGACTGTTTTGTTTCGCTTAATGCGACTTATAATCCAAAAAATACAATAAGTTGAGAAATACAGTATTGATGTGTTTCTGATCACAGTGACCATTCATATGACTTCCACTTCACAGCAAACGACTACCCTGGAAATACAGTCAACAGGAAATCTAGTTTATTGATTAATTTTCATCACTTTTTTGTTACATTCAGGCGCTACTTTGGAGAGAAGATTGGTCTTTATTTTGCATGGTTGGGTTGGTACACTGGAATGTTAATTCCTGCAGCCCTGGTGGGTGTTTTCGTCTTCCTGTATGGACTCTTCACCATGGACTCAAGCCAAGTCAGGTCAGTTCACACAACCAGCATACAGTACCAAGTCAGATAACACAGGTCTAATAATCTCAGTAGACCACTGACTCAGAAATGCATATTCAGAAATGTTGCATCTATTTTCTGACACAATGTCTCATCAGCAAAGAGATTTGTGAAGCCAACACCACCATTATGTGTCCGATGTGTGAGGAAACCTGTGAGCCATGGACGCTGAGTGACAGTTGTGTTTATGCAAAGGTGAGTATAATTTTAATCACTGTTGATGAATCAGATCATATCATGGCTGAGTTTCTCGCCTCAGTTTATTGTAAAGATGCAGAAACTGACATGGCACTTTCAACTTGCTGTGGTCACAGAGTCATTGACATCTATATTATTTATTATTCAAAATTCATTTTAATCTTCAGACTTTTTTTTTAGTTTGTTTACTGTTTTTTTGTCCTGACTGCAGATTAATTCCAGTTTTTAATAGTTAGCAGATGTTAAAAAAAAATAAAAAGTAGCTTCATTCAGTCAGCTGTAGAGCCACTAAACAGGCCTTCACCTCAGAACTAAAGATGTTGCCTCCTTACAGTTCAGGCACTTGGATATAGTAATGAAGTTACTTTAATAAGTTGTAAACACGTCAAAATCCTTTAAAAACTGTTAAAGAGCAATAGATAGAAAATAATGCTTATTTGTTTCTTTTCCAAATTGTGAGCTACCATTTATCTACTATCCAATCACAGTTTTTCTGGATTCTTACCAACTTAGACTTTAAATGTGAAACTTTTATCAGTAAATTAGTTTCAAGAATGTTTTTGAAAATGTGTGAATACATAGAATCTAAAGAACTTCATCAAGCAACTAGCAAAAAAACAAAAATCCCATTTACTTGAATGATTAAAAAAAATAGCCCCTGCTACAATATATCAGTGTCTTGTAAGGATTTTATACATGCTAATTAATGCTCTATTAAGTACAGGTGGTCCTCGGTTTACGTTCGAGTTCCGTTATAACGACCCGGTCGTATACCGATTTGAACTTAAACCGAAA
>JARVGS010000002.1:29167853-29180652 GCA_031762315.1 Hypsolebias antenori
TATAATGATTTTTAACATTTATTAAAGTAAAAGGCCAGATTCTTGTAAAGAATGAGAGATAAAAAAAAATTTAATATACAGTATATAAATTTTTTAAAATAAAAAAATCTATAAATTATGCATACATAGTTGTTCATATTGTATAAAGAAATGAAGCATCAAGTTAAATATGTTTTACTCCTTATAATCGCTCCATTGTTCACATATTTGCAAAAGAAATGACAGGAAAACTTGTTTGGACATGACACAGCAAGGAGCTCGGTGTCTCTAGCCCAGACGTGAGTTATCGAGGCCCCACCCTGGAGCCAGGCCTGGGGGAGGGGCTTGATGGTGAGTGCCTGGTGACTGGGTCTCTATTCATGGATTCCAGTCGGGCTCAACCCAAAGGAGCAACATGGGTTTGCCTTCTTGTGGACCCACCACCTGCAGAAAGGCCTTTAAAAGTCGGGTGCATGATGCCATGGGCAGTGGCTGAAGGCAGGGACCTTGGCGCTCTGACCTGGCTTACCATAGCTGGCTCTTGGGACATGGAATGTGACTTCTCTGATGGGGAAGGAGCCTGAGCTTGTGCATGAGGTTGAGAGGTACCAACTAGATAGTCAGGCTCACCTCAACGCACAGCATGGGCTCTGGAACTGATCTCCTTGAGAGGGGCTGGACATTATTCCACTCTGGAGTTGCCCGTGGTGAGAGGAGTCAAGCTAGTGTGGGTCTACTTGTAGCCCGCTGACTTGTGTTGGCGTTTTCCCCAGTAGATGGGAGGATGGCTTCCCTTCACCTTCAGGTGGGGACAGACTCTGACTGTCGTCTATGCCTATGCACCAAACGGCAGCTCAAAGTATCCAGCCTTCTTAGAGTCCTTGGCAGGGGTACTGTAAGGTGTGCCAACTGGGGATTCCTTTATTCTGCTGGGGGGACTTCAATACCCACGTGGGTAATGACAGTGTGACCTGGAGGGGTGTGATTGGGAGGAACGGCCTCTCTGATCTGAACCCGAGCGGTGTTCTGTTGTTGGACTTCTGTGCTAGTTTCCATAGTTTGTCCATCACAAACACCATGTTCCAACATAAGGGTATCCATAAGTGCACTTGGCACCAGGACACCCTAGGTCGTAATCGATGATATACTTCATAGTCATGTCATCTAATTTGTGGCCCTTTGTTTTGGACACTCGGGTGAAGAGAGGAGCTGAGCTGTCGACTGATCACCACCTGGTAGTGAGTTGGATCAGATGGTAGGAGAAGATGCTGGACAGACCTCGTAGACACAAACACTTAGTGAGGGTTTGATGGGAATGCCTGCCAGAAGGACCCGACAGAGAGATCTTCAACTCGCACCTCCGGGAGAGCTTTAACCGCATCCCAGCTGAGGTGGGGGACATTGACTCTGAGTGGGCCATGTTCCACACCTCACTTATTGAGGTAGGTGCCTTGAGCTGTGGCAGCAAGGTTGTCGGTGCTTCTTGTGGTGGCCATCCACGACACCCCGGGTTAGGGAGGCTGTCAAGCTGAAGAAGGAGTCCTATTGGGCCATGTTGGCCAGTGGGACTCCGGAGGCAGCTGAGGAGTACTGGAGGGCCAAGCAGTCCACAACCATGGCTGTTTCTGAGGCAAAAGCTTGGATGTGGGAAGAGTTTAGTGAGACCTTGGATAACAACTCTCGGTCGGCTCTGAGGAGATTCTGGCAAAACATCAGACAACTGAGGAGGAGAAGACAACACTTTACTAACACTGTGTTCAGTGAAAGTGGGCTGCTGTTGACCTAAACCAGTGATGTCGTCGGGAGGTGGAAGGAATACTTCTCGGACCTTTTCAACCCCACCAGCATGCCTTCCCTGGAGGAGCTGAGTCGGGGGACTTTGAGGTTGATCCATCCATAACTGTGGCTGAGGGGCTCTGGGAGTGGATGAGATTCATCCTGATTTCCTTAAGGCTCTGGATGTTATGGGGCTGTCTTGGTTGACATGCCTTTGCAAAGTCGCGTGAACATCTGAGGCAGTGCCACTGGATTGGAAGACTGGGATGGTGGTTCCCCTCTTCAAAAAGGGGGACTGGAGGGTGTGCTTCACTTATAGGGGCATCACTCTCCACAGCCTCCCTGGTAAAGTCTATTCAGGGGTACTGGAGAAGCGAGTCCGATCGTTGGTAGAACCTCAGATCCAGGAGGAACAATGTGGGTTCCGTCCTGGCCGTGGAACACTGGATCAGCTCTTTACCCCCACTAAGGTCCTCGAGGGGTCATGGGAGTTTGCCCATTCTGTCTACATGTGTTTTTTGGATTTGGAGAAGGCATTCGACCATGTTCCTTGGGGTACACTGTGGGGGGTGCTCTGTGAGTATGGGATTGGGGGCCCGTTGCTACGGGCTGTTCAGTCCCTATACAAGCGGTGCGAGAGCTTGGTTCGCATTGCCGGCAGCAAGTCAGACCCCTTCAGGGTGGGAGTTTGACTCCACCAGGGCTGCCCATTGTCATCGATTCTGTTCATAACTTTCATGGGCAGAATTTCTCGCGGTGCAGCCAGCTAGCAGAGGGTTTCCAGATCGGTGGCCTCAGGATTCCATCTCTACTCTCTGCAGATGATGTGGTCCTGTTGGCGTCATTGTGCCGTGATCTTCAGCTCTCACTGGAGTGGTTCGCAGCCGAGTGTGAAGCAGCTGGGATGAGAATCAGCACCTCCAAATCTGAGGCCGCGGTCCTCAACCGGAAAAGGATGGATTTCTCTCTTCAGGTCGAGGGTGAGGTTCTGCCTCAAGTGGAGGAGTTCAAGTATCTCGGGATTTTGAGTGAGGGAAGAATGGAGTGTGAGATTGACAGACAGATTGGTGCAGCGTATTATGTACTCTGTACCGGTCCGTTGTAGTGAAGAGAGAGCTGAGCTGTAAGGCAAAACTCTGTTTACCAGTCGGTCTACGTTCCTACCCTCACCTACGGTCACGAGCTCTGGGTAGTGACCGAAAGAATGAGATTGCGGATACCTTGTTGTAAATAAGAACTTGTTCTCAACTGACTAACCTGGTTAAATGGTGGTCAAATAAAAGAAATAAATAAAAGGCCATCCTATCGTGCTGAACCTGACTTTGTATCCTGTCCTTCTGAGCTGCCACATGTTGCTCCTCTTGTGCTATTTCCTGCAATTTTATGTTTGCACAGTAGCAGCTGCCTGTTGGACATTCTGACAAGTAATACTTTTTCTCTAATAATAAACGCAAAGAGACCTTAATCAGAGACCTGAAGTTTTAATATGTTTCACTAAATCAAAATAAAAAATTCACAGTGAGTTGAAAGATCTGTCTTTTCCACAGGTATCTGGCATGGGATTCTCGAAGGTATTGGTGTTCTGGCAGTCATCACCAATGCCTTTGTCATTGCGATAACCTCAGATTACATCCCCCGTTTTGTTTATGCCTTCAAATATGGGCCCTGTGTGGACAAAGGGCAACACCATGCAGATGAGTAAGTATCAGTGAAGGTGAATAATATACTGTAGGTCAGTGCAGCTCGTGTTACAACGAGATAACGTGTCCCTCAGGTGCCTGCAGGGCTACATGAACAGCAGCCTGTCTGTGTTTGATATGTGGGAGCTGAAGAACAGCAGCTGGTCCAGATACTGCAGGTACAGGGACTACAGAGCACCACCATGGAGCTCGGTACCCTACGAATTCACCCTGCAGTTCTGGCATGTCCTCGCTGCCCGGCTTGCGTTCATCATCGTCTTTGAGGTCTGTCGCTGTCCGTTCCTTCTTTGTGTGTTTACAGATTCATTCAGCTCAAACTTAATCCCCTCCCAGTGTGTGACTTTTGATCAGCTTTAATATTTGTAGCTGCTTTGGTCGGTTTCATGTGTTGTTATTACAACAAGAGCCTCAGAGCTTCAGGTGACTTTCATGTTTTTTTTTGTTTTGTTTTTTTAATTATGCGTCTGAAAAAGATTGATGTTTTTGATGTAAAATGTGTGGTGCAATAGGGGCTCATTCTACATGCTTTTTAAAAGGGATGCATCAGTGATTTTGTGGTGTGATTTATTTGTAATCAGTATCTTACCTGCAGTAAAATGTTGTCAAGATAACATCTGCTCAGAGCAGAGCTCGAAAACAATTCTAACAACAAATGTTCAAGCAAATGCTGATTTTGTTGTTCTGTATATTAGTAATACTGGAACGTTTTGGCTTTTGACCTGCAAAATAAAAATTGCAGACTTTTGACCCCAGTTATTGCTGGTTAAGTATACAAACAATGCTATTAAAACTTAACAAAAAGCTGCATTTATCAATACAGTAGTCCTTTGCTACTTTGCAGTTTGCTATATCACGGTTTTTCAAAGTAAGATTGATGATGAATGAGCCATGAGTTGTTTATTTAAAATAAATTATTTAAATGATTCTGCACCATGTGTGCAGCCCACAAGTGCAGGGGAATGCTCCCTCCTGCAGCTGATCTGCTGATCTCCTTCTCTGCCACACACACACACATTTCTCCTGCTGCAGCTTTGTGAAGGGTTAACCCTTTGCTGTCCAGATGCACCGATCGACTTTTGTCGTCCAACTTAAAATTCATAGTAGATCACATCGTAAAAATCAGCATAATCGCAAAATATAAAAGTGTTAAAAGTTGATTTGACTTATTTTAGAACTTCTATGTTCAGTTGTTGAAGTGTAACTGATCAAGTACATTTCTGCTCTGTGCTGCAGAGCTGAAGCTGTGTGACATTTGTTGTCCTGCTGCACTTCTCTACAATTTCAATTTAAATACTGTAACATTTTAAATAAATAATCCATGCTGCATGGATTGTTTGTTTAAAATGTTACAGTACAGTATTTTGAATTTAAATCATTTATTTAAGGATGGAGATTGGGAGTAACAGGTGATGAGTGAGTATGATTGCAGCCTGGCACATGTCATGACAAAGTTTAATGAACTTGAACTGAACTTGAACTTGGACTACTGTACCCCTACTTGGCGGTTTTTCACTTATCCTGGGTGGGCATGGTCCCTAACACCCGCGATAAACGAGGGACTACTGTATACTATTTTTATTAATTTACAGCTGCTGTTTTTATTTCTTTTTTTACAGGTAATACTAAATATGCCATTACTTTTAAGATCAATCTGAGTCACATAGCTTTTCTAGAGAAAATGTTTTTTCACTGTATGTATAATCTGACACATACAGATACAGAAAAAAGGAATATTGTCCCTATGTAATCCCTTATAAGCATTGCAGGTAAGATGCTGACTACTCATAACTACTCCACACAACCCCATTTAAAAACCAATAATAACCAAGAGCTTTGTTTAAAAATATTTCTATTCATTTTGCATCGACATCCTGCTGCTTCTTTGTGGTAACTCATATTACTGCTTCTTTTAGCACCTGGTGTTTGGGATCAAGTCCTTCATAGCGTACCTGATTCCTGACATGCCGAAGGATCTCTGCGACCGCATGAGGAGGGAAAAGTACCTGATGCAGGAAATGATGTATGAAGCAGAACTGGAGCATCTCCAGAAAGAGAGAAAGAAGAACGGGAAGCGTTGTCACCACGAGTGGCCTTAGCTTTATCTCCACGTGTCCCCAACACATCACTCAGCACTCACAGCCACCCCCGCCCCGCCTGCTTGTTTACTTCTCTCAGCTTTCAGAGTCTAGCTTTGCACGTCTGATTCTCTACACCAAAGACACCCTCTTAAGAAACTGTCCTGGGAGAGCTATGACCCACAAGTTCCACGTTTTAGTTCCCTCCCCACCATTCCTCCTCCTTCACCTGGCTCCATCCAGCCGATTGCTCTTGGTTACGTGTCGTGTCACGGCTTCAGTGAGAAAACCTTTGCAACTGTCCTGTTTACTATGCAGACAGAAGGCTGCAGATCACTGCGTTTTATTTATTGGCAATCGTCCTGCACTCTCCCTGTGTGGCAGCTAGCACTTTGCTCTGAGTTTGCGGTGTGGTGCACCTCGCAGCATGTTTCCCTCCCGCCGTCACCATATGTGACAATTGGTGACTCATGGCAGTGTTTCTTGTTTCTGAGTAATTCTGGTGAAGTGGCTACCAAACAAACACTGCTCTTACATAAAAAAGGAAGTGGACGTTACCATCGAAGCATGCTGATCGATATTCGCAGATGTTTCATCGACTGCGGAGGAAAAAGCAACAGCGCTGGAAGCACTTATTGTGGAGGATGCTAATGTTCATCTGTGCATCTGACAAAGAATTCTCTTTGAAACCTGTAAAGTGCATGGTAATCCTGTTTTGTACCTTTTGATAGACCAACTCTCTGTCTTAATGCCTGGTTCATGTGTGTGTGTGAGTGAGTGTGTGAGTTGTGCGTTCATCTCTGTGCTACTGCTGAGCTTGACTGTCTTGAGTTGAGAAAATGTGAACTTTGTGCAATTTGAGTGTGCCTACAGAGTAACAATGTTATTATGCACCACATCAGCATTTTGTGGCCCGTGTTGTGCAGCAAATGAAATGTTTTTTTTTTTGTTGTTGTTTTTTGTATCTCATTGTTTTTCTGTCTTTTCCCTGAACCTTCCTCTAAGGGTTTGCTTTGGATGCAAGTCACACCACAGTACCTACTTAGGTCTCAGCAGGCGGCGACGATAAAGTTGTAACACGACTCCTGTTGTGACCAGTGTGCACTTCTGCACACAGAATCCAAAAATATGCTCTTCCGATCTGCTCCTTGCAGTCTGTTTTTCATTTGCTGCTGGAAGCTCTGCAGTGTGGTTGAAACTTGGATATTTTGGAAATATCTGTGGCTTGGATAGTCAGTTTTGCAAAGAATATCTGCCCGCTGCTCCTTACTTACAACACAGAAAATACATGCTTCTGTTTCAGCCCTGTACCAAGCACACTGTCAAAAACTTCCTGCTCAAAACAGAAACAGAGAAGTTTGGTTGACTCAGTTTGGTGACATCACTTTTTGTTGTGGTCATTTGGGATGCCATGGATCAGAACAGTCTGTGTGTGCCCACTGAAGCCAGGAAATAGACCAACGGTCCATGACGGACTTCTGCTCGTGAGACGGAGCATCAGATTCATACATCCTTTATGTTGAATTTTTTTAGGCTCTATCTACATTACTCTGGATATGTTTTAATATTATTTTCTCAGTTTTCATTAAAAAATTCTGTCCATGCATCAAAATGAAATACCCATGCCATGCCACTGGGTGGCGATAATATCAACTTTAAAACTGCATTAATTACAAGAACCTTCTTAGCAAGACAAAAAAATAAATACATTTTTGTATGTCTATTTGTTTGTTTGATTATAGCATTTACAATTTCATTTCAGTCATTTTAAATTTCAGCATACAATCAAAGTTTATTGACAACCAGAACAGGTTAAAACAAAGCAGATGTGGTGTTTTGGTTTTGGGCAGGGCATGTGCAAAATGTACAAGTAAAATTTAAAACCCTTCGTATTTTTGGACACCCCCAAAAACTTTTTTTAATGCTTTTTGGTTTTGAAAAAAAAAAAAAAAAACTAAAATATATTCCCCAAAATCATCATTTATAATAATAATAATATAATTTGTTATGTGTTGTCATCATTGTATGTTCCCATACAGTGGTGAAATGGCTCTCTGCATTTAACTCATCCACCACCAGGTGGAGCAGTGGGCAGCTATTGACAGCTGCCTGGGGAGCAATTGGGGATATGGTGTCCTGCTCAGAGACACCAGGAGATGTGCAATGACTGGGCATCGAACCTGCGACTTTCAGGTCCTGAGTCGGCTGCCCTGCCTCTACGCCATCTCTTTGCAGGTGGACTGGAGGTGCGAATGCAGCAGAAGATCTGCCCTTTTAAAAGTATTCAGTGTGGTGTAGACTGGGCCTTGGTCTCAGGGTTGAACGACACTGTTGAGCTTTTGTGTTTGGTTAGAGACTTGATTTACTATCAAAACACAAACAAAAACAAGTTGTGTTTGCTACTGATTAAAATCAGATCAGGTCTCTTGTAAATGGGTCATTGAGTCTTCATGAGACTAATCTGTATAAATAAAGGTTGAATGAATTGATTATAATGTTAACAAGTTCAGAGCAAGTTCCAGTTTGACCCATGAGGGCAACAAATATCACAATCCAGGGTAAATTTTAGTTGTATTTTGCAAGATTTTTTCTCTCATTCTGCTTTTATTTGTTTTTCGTGTGTATGTTTTTTTAAATTATGTTGCATTATCAAAACGCAGGTTCCATGTTCTCACCTCAGACAGGTAATGTTACGTCCACATCTCTCAGGTGTCCTCTGAATGTTTGTAGATGAGCTAATTTTTATCATGTTTTCTACGACACAACAAAACTGTTTTTTTGTTTGTTTGTGTTTTTTTTTTGGTAGAAATATATTTTTGCACTGCAGTGCTTTTGCATGACTGATATGCAGACTCACAGTTAAAAAAGTTATTAGACTTTTTATTTATGCACTGTTTGTTGTGTTGCGATGCTGCCGTTTGCGTGTTATAGCAGATCAAAAATCCTACAATGTGCACTTCATGGAGACCGTAAAAAGCAGGTTTCATTTTCAGGTCATGTTTAGTCCAACCACTTATTGTTTCATCACATTTAAATCTTAGTCCAGTACTTAAGCTACTAGTTGAGAATATTTTCCCTGCTATGTGAACTCTAACAATCTATGCATGTTGTTATTCTTGAATGTTGTTTCTTTGGACAGATGCAGATGTAGGTGTGCTGGTACACTTGTGGAGTATGCATGTCTTAACAGCTGCTTTTAGCAAAACAAGCCACATCTGTAAAGTTATTGCCGGTGTCTTAAACTCTATCACCTCTTATTTTATTTTATTTTTTCCCTGTGTTGACCGTTTTCGAAGTCTCGGCTGGGTTTTATACCGAAGGAGTATTTTCTAAAATAACACTTTGGACTTTGCGATGTTGGACCTGGGATGTGAAACCTCTGCTTGGAGCTGTAAAGACGTTTAACCCCCAAACAGCTCGAGTATTTAACCTGAGGGGGAGGAGGTGATTTTTATGAATGACTAACAGCATGACCTTGGGTGTCTGGCTTGCCCTGCTCTTAATCATTTCCATCTGGATCTTCATCCGTTCACCCACCACACAAATGCTGCACAGTGGTAGGAAGCCTTCCACCGCTGGCAATAGCACAATATGAGTATTGTATCATAAGTAATAATGGCGTGAGCTTGCACATACCTGAAAACATTGCAGCCTGCGGAGGGATTAAGCTTTCTGTCGTATGCCATGCCTCCTAATAGGATCATGCTGCTGTAGTTGGTGTGGAAGCACAGTGGCGTCGTCAGCTCATAGATTTAAATGTTTAATAGGGTGATATGAACCGTACCAAGAGCTTTGTTTACTTCATTCCTGTTTACATGTAAAAACATTTAAATGTAATGTAAAAGAAAAAATGTAACAAAATACTTTGGATATCACTCTTTTCTGTAATAAATCATGGATTGTAACTTTTAAATTTCATCTGAGCTCATTTATTTATTCTTTAATTTATTATTATTATTATTATTATTATTGTGAAGGGCATGGATAGACAAATACCTTCTTAGCTGTTTGAAGATGACGTAAATGCATTTAAAATGCTAAGAGAAGCCCACCCGAGTGCAGACACTGCTTATTTTGTCCATTTTGCTATGATTGCAAACCAAGAAAACCTTCTGACCAAAAAGTGTTCAAATAACATATTGTTAAAAAGATTGTGTTTCTAAAACAAACAGTCTGTTCTGTCATTGTACTGTTTTTTTTGCCTCCACATTTGGGTTCATACCACTGCTGCTCAGCCCGCGTTAGTAACTGCTTTTCCATGTGCCTCGTGTCCATCATCATGAGCTGTCATTTTTTACAGTAAACTCTAAATATTCCAGATGAAACATGCAAACGTCGGGTTTATTTGAGTTCTGATGCTTCATACTTGAATAACTGCCTCAGTTCAGTCGCCCACAGAGATATTTCCTTTCACCTCTGTGGCTAATAGACGTCACGTAAATGGGCCGAGGTGGTTTCACATCCTCACGCTTGGACCTTACAGAGAAAACACAGACGATGTATCTTCATTATGTGACACTATGAATCCATGGGGATCGTTCAGACTTGTCAAAATGGGTTTCTGTGGAAAAGCTTTACAGAAAACTGTCCTCAGTTTGTAGAAATAGTTTAATCCTGAAAATGTTGGCACAGGTTTATATTGAAGCAATTTTATTAACATTTTGCATGTTTTTTGAATAAATATATATTGTAACATTTCTGCAGGAAATGTCCCATGCTGCACCAGAGGTGCTACAGCTAGCTGCTGTTGTCACTATTTGTGCTTGTAAATTACCAGACTTCTGTGTAAATAACGGAGTTAATGTGGAATTGATGATGATGATAGAAATAAATATCTCCAAACTTGGGTTGTTCAAAGAGCTATCTACAACAGGTAAGATGTTAACTCTTCATATTTCCATAGAACCCCAGTCTCACTGCTGTACAATTATTTATAATGATGTGTTATAGATGAAGGTCCATCCATCCATCCATTATCTTCCGCTTGTTCCAAAGTCGGGTCGTGGGGGCAGCATCTTGAGCAGGGAGGTCCAGACATCTCTTTCCACTGCACCTCTTCCAGCTCTTCTGGGAGGATTCCAAGGTGTTCTCAAGCCAACTGAGAGACAGTCTCTCCAGCGTGTCCTGGGTCTTCCCTGGGGTCTCCTCCTAGTCAGATGTGCCTGAAGCACCTCCCGAGGGAGGCGCCCAGGGAGCAAGAACCACCTCAACTGGCTCCTCTTGATGTGGAGGAGCAGCAGTTCTTCTCCGAGTTTCTCCTGGATAACTGAACTTCTCACTCTGTCTCTAAGGGAGAGTCCAGCTGCTCTGCAGAGGAAACTCTTTTCACCCACCTGCATCCACGATTTCATTCTTTCAGTCACTACCCAGAGTTCATGACCATAGATGAGGGAACGTAGACCAAATGGTAAACAGAGAGCTTTGCCTTACAGCTCAGAATGATGAAGGTCTAGGGGTTAACGAATACATATTTTTAAAAGTTGACTTCAACATGATAAAAGTCGAGACGATGTCGACTACTTGATGTCATAGGAACTCAAGACGCTATTCGCAAAAAATGTAATTTATTATTTATAAGAAAGGATGAACAACAAAACACTGGGAGAGTATTTATGCTCTTACCGTTTATCATATTGCAAAAAGTCACAGGAAAACCAAAACTATTATTAAGCTGCAAAAGTTTTTTTTATTTTGTTTAATCCACTAACCACCGCAGCAGTGGTGGTGGTGGATTCTCCACCAGTGGTGGTGCGCTGTGGTGCATCCCCTGTTTTTATTTTATTTTGTGGATTAAATAAAATAAAACTAAAAACAGTAGGTGGGCGGTGGTGGATTCCACCATGGCTGGTTAAAGTCATCTTTAGTGAAATATTTCCACACTGTTGATGAATTTCTCCCTGTTTGGGAAAACTTGCCTGCTCCTCACCTTCCATTTGCTTAGAAGAATGTGGCCAGCAGCCTGGCGCTGATCACATGACACTATCCCTGACTGCAACTAGTCGACGTGAAATTTAAAAACTTGCGACTGACTGGTCGACTAGTCTATTCAACCCCTACTGCAGTTATAAATCCTAGATAGAACCCAATAAATGTAAAAACGTGAACATAAAGAGAAAAGTTTAGAAGAAAAAAAAAAAAAACAATAATTCTCATAACAGATCTAGTCTGAACTGGTATTGGTGACCTGGTGGCATATTACTTTTTACATGTACTTTTTCCTGCAAAGTTTGTTTATAGCTACTTAACTCTATCAACTTTTTATTTTTTTAATGTCCAGAAGGGTTTTTTTGTACCATTTGACTTGTCTGCCCAATGCATAGATAAAATTGTTTAAGTAAGCAAATCTTTGTGGTGGAAAAGGAAAGAAGCTGTGTTTTTCCAAATATCTGCTTTCTGAGTAAAGACAGAAACCCAGGTTTTAACCAAACTCTACCCTTTGGCTCTGGTGCACATCCTGCACTCATTAGCAGTTGATCTGCAGGGCCTCACGGTAAAACCCTGAGATCTGTCTAGCACTGAAACAACTGCCGGCTTTCACACGAGCAATTTTCCAGAGCAGACATAATTCCATCCGCAGCCTCCTGTATCAGTGATTTTTAGCCGCTGTCTCACTCAGACAGACCACAGACGTCAAGTCTTTGTCTCCACCAACGCCTCTGCGTGTGACTGGTGTCGTGATGCAGCACAGATTTGCACTGATGATAATCTGCTGGGCCACTGAGGCTGCGGTCGTAAATCCAACAGAGCTGCTGCAGAAGACAGCAGAGGATGACCTCCAGAGGACAGAGGAGTCACAACACTGGTCTGTAAATCTGGAGGGCTCGGCTATATCGGTGCAGAAGCACTGCAGCTGCTCTGGATTTCTATTAAATGTATCCACTGACATTCATGCACATCATCTCCTCACTTTACTGATTCCTCTTTTCCATGAGATTAAAGGTTCAGGGTCTGCTGCTGCAGAACTGTTTCATTTTAGCAGATTTGGGCTTTCTGAGCTTAGCTGAGTGTTTGCAAAGGCTGGAACTCCTTGTCGTAGCAGCAAACCCAGATTTGTGCTCTAACCCAAATACATTTACTGAATAATTATGTAACTCTGCCCAGCTTCAGGCCAATTTCAAATAAAGACCATTAGAGCTCAACGAGCAAAATTATCATACAAAACCTTTAGTTCATTACCAAAGCACAAGATTTTTGTATTGCAGCATGACATAAATTTGCAAATTAAACACACACACACACACACACACACACACACATATATATATATCT
>JARVGS010000002.1:29182014-29192245 GCA_031762315.1 Hypsolebias antenori
CAGGTCTCTCTTGAAAATGAGTTCTCGTGGCTCAATGAGACTACCTGGATAAATAAAGGTTAAATGAAAAAAAAAAATAAAACTGTAGATTCGCTGCACTGTTTACTGATTGTCTGCATTCATTATTTATTTTTTCACAACAAGCACATCTAATGAATTATGCAGGTTAGGAGTGTACTGTTTGTAAACTTTAATGAGGTATTTGCCAAGCAAACAATCATTACTCCTGTGTTTTAAAATCATAATGTGTGAAGTTTTTCTGTGCACATGAATAATGCATTGTGCAGAGCAGCTGGTTAAAACAGCTTCAGGCCTGAGGGGTAAAAAGCCCAGATGCAGCAGACCTGGGGAACTCTCCTGCAGAGAGAATCTGCAGACTTAAAATTCCTGCAGAAGGCTGTGCGGATGAAGGAAATGTCAGCAGTGTACAGGTTTTTAAACCAGTTTTTATTAACCAGTATGGACTTTTATTGTTTTAAGACAGTAACACTCTGCTTTGCCCTAGTTAGCTCATCGATCCAGTCAGAATAAACCTCTTTTTATCCAAATTGAGACTTTTCATACAGCTATCTGCAATCAGGTAAGATACTATTTGTTCACAGAACTTCACTACAAAAGATTTGCACTATCCTTTTAAATAATTTGCGGTATTTTGGAAACACTGGAACATTATCTGTATATTATAACTCAAGCTGTTTTGTGGGATTTTGTTTTAACAATATGAACCCATGTGAAGGTAAATGATCAGATGGATGCTTTTGGACCTCTCTGGTTGACCAGGACCGTGAAACATGAAACAGAAAAAAAGACAAAGTCCAACCCTCCAGGCAGGAGCAGGGCAGAGCCGGTGAAAGAAGGCCATGGAAAGGAGGCCTGGTCCACGGGTCCCAGCAGGCCTCCTCCTTCTCTGCCCCAGGAATACCAGGGCCTCAAAACTCCAATCCATTTCGTCTCAGTTTTGACCTTTTCCCTCTTTCCCCCAGTGAATCCATAAGAACAGACCAGTACGTTGTCAAGTACTCATCCTCAGCACAGATATTACACACTGCAGCGCTGAAGAAGGTCCATCTCTCCAGAGACACATCTTGTTTTTTTTTATCTGCTCTCAGTGTTTCCAGTACAACTTGTAGTCTGAGTAATTTCTTGTTTACACATTGACCTTTGACCCTTCTCTAGAGTGGGAAAGGGAACAAAATTCCTTCCAAGCTGATACTGGGTTTTACACACATTCATTCCACTCTTCATTGCCGTCCAGAGATGGAAACACAGACTTTTGTCACTGAGTCCTTTGAGCTTTTATATTCCAGTTATCTAAACTTGGCCAAGGAAGATTTCCTGTTTATTTTTATGTTTCATTTTATTTTGCATGCCTGTCTGTTTTGCACTTTGTAAACTTCTTAAAAGTAGAATTTGTTTCACTGTTTTCAACCTTTGCTTGTGGATTTTTTTTTCTCTATCTTCATCTTCTTCATTTTTAAGCTCTTGTTTTTCAGCTTAACATCAGATCTGCAGGAGAATAGATTTTGTGGTTTTAACGACTCATCAGAAGATGAGAAATTCCTGCGTGGTTTAGACAAATTCCTGGGGGGTAGAGAGCAAAACAAGCCACCTTGTGGGTATTTTACTTCTTCCTTATTAGAATTATAATAACTGGTTTCACATGGTTCAGACAGTTTTAGTCTGGATCTCTGAGCAGTTTTCATCTCTGTACTTTTTTTACAGCAACAGCAAAATATACTGGTAGTTACTGTATATTTCTCTTGATGTTTCTTATATACAGTATCTCTAAAGCAGTCACCAGCACCTAAGATGGTAGTCCTCTGCTCCACTGGTTGTTCCAGGAAGGACATCTGGTGTTAAAAAAAAAAAAAAAAAACTATTCAAATCTTCATGCGAGCTTGCTCACTGTGGCAACACCTGAAGAAGGAAGCTGTCGAAAGAAAAAGATCATCTCAAAAGCAAAAAATGGACAATGTTCACTTAACATGGCCAACTAGGTCTGCTGCGATAAACAATAAATAAGTTAATCACTTGATAAATTAAAATTATTGACCTTTATCGTTTCTCTCTCTCTCTCTCTCTCTCTCTCTCTCTCTCTCTCTCTCGCTCTCTCTCTCTATCTATTGAAAACACTGGATGACAAAAAGCACACCTCCGGTGTTCTTCACTGACCCCTCTCTTTCTCTTTTTTCTTTAAAATCAGTTTTAACGATCCAAAATCGCGTTTTTGAATCGTTAAAGCAGCTAAGCTATGAGCTAAGCTAACAGGCTGACCTCAGGGACAAAAAAAACCTCCATCTTGTCATAGCTCCAAAATTCACGATTGAAACCTGTGCCTTCATGTAAAAAGTTGTTTTTCTCTGAAAAAAGAAGCTGAGAACTTGTTTACTGATTTTTTTTTTTTATTAGAAGCTTTGTGTGAAAAATCCTATGCTAAAGAGCTCAAACCACAGCGAGTGTCCGCCATTTTGAGAACCGAGACAGCCCATGTCACGTCAAGGGGCCTCCCTTCCATTTTTATTAAAGAGACACACTGCTTGCTCCCTCACTATCCATCCTTCACTTCAAACAGTCTATACTGCCATCCGGTAGTCGAAAAAAGGTACTACACACAAAACAAATTAACAAACATTTCTTCTTAAATTTGCCAATAATTACTAATTGTTGCCAAATTTCAAACAATATTATTGTTTATCGCAATAATTTCTGCGACAATTAATCGGCCATCAAAATTTGTTATCGTGCAGGTCTATTGCCAACAAACATTCACAAACAATCATATTTCCACAACACTGGCAAAAATTCTGACTCCAAGCAGGTTTCTCCAGGGCCATGACTTGAAATGGATGCCTGTCATCATGTAATGATGAATTAAAGATACAGGTAGTCCTCGACTTACGACTTAGATCCGTTCCTACGCAGAGTCGTAAACTGATTTTCGACGTAAGTCGGAACGTACGTAATTACCGTACCATATACATATGGTACTGATGGTACTGTATTACCAAGAACTTAGCCTATCCTAACACAGTACCCTACATAATTATCAATTATTATTACGTTTGGGAGTCATAATGAAGGACAAAAAAAAGTTAATGGCCTACTGGGAAGCTGGTGACACCGTTCTCCTCGGTCCAGAGCGGCGTACAGTACAGTATTCCTCCGCTGCTGCACCGCGCACCGTACAATAATTATCAATTATTATTATGTTTGGGAGTCATAATGAAGGACAGAAAGAGTTAATGGCCTACTGGGAAGCTGGTGACACCGTTCTCCTCGGTCCAGAGCAACGTACAGTACAGTATTCTTCCTCCGCTGCGTTACGACGTAAAACCGCGTAACTTGAAATAAGGCTTTTCATAGTGAATGGGAGATGCGTCGTAACCTCAAAACGTCGTAACTCGAGACCGTCGTAACCCGAGGACTACCTGTAATTACAAATCGTCTAATTTATACATGAGCACAAATTAAAAAAAGGTTTTGACACATTTAAATTACAATGAAACCTGGTGTTTGCTCCTTCACATGAAAGCTAAACAGTAATTACAGCTGTTATTTGCCTTTCGTTTTCTTCTGCAGTAAAAATTATTCCACGGCCCCCTGTCTCCTGTCTTATCTCGCTCTATCTGGACGGCCATCTTTTAACAATTCCTTTGTCATTTCAACTTGCACTGACCGTGTTCTGTTGTGCTTCATGATAAGGCACAAAGGTTTTTGTGGAGGTTTTTTTTCCAGTTGCACTCTATGGCTCATTTGCACAAATGGTAAATTTCGTCACTCTTTGCTGCAGCTTTTCGATTAGAACATAAAAGCAAAAGGCAGCAGATTCAGGGGTTTGTGTGGAGGAACATGCTCTCTCCCTCACTGTAAAATCAAATTTTTCACATGATCACATGAGCACATTGACAGTGTTCCTAAACCATGTTGTCTCTTGTGCAAAACATGGATGGAGGTTGATGTTGACTGAAAACTCATCCTCAGTGGTAAAAACTGCCTCACCCTGAGGGTCAAGGTCACATATTACCTCACTCCTAGTATCTCAGGTTATTTGTAAAGAAGATAATCCCACATTTTTCTTCTTTATTGTCTGCATCTCTGAGTTTCAAAGTGCACGCTTCTTCTTTGGACATGTCAGCAGCTGTTTCTCCCTGAGAGAAAATGCTGACTCTAAACTTGTTTTTGAGGCTTTAACATTCAGTGTAAGGCTGTGAGTTGGTTTCATGTTTCTTCCCACGCAGCCTGCGGAGCCTCGACCTCCTGCTCCATCAGATCAGCCTGAGAGGAAACCCATGACCGTCTGAAACACACACACACACGCGACCGCATCGTAATACAGAGGAGGATGACGAAGAACATCCTCTCTAACTCTCCTAAACCATGTTTGTTGTTTCATGTGTTGCTCCATCTGCTTTCAGGCAGCTTCACCCTGCTGTGCCCCGCTCAACCTCGACAACTTGTTCACATCAGTCTGTGAGTGTTTATCCTGAGAAACAGTGTATTTATTCAGGTGGGAGACAGGCAACAAAAGAAACATGTGAGACAGGAACGTCTCCAGCTGCTTTCAACTGCACGTTTTGTTCAATACTGTGCTTAAACTTTAGCTACAGTTTTAATTTAACTAATATTTTCTCCTCTCAAGTATTCATCCATGACTCTATGTTGGTGGGAAATGCTAAATCTGTTTTTTTATGTAGAATTGAAATGTTTCCATGAACTCGTGAAGTGTTGCGACCACACAGATCCTGTCACACATTTCTTTTTATAAATGACACCACGTTGACCTCAGTAAAAATAAATAAAGTACCTCATGAACAACAGCAGAACATGACTCAGAGGACTTCTAATGTTGAAACTCTGTCAAACAAACTCTTGGATGTTTATGTGAAGTGAGCCAGCGTGAAAAGAGAGCAGGACCTACACTGATGGAAAATAAAGTCTCCTCAAAAATATTCACAGAATATGGGAGGGGGAGGGATAAAGAGCGTGATTATTAGTGATCTGTGTTTATGATGGATCAATTAATGTTAGTCACATCAGCTCTTCACCTGATAGCAGATGTTCCCTCGGCTCTGATGAAAGTTTCAAGTACCGGTATTTACCGTTTTTACAACAAACTGGTGCAACATCAGCACACAAAATCCAACCAGGAGCTGTGGAGACACCAAAACATTTCATTAATGTTGTGCTTAGGTAGTGCAGTGGCGCAGTTGAGCTGCCGCCTCTCAGCGAGAAGGTCGCCAGATTGAATCCCAACCAAGGGGCCTTTCTGTGTGGAGCTTGTATGCTCCCTCCATGCATGATGGTACTCCAATTTCCTCCCACAGACCAAAAGCATGCATGTTAGGCTGATTGGTAACTCTGAATTGTCCCTAGGTGTGAGTGAGAGAGTGTCCCCCGTCTCTCGCACAGTGATGGCTGCACATGGGCACCAGTGACCCCCGTTACTGAAAACTTTGAAGTGGGAAAAGATGATGGATGGATGTTGTGCCTAGGAAGTTTATTTACCTTTTATAGATAAAACAATAAAATAAATTCAGAAAGGGCTTCACAAAAATTACAAAATACAATAAAAACAGCACATACATGAACAAACTGTATAAAAAAGGAAAGAAAAAGAAATACACAAATTGTCATTAAAAATATATTAAAGCTATTCATTTCAACAAAAAGACTGCTAAAAATATCCCTAAGGTATCTAAATTTGCTAATTTATTTTCATATTTTGACGTATCCTTAAAATAAAGAATATGTAAACAAAATTTATGAAAAGTTGTCAACAATCATGTGAGTTAGTTCACTTAGAGAAACAGCTGAGGCGACTGAAAATACATCAACAATGGATGAGCTGCTGGAGATCAAGACATCATCAAGTCTGCTGTATTTATTTATGCATTCATATTTGTTGACTAAAATATGAAAGTATTAAAAGTGGTTACATTGAGCGCATACTCACATTTCAGAATTGCAAATGTGTATTGCACCATTTGACATAATTCAGGATGACTCTTTTTATTGTTTGAATTCATAGCTTGCGAGGAGTGGCTTGACCTAAATCTTGTTTAAATAAAAACATCTGTTAGAAAAAAGAAGGAAAAAAACAGAGACTCTTGAACAGACTCAAAGCTGTCAATCCCTGTAAAAACAAGAGGAGTTCATTCAACAGTCGAGGTGCAACTGGTCCCCTCTGGTTTTAAATCAAGTCTGAGGAACTGACAGGTTCTGGTTAGAGGACCGGAGGGTCCAAGTTAAAGTGAAAGGCCTAAACAAATAAATTCACAAACTCAGGAGTTTGACAGTACAGAACCATGAAGTTCTATGTGTTCTTGGATATTTTATATGCCAACATGAAGTCTTATATTCATAGATCACAGATATTAATATAAATCCTTTTATGAAGAGCGTACGAGTCACCAGTATGTAGGATTACTGACTTTGCGGGTCACCTGAATGTAGGATGTACTGGGTTACCTATTACACCCCCAATCAATTATTCAAGACTAGTTTAAGTCCAAGAATATTAATTGTTTATTTATTCACAGATTCACTTCTTTTAGGATTAAACAACATCTTGGGTGACCGAAAAATGAATATATAGGGACATGAAACGTTAATTACATTTGACCCATCAAGCAATGAGGTCATTTATTTAACAGATCATTAAATTAACATCATAACATGTACACTTGTTTAGTTCTAATCAGCTTCTTATGACATAAACATTGAATACCTTAAGGAAGACAACAGACTCAAGTTATAAGACGGTAAATAACATCTGAAGGCACTTTAACTTAACTTAATGTTACTGGTGAGGAGAGGTTAAGGAAAAGGAAGAAAGGAAGAAGGAGGAGGGGTTTTTCTAGTGACTGAGTTATGTCCGACCAGAATGACACGCTCTCCATAGCAACTCCAGCTAAGCTCCAAGTACGCTCGGCAAACGTCATCGACTCTTTACCTTGAAAGATGTTCAGTCTTAGTCCGGTAACAAGAGGGGCGTTCAGCCTTCGATGTTACCTTTACAGCGTCACATGAGGTTTGCCTCGGTCGACCGGAAGTAGCGGCAGTCCCGGTTGGTTTCCAAAATAACATATTCCTCAGAAGGAATTTTTATTCAAAGGTTTTGGAGCGTTATGCTCGGGTGGGTGTACAGCGGCATGCTGTGAACCCTGACTGAGAACGGACCTATGGCTAATGGTCACGGTTCACAGTTCAGAAGGGTCTCAACTCCACTTCCCCGACAGAACCCCGAAAGACAGCTGCCAAAGTTCCAGGAAGTTAGAACTTTTAAAGAGAGCTTACTTCCTGATACCTGGTCCTTCCCGATTGGTTAGTTCAACCAGGAAGTGGGAGTCAGTTAGTTGCTGTCAGAGGTTATTTTAAGTCAAGGGATGAAAGTTTTTTTTTTGACAAAGTTGTTTTAGAAGGGAGAACAGACAGGTGCCAGCTTTTTGATTTAAACTGATAAAACTGTCTCAACTCTTTTTAAACAAATACTGAAAAATCATTTTGACCTGTCCTAGACAGATTCAAAAAATATCCATCACACACTCTGAAATGTAAAATAGAAATTACTTCTAGTAAAACATTTAACTTGTATGATGAGGTTTAAAAATCATTAATACTGTTTCCACAGTAGACAAGTGGTTACTTCAACATTAAGATGATGTGAAAATAAACACAATTAAAATAAAAGAAAAAGATACACAAATTACATTGTTGTTTCTTTTTTTTCTTCTTTACTTATTCAAAGGGTCATGAAGTGTCCTCATAATGACTTTGATAAGTGTCTTTGATTATCAAGATATTGAGAATAGTAATGGTAATAAAATAAAAGAAGGTTATTTTTTGATTATTTGACTTAGGACAAAAATAGTCTCTTGATGAGATCATTTGTGTCCTGAATTCAGATGAATGGGATAACAGTGTTCTGTCCTCATGAAGGTTTTCAGGGACAAAATTGAAGACGGAGGTAGGCTATATCACTACAGAGCAATCTATATTGGCTGGAGCAATCTATGTAAGTTGGGGCAATCTATGTAGGTTGGGACAATCTATGTATATTAGCAGATATGTTTATCACCCTCAGCGTAACTGTTTTTTCTCTCAATCTGTGGGATTATTTAAACAACTGATGTAATTTAATAAAGCAGAGAGAGATCAGAACTGACGCTCGCAGAACGGGCCGACTAACACTTTGTGATATTTTTGACTTTCTGCTGACCATCGCTTACCAACAAATTAAAGATTTGATGAAGACTATATCTGATCGTTTGTGATTTTTTTTTTCTTGAGCCGTTCTGTTTTATCAGAGCTTGATGGAAATAAATTATTTTTAAATAATTTCTAACAGGCTCTCAGTTATTCATAATTCTGACAATTAAAATAAACTCTTAACGGAACAGTGCAGCTGTGTGTTGTCAGGATAACTGTGGTCGGAGATGTCAAGTTTATTTAAGATCTGTCAAGAACAGGATTGGCTCTGTAACAGAGCCCTGTGGTGCCCCACACAACAGTCATCTGCTTCAACAACACCACACTGCAAGAACTGACAAACTAAAAATGATTGCATTAAAGGAGGTTTTAATTGAACATTCCTGCTGTTAGACCAAAAACAGAAGCATTTGTTTCTTCCCCGGCAGCCATCTTTTATCTTCTTCTGCTCTTCTATTTTTCCTGCGTAACCTGAACAGCTGCTCTCAATAACCTCAGCATCACATGAAAGAAAGATCTGATTTTATTCATCCCAGTCTGTTTTTGAAGCTGGTTTTAAGATTTTTACCAGCTTCCTGATCTCTTCAGGTTTCCTGTGCCTCTCTAACACTTTACTGACATGTTTTTCTCCACCTGACAAAGCCTTTAATCTCTGCTTTTATCCCACAGCTCTGGTCTGATTTTTGGTCTCAGATGAAAAAAGGTGAGTGAACAAACCTTTGTCGGCAGAATAAAATAACTGACAGTTTAAATAACCTTTTCTTATATTCGTAGTGTTGTGTGATGAACTGAAATGAAGAAATGACAGCTCTGTGTGTAAAATCTCACTCTCTGCTTCCTGTTTTTGGATGTATTGCTCACTGGGACCACCTTGAGATGAGCTATACCTGACAGGATGTGCAGCAGAGAGGAGCAGCTTGAGGACAGCTCCTTCATCCATGAAATCACCTGACTGGAGGCATCAGAAGGAGCTCCAACCACACTCTCACCATAAATGAACATTATGCTAATGTTCATGAGAACTTGTTTGCATCAGAAAAGTAAACACTGTTTACTGTGTTTCTATCATAGCAACTTATTAAATGTGTTTTGAACAACTTGCAACGTTTTTAAAAGGAACTTGCAAACATAAAACACACCAAATAAGAGAAATGTTGAAATGAATATCGTTTATTCGTATATTTATGTCACAGATCAGAATTTTTTTCAAAAACAGTTAAAACTTTGTATCATATGAAAACTGACCTTTGTCAAGTCAGGATGAAAATATTTTAATTAAAGACAAGGAAGTTTAAATATTCTTTATCGACAAATATTATGTCAATAAATCAATATTTCTCAATATAACTGTAAATGTGTTTGTGCTGTTGTTGTTAGGCATATTGTTTTGGCACTATTAGTGTTTAGCATATTTCTCAGTTCATATCTTAGATCTTATTACTGTTTTTCTTTAAAATTTATGTTGGATGTAACTGGGACCCTGCGTACACAATTTAATTCCACCACATGTACCACATGGGATGAGAATGACAATAAAGAAACATTGACCTTGAAAAATAATGAACATATTAAAAATGCAGATTATTCTGTGTCAAAGGATTTTGACAGGGAGGACCAGGACACGCTGGAGACTATGGCTCTCTGTTGGCCTGGAGGGAGTCCTCCCAGTAGAGAAGAGGTGGCTGTGGAAAGAGATGTCTGGGCCTCCCTGCTCAAGCTGCTGCCCCCGCGACCCGACTTCAAAACAAGCAGAAGATAATGGATGGCTGGATGGATTTTTGCTGAAAACCAGGGTTGTGATTATCTCTGATAGCTTGTCAAAAACAGACACAGATCTTGGAGTCATTGGCTCATGAACACTTCATATCAGATGATTCTTCATATCGCCAATCAAAACCATAGGAAAAGATGAAGAGCTGTTAAGTTTGAGCTCATCTGAGAAGAACTGAGACAATATGGAAACTGTTCTGATGGAGCAAAATCATTATTTTTGGGAAAACATGAATGTCATGTGACCTGCAGG
>JARVGS010000002.1:29241043-29252520 GCA_031762315.1 Hypsolebias antenori
TTTGCAGCCTCACTGAACTCTGGGTGTGCAGTAAGGTTCAGATTTAGTTTATTTGCCATATGCAAAATCAACACAAGGTCAACAATGCAATGAAATGCTGAGGACAAGAAGAACCGTTTCGACTCGTCAAATAAAACAAGAAGAAAACCAACGCATGCGACAAAAACACAAAAACAAGGCGCCAAAAGTGAAAAAGAAACATCTACAGTGAGGTTCATTCAGCAACATGGTTCTGTTAGCAGCGTTAACAGGTCTTGTTAGCAGGTCCCGTTAGTAGCTTGATGGCAATAACGAGCACAGCAGTTGCCCTCCAGAACTGGGTCCAGCAGACAGAGAACATCCCTGCGGGGCCGAACAGGTCCGTCGAGTTCGGTCCGTGCAGACAGATGAAGGATCATGGAGACGTCCACCATGACAGGCCAGAGCCTGAGCCCGAGGCTAGAAGGGTGCAGGGAATTGAACCACGATGGCAGGATGACAAGGCAGTGACACAGAAAACTCCAAATGTGTCATGGTCATACCCGAAGAGTGGGTTTGCAGTGAAGGTGCAAAAAAAATGTTAAAACAAAAACAACAGGAACAAAAAAAGCTGGAGTGGAAGCGGAGCTCCCGTCAGTGTGGTCAGCCATACTGCGGCGCTCATGACGTCACACCAATAAAGTGGCCAAAGTGGAAGAGATCTGAGCAGACAATTTTAGAAAATCACAGCCTTCATGTGCACGGCTTGTGAAGCTGCACTTGTGGCCATGTGCAACATTTTGTTGCCCACCTCCACCCACATCATATCCACCTTGGCTCGAACTGTACCCACCTCAGCAGATGCTTTTATGCTTTAATCTACGAGAATAGACTTTATCATGGTTTTAGACTGGGCCTCAGATGTTTTCTGTCAAAGGAGAGCTCCTGCACAGGTGTTAAAATCCAGCTGTCATGCTCTTTAGATGAGTTGGAGATGCCCGCGGGAAAATTCAGTTGGGTTTGAGACTGGTTAGAGATGCCCACAAAACCTTTGTGACTATTTCAAGAGAAAATATGCTGCACAATGTTTAAGAACGTGCAAAATTCTAGAGACACCTCTGCCACTCACTCGAGGAAGCTGTAAATCTCACCAAAGTTATAAGACTTTCTGGGGACTTCCTTGAGAAAGCTTCTTGCTGCTACTCGCAGTTCAGTGAGATATCATAGAGTATGCAGTGGGCTCTCCATGATAAGCTGAGGAGGATTTTGAGAATGCACAAAACTTCTGTATGGTTGTTGGGTTTGGTGGCAGCATGTTGGGTCCTGGGTGGAGTGTGACGAGTGCAGGGGAGCTTCTCAGGAACGTGGAAAGAAGAAAAAATACCCATTAGATTTTGTCGGCTGAGCTGACAAAAAATGTCTGTTTTCAGAGGCTCTCAAATAAAAAAGCAGAGCGACATTTAACCGTCTAATATAAAACTACAAGTTTAGTAACAAAAAAATAACAATTACAGAGGAATGCATTATTTTTATATAAGATAAGATAAATAAGGGCAGCACGATGGCGCAGCTGGTAGAGCTGCTACCTCTCAGCGAGCAGGTCCTCGGTTCAAATCCCGGTCCGGGTGCCTTTCTGGGTGGAGTTTGTATGTTCTCTCCGTGCATTTGTGGGTTTTCTCCGTGTACTCCAGTTTCCTCCCACAGATCAAAAACATGCATGTTAGACTGATTGGTAACTCTAAATTGTCTCTAGGTGTGAGAGAGTGAATGATTGTTTTCTCTATGTGTCCCTGTGAAGGACTTGCGACCCGTTCAGGGTGTACCCCGCCCCTCACACAGTGATTGCTGGACATGGGCACTAGCGACCCCCGTGACCCAAAATGGAAGAAGTGGGTAAAAGATAAAGGATGGATTTAGTATACTGTATTTTACTTTGTACATTTAATTACACTTTATTGATTGAAAATGTTTTTTTTTTTCAGTATATATTTTTAACAATTGTTAAAATACACTTTATATTCAAGCATTTTGTTTGTTTGTTTATAAAACAACAATAATAGGGCGAGTTAATTTTATGAAGTCATTTTGGGCTAATTTTACACCAGAAAAACTTTTTTTTTAGTACAACAACAACTTGTAACGTGAGAGAGTAGCATGTAACATAAGAGTAGAACCAGAAAAACCAGAAGACTGACATGACAGTGTTATACAAATAAACTTTGTTCCCTGGACTCACTCAGATGAGCTTTCCTTTGTTGGGCAGTGGACACCCATTTGACCCAAAACAAATAAAATCAATTGAGTTTTTTTTTTTTTTTTTTGTAAAGGGACAACCCATAAAGCAAAAGGATAGTTTAAAAAAAAATCAGTTACTAACTAATTGTAAAGTTGATTTAATAAACAAGTGCCATGGTTTATTTGCTTACTGCCATTCTAACCACCACTGTCTCCCTCTATACTGGTGTCATCATCCAGTTTTGATAAAGTTCGAACCACAGTATGAGTTATTGGTGTTTACTTCCTTATGTGTACAACAGATTGTATACAGTATTTACCAAAAAAAAAAAAAAGAAAAAAAAACTATTGGCATTTAAAATTATAACTTTACTTTAGTTGTGTGAGGCTCCATGTTTTACTTATAAAAACTGTGAAGCTTTTTAGTTCCTCTGAACTATTATATACAGTATATAAAAAAAATTGAAACTTTGTTTAAAAACAAAGATTATTATTCTTTATTCCATTATGCATTTGGTTACATTATGTGTCAAAAGGGCAAATAATTGTAGATACATACAACTGTTGTTCATCTTTACTAACCTTTCAGTTCACAATATTTGTAAAATGAACATAGCAGATTTTTTTTATTCTGTTGACCCTTATAGTCTGTGTCAAATCAATCAACAGGTTTACAGATGCAGCTAAAAAATAGAATATCGTGGAAAAGGTTAAATTTTTTTTGTCAATCATTGCAGAAAGTGAAACTCATAATTTTTTTAGGTTAAAAATGTATTCAGAATATATTTTAACACTGAAAATTTAAATACAAGCATGCAACATCAAAATTTCAGTGGCATTTTTAATCCAAATCCTAGCGACACATTTACTTCCATAGATTCATTACATAGAGAGTGAAATGTTGAAGCCTTTATTTTTTGTAATTTTGATGATTATATCTTACATACAATGAAAAACCAAAATTCAATGTCTCAGAAAATTAGAATATTGTGCAGAGGTTCAATATTGTAAACTCCTGGTGACACATTATAATCATCTGATTAACTCCAGACTTGAGCTTCAAATGTCCCATTCTTCGAGTCCAGACACTCCTGAACCAGATCCAACATCAGAAGTGTCTTACCTGCTGAGGAAACAAAGAGCTGGACTGTTGCGCAGTGGCCCAACATCCTCTTTTTAGATTAAAGTAAATTTTCATGTCATTTGGAAATCAAGGTCCCAGAGTTTGGAGGAAGAGAGGAGAGACACAGAATCCACGTTGCTTCAAGCCCAGAGTGAAGTTTCTGCAGTCACTGATGGTTTGAGTCCATGTCATCTGCTGGTGCTGGTCCACTGGGTTTTCTGAAGCCCACATCAATGCATCATCTACCAGGACATTCGTGCTTCCTTCAGCTGATGAGCTTTATGAAGATGCTGGTTTCATTTCCCAGCAGGACTTGTCTTCTACCCACACTGACAAAGCTACCAAAAGTGGAATACAGTACTGTATTCTAATTTTATGAGACACTGAATATTTTTTTCATTATTTATAAGTCATAATCATCAAAATTACAAGAAATAAAGTCTTGGAATAGTCCACTCTGTGTAATGAGTGTAAAATGTGAGTTTCACTTTCTGAAACGACTGACAAAAACTGTTGAAGTTTTTCACCATATTCTAATTTTTTCAGATTCACCTGCATGTCAGGAAATCTTCAGTACTCATGCAGTATTTTGGAGGACACACGTTCATTGCAACAAAACAAATAAAATAAAATAAACAGATTTAAGTCACTTTTTTAAAACATAGAAAACTGCTGAAATTTCACGACGGTTTGGAGTTCTTGTTTTTAAAATTGGACTTTCTTAGGCGTGTTTGAATTTAACTCTGCAGGTGCTCACACTTCTGTTCTTCCAAATGTACAGAAGGTTTTTGTAAGGATAGTAGGACAGCATAGCCATGATATCATTAGTTTGCCTTAAAGCAAAATTTGCATCAAGAAGACTCTGCGTCTGTAAGTCGAATGCGTACGTCACAACCCGGTCTGAAGGATCTGTGACATACAGCACGCCGCATGCAATGAAAGCATTCCCTGCTTTAGCTGTGGGGAAGGCCGTGTCAATGATGGACTCCACAGTGAATCTGACTGGGTCGAGCTTTGCAACCATGGTCTTATCGCCTGTGTTTGAGGCAAATATGACCCACAGACCATTTTCATCCACAGCAAACTTGAAATATGTCTTTGAGTTCCTGAAGAGATAAGTCAGGTTATGATATCTGCTGTACGGCATGACCAGAGTGGTCAGTCTCCGTGTGTTCAAGGCAAACCTGTAAAAGAAAAACACTGATTAAAAAAAGGTGCTGGGACAGAGAACGATGATCATTTTCAAAGAGTTAAAACAGCAGTTTTAATGTGCTGAAAACAACATACAAACACTCACTTTACAAGCTGATTCGTTCCTCCATTATGAAAGTAAAACGCTCCTCTGTAGACAACGTGACCACAGCCCTGGTAGAACTTCTGGAGATCGATAACTTTGTGGCCTGCATTTGGAAACGCTGAAATGTTGTTGAACTCTCGTAAAATTCGACCTGGTGGAGAAACGTTGTTAACAGTAAATCAGGGAAACGTCACCGAGTTGAGAAATTAATGGGCGCCTCATGAACCACCTGAAAAATGTTCAGCCAACCAGAATCGATCTTCCTCTGGCCAGGATGCGTCCAACATCCAGGCTCCGAACGTGGCTTGCATTGTGGTGGAGTTCTCTGAACACTTGATGGCTTCCATGCCACATTCTAGTTGGACAGAAGCACGAACGTAAGAATGCTCAAGAACTTTACAGAGCTCTGATCATTTAAGGCTGAGTTCAACGACATGCTTTCACCTGTTTTTGTCCACTTCTCAGCGGTAGGTGCGTTCATTGTATTGTAGGTCTGCAACGAATCTGAAGGAAAATATCAGTAAAAAGATCCTTATTTCATTTGGACATACAGTAATATTTGATTTGTGAAATAATAAATCCCAGTGATAATGTGACGGGTACTCTGATTTTAAACAGGCATGTTCAGATTGCTGCGCAGACTTATTAATATAAAGAAAAATAAAGGTAAACAACAGCTTGGAAAGCAACACGGGACAGTTTCTCACCACTTTTCATTTGTTTGTTAATATTGCTCCCGCTGCTGTTCAAAGTGTCCCTCCTTTGACCTCCGTCTGCAGAAGAAGAGGCTGAGAAATAAAAATACAAATCGGAACAAAGGGAAAACTCAGTGATGTAAGTAATTTTTAAGTATTATTCAGTTAGCATCCTGATCAAATGTTCTCAATGCTAGAAAATACATTTAGAAGTTCGGTGAAATGTTTTTCAACATGCATAGTATATTCAGAGTTTACTCAGATTTTAGTTAGATTTTATGGTTTTTAGCACTGTCTTTGTTCTGTTTGGTCTTTTCTTTCTGGTTGAGAAAAACACAGTCACTAAATTAATTCATATAGCTGGAAAAATAAACTGCAGTATTACCAGATCTTGAATCCAAATGGATTTTGACTCACGACTATGATGATTTACCTGGATCTTGTTTTCTATTTTGATCTTTCTTGGAGTCATTCGCGTTGAAAGTATCGTTGTTGTTTCTGTCTGGTAACGGTGACTCTAAAGAAATAAACATAACATTCAAATAAATA
Source organism: Hypsolebias antenori (assembly GCA_031762315.1). Classification (NCBI taxonomy): domain Eukaryota; kingdom Metazoa; phylum Chordata; class Actinopteri; order Cyprinodontiformes; family Rivulidae; genus Hypsolebias; species Hypsolebias antenori. The sequence continues at coordinate 29,246,901 of JARVGS010000002.1, forward strand.
TGTTGGTACGATTCAAAATATGGAAGCCTCAAGGTGAGTTTGATGATCAGTTGTGATGATTTTACCATTTAATGTTTTATTCACAGTTTTGTTGCCACTGAGGGCACTGAAAAAGTCTGCTTCAAGTGGGTCTGCAGAGTGAAAAGGCACGTTAATCATGCAACACACCTTAGGTTCAATAAGCAACCAAGGAAGATTTTAAAGGGATTGTCAGGTCATTTTTGAAGTGCTGTTTTGTTAAATATGTATCAGTGGTTAGTACTTTATCTGATGTGACTTCAGTCAAAAAGCACCGTCTGAAGAAAATGGCAAAAGTCCTTGTCCAGAAGAGGCTAGACTAGAGGTTACTGAATGTTACAGTCACCATGATCAACATGTCTGCTCCTTCCAAAAGTTTACTCAACTGAAACACAGACACATTATATCTGTTAAACTAATACCAATATGTCTTTATAACACTGTACTTGTATTTCTAGTTCAGTGATTTACTCAACTCTCAGCAGAATGATGCATTCAGGAGCCTCTCAGCAGCATAGAAATATATCTGTCTATGCTCTGCACATATACAGATTGTGTAAAAACTCAGTTGATGTTCAGCAGCAAGAAAAAACAAATGTTGTTGTCAAGGGAATGTGTATTATCTGCACTCAGCATGCTCCATAATTTTCACTGCTCTTTTGTTGTTATTGTGAATGATATTAAAATGTTCCATGGTCCTTACTCTATGTAATAATCAGTCTTCATGTGACTGGTCAGTAAAGGTTCAGCAAGAGATAATTCTATTATCCACAAGGTGAATGATGTGATTACACTGACATATTTTGTCCAAGAGCCCTTGAGAGCTGCTGGTTCCCAGATTTTACTCCTGCTTCTGGCTGCAGCTGCAGGTTTCTGATCACAGCTGGACAGAGTGTGGATGGGCTGGGGCCTGGCAGCTGGAGTTTCTACAAAACTGATTTTTTTTTTTTTTCTGTTCAGGAAGTCAGAACGGGTCAGAGCCTCAGACAGGTGAAATCATTGAATTTCTGTGATTGCTGGCTGTTCTCTAAAGCTTTGTAAATAAATATGATGAAGCGTACACCTGGTTGTTTTGGGAATCTCTTTTTTTTCCAACAACAATGTCATTGAAAATTAGTTTTATTATTAGTATTGTAGTATTTTTTCAGAACTGTATGTGTTTTTTGAGAAAAAGTTGGTATATAAGATTGAAAAACTATTTAAAACCATACATTTGGCAAACCATTAGCCTAGTCTGGACAAAGAGATCTGCCCATTGAGATGTATTAAAACTAGAGAGAGGAGCGAAAAGTGGAACTTGAGGCCACAGTGGACAAGTGCCTCTACTAGGCCAGCTGAAGAAAAAAACTTAAGTCTCGTTCTGCCATGTAAATAAAGAGGACACTTTTTCTGACCTGTTAATGTCAATGCTTCTGCCCTTTCCTCAATACTCCATGTTTTAAAACTAATGTCACAGCTGATAAGGTGCCACCTACTGACAGAACATAACATCAAAATGACCTGACTATCCCTTTAAAGTTTATAAGTGAGATGATACCTGCTAAATGTTCTTCTGTAACCTCTTTAATATCTAAAGTATTCAAAGTGCCATGGCTGACATCTTCAGGAAAATTGTCTGGCTCTAAAACAAAAGTTCAGTTTAACGCAGTTTTCATCAAGTCAAAATGTGATGTTTCTTCCTAGTTTTAATGGTTTACCTTTATCTAGTTCCAACTTTGCATTTAGATGGTTGTTAGAGTCAGAAGCATTTGAAGAATCTCTAGTCCTTCCAGCTGAGTGTAGCGTTGGTGGTTCTGTAAAATATAATGATTCAACCAGAGCTGAAAAAATTAAAAGTGCATTGAACTGAAGAAAGTGAGCTGTTGCATTCTGTTGTAACTTAAGGACAAAACTCAAATTGTATGCATTATTGAGGGGACATTTTTCACAGTTTATATTTAGAATATATATATATATATATATTTAATTTAAAAAAATCAGAATCACTGAGGTTTACAAAACTTCAAACTTGTGGATTGTTAACTTACAACAAAGTACTAATGATGGTTTTCCAAAAGAGAGTAAATCTTCAAATACAAGTTTCACTATGAAAGTTTTCACACACATCAAATACAGAGTGACAGTTTTACCCACTTTTCATGCTCGACTTAATAAAAGCTCTGCTGCCATCAAAGACATCCCTGTTTTGTAGGAGATCCAGTAGAACTGTGAAATGAAATTGCAAGTTAGATTTTTTAAATCATGTTCTTTCAAACAGTTAGGACCATTTCTTCAATAATAATAAATGTAATAAAATAGAAAGCATTGAAAGTTTATGAGAGGAGATTCAACCTGGTGCTTTTATTAGTCCCTCTGTAACATTTGCTGCATCACAGTCTTTCAGGATGATGTAAACGTCATCTTCATCAAACATTTCTTTCCCTATTTAAAAAAAAAAAAACAGAATAATTAAATGCAATTTTGATCAAGTTTATGCTTTTTGTTTCTCCACAGTGACATTTTTTACCATTTTGCAGGCTTGATTCAGTAAAGTCTCTGACATCTCTGAAGGCATCACTGTTCTGGAGGAGATCCATGAGAACTACAAAATAAAATGACACGTTTAGACTATAACTTTAAATACATTTCATCTATAAAAGAGGATAATTCAAAGTTTACAACTGGAAGCAGAGGAGATCCAACCTGGTAATACTTTTTCCAGTCCCTCAGTAACATTTGCTGTGTTTAAGTCTTTTGAGGTGCCATGACTGACATCTTCATGAAAATCTTCTTCTCCTAAAATAAATAAATACATTAACAAGCAGAAATAATTTAATTATATAATTTTGATAAAATCATTTGATCTTTTTTCACAGTTTCAACAGATTGCATTTATATGATTGATAAAGATCGAAGCCACTTTGATCTGCTCCATATCAACTAAAACTCAGACGTTGGTTTTATGCATTTGTTTTTGGAAAAATTTGTATAGTTCTGTTTAGCTTCCTGTTATTATAGTAAACTATAAATGTATTTTTTCTTTTCAAAATAAACAAATGCATTTAGAAAATATAACATACAACACATTTTACATTTTTTCCTTTTTTGTATCAGAGGAATTTCCACTGATTTGAACCCAAGTTCTATTTAAATTTTCATCATCATCATCATCATCATCATCAGCATCAGTTCCTTATCCTAGTGCCACTGGGGCAGTGCAAACATCATGCAACCTCCATCTTGGCTGATCCTCAGCAGGATGGCTGAAGATACGGAAAGAGAGTTCAGCTACAGATGTCATCTTCTGATTGTCGAGGAGGACACCACATTTTGTGGGTTTCTTGGGCCCCACTAAATGAGACTTCAATTTCTTCTTCTTTATCTGCATTAGGAAGGAGTTATGATCTCAGTGAGGACAAGGACTCTACGGTGGATCTCAGCATTTTGTAGTGTGGCAGGACCAGTGGACCTGAAGCAGGTGTCGAGAAGGTCATTTCAAATATGCATAGTCTTTTCTCTTTCTCAGCATTTAAAGTCCAGGGTTTTGGAGCACAGAGATGGAATGACGAAACAAGTGCACATAGGAGTCTAACTTTGGTGGCAATGAGACACCAGTTTGTCCTTCCAAACAAGTCTGAGTTTTTCTGGGGCACTGGTGGCTTTGGCTATCCTTATCTTGATGTCTTTAACTGAGTTGTCCTCTAATTCAAGGATTCAAGGTTCTTTATTTGTCATACGCACCACATGTGGTACGTGTGGCGGTACGTAACTGTGTACGCAGGCTCCCAGTTACATCCAACAAAAGTATTAAAATGTAAAAAAAACAAAAAAAAAAACAGTAATAAGATCTAAGGTATGAACTAAGAAAAACATTATCAATACACTAAGCACTAGTAGTATCAAACAATGCATTCCTACATCTTCCTACATCTGGAGGTGTAGACGTCTGTGATGGTGGGGAGGCTGACTCCAACAGACTTCTGTGCAGCCTTCATCACTCTCCGCAGAGCTGATGTGAACAAAGACCGAAGAAACTCTATAAACTGTTGGGAGTTCTGTCTCCCTGATGCTCACTATAACACGGTCCTGTTTACTAATAAGCATGGTTGTGGTTTTATCAAAGCTAATCTCCATGCCATGACAACAACTCACAAAGTTTATGTTCTTTGGTTGAATGGCTTGATCATTGGTACAGTCATGAGATCTCCATCATCTGAAACTGAAGACTGCAGGTTTCTTATCCTTCCAGTTTTAGAAGGGAATCATTACGTATCAGTGCCTTAGTTATGATATGTTCCAAGAATGTTACGCAGTGTTGGTGACAGTAGACAGCTTTGAAGCACTGTAGTCATTACCAACCATACCCATGCTCTTTGTTGCCTTGTACGGCACTTCTATGGCATTGATTATGCCTCTACTAATGACTGCCCATAGGCCTTCTTGACTCTCTGTGATGCATTTAATATAACACTACATTGTTACCATTTTGCAGGCTTGATTTGATAAAGTCTCTGATGTCACGAAAGGCATCGCTGTTATGGAGGAGATCCAGGAGAACTACAGAATCAAATGACATGAGAGATTAAGATTGTACACATTTCATCTAAGTACCGGTACTCATAAAAAATGTGAACAAAATTCAAAGTTTATAGCTGAAAGCAGAAAAAATAATCCAACCTGGTAACTTTACCAGTGCCTCTGTAACATTTCCTGCTTTACAGTTTTTCAGGATGATGTAAACGTCATCTTCATCAACATTTTCTTTTCCTAAAAAAGTTTTAAAGAGATTATAATAAATTAAATGCAGTTTTGATAAAGTCAACACTTGATTTATTTATTTATTTATTTTTTTGCCACAGTTTTGAGGGTTTACCAGGTTCCATTTTTGCATTTAGATGACGGATAAAGTCAGAAACTTTTAAAGCATCTCTGATCTCATCTGAATGTAGAATTGGTATTTCTGGGGAAGAAGAAAATTCATCTTTAAAAACTTTAACACACACTATTTAATGGATAAACTCAAAACAGAAGAATCTTAGAGACATTTTTGCTGATTTTATAAATGGGTCATATTATCTCATCCTTCATGTTTTGAATCAATAATAATGATTAGCAATTAACAAAGTATTTGAGATAAGATTCAAAATGTGAAGAGAAATTTTGTTCATAAACATGCTTCACTGTGGAATTTTTCACATTTATTAAACGTAAAAGTACATTTTTACCATTTTGCAGGCTTGATTCAATAAAGTCTCTGACATTTTTGAAGGCATTGCTGTTCTGGAGGAAATCCATGAGAACTACAGAATAAAATGACATGTTAGATAATTTTTTAAAACATATTTAATCTAAAAAGACAAAGAAGAAAATGTAAAGTTTCCATCTGAAAGCAGAGGAGATCATACCTGGTAATGATTTTATCAATTCCTCTGTAACATTTTCTGTACCATGAAGGGGACTGTCATAAAAACCTTCTGCTCCTAAAAAAAATACAATGAAATACACAAGCAAAATTAAATTAAATACAGTTTTGATAAAGATGACTGATGACAGGTTCTGCTCCTGTCATGCTTTTCTATTTTCACTCACTCCTCAGTCTGCCTCTCCAGTCCTCAATTCTAAT
>JARVGS010000002.1:29326704-29336991 GCA_031762315.1 Hypsolebias antenori
CACACACACACACACACACACACACACACACACACACACACAGTATATACAGTACTGTATATATAAAACAGCACCCTTTAAATTGGAGAGTTATTTTGATGGAATGGCCAATGTTCAATATTTAACTTTTTTGCTAATATTGGCCAGTATCGATAGCATGCTGATAATATCCTGCATCCCTTATTATTTTAGCTAAGGAAAACATCTTGAGAAATCAAATAAATTCTTCCAATCAAAACTGCTGACTTAAGAATAAAAAAATATATCTTTTGGTTGTAAATTTTACAGTGCTCCCTCCTTACATTAGTACTTTAACCCAGGGACAAAATTCCCAGAGTCGAAAGCCCATTAGAGCTAACCGAGGAGCATTCTATCTGATGTGATGAGTAACACAGGAGACTCTTCTGTTCCCACTCTACACCACTGAGCTCAAAGACAACTTTGAGTCATGTCACCTGCAGAAGTTCTGATGTCCTGCAGAAACAGCCAGTCCCTAAATGTTGCTAAGACCACATACTGTATATATATTACAGACCACAACTTTGCTGGTAGTTGGGAACTGAAACCAGCAGGAGCAGGTGTATGGGAGCTGCCATGTTGAGTTTTTGAAACCAAGGAGCTGCATCTTTAAGCCTTCCTAACTTCCCCCACACAAAACAGTTAAAAGTGTTGGACAAAATAATATCTGAACGTAAAGCAGTGAGGCCAAAACTACAGTACATGAATCCATCGAGCCAAAAGGGAAAGAAATATCTGGAGGTGTTGTTTTTGTTTTTATTATTTGCCACGGGCAATGTTTCATTAATTTATACAGAGGGAGTGAGACTTAAGACCGGTCTAGTGATGACGACATCTGTTTTAGCTTCTTCTTTCATATTCCGGCTGGAGGTCTAGAACCATACAGTCTATGGCAAAGACAGAGGCGATGGTAGTTAACTGTAAGAGGTAAAGGTCTCCAACCAAGACAACACAATCGTATGTGAGGAGGTGGATGGTTTGCAAACCACACTGACTCGAGTGTGTTAGAACAACACAGACTCCACTTTCTGAGTGAGCTCAGATCTTTTACCGTGCGCACTAAGATGCTGGAGGTCTAGCAATCTTTGGTGACAGGTGCCATCTACTGTGCTGTGGAGAGCTGCATCAATGGCAGAGGTGCTCAGTAAAACCATAAAAAAGGCTGGATGAATAATTGGACAGAACTTGAAGACGTTTGAGTCAGCGAGGGACAAAGTGCTCTCACTCACGAGCGATCTCTCCCACCCCTTCATGACATCACGCAGAGACAACAAAGCTCTTTCTCCCAGAGATTCACTCAACTCTGCTGTCATAAAAGAGCTTCAAGTTTCATTACAGAGTAGCTCATCTTGGTGTAGCAGGTGGTCAGTCCACAGCATTAAACATCACTTAAAAACTTCAGATGTGAAAAATCTATTAAATCTTTCATTCTTTGCACTGCTGCTTGCAAATCTTAGCAGACGCTGCACTGCAATTATATTTACTATTTACCGTATTTTCTGCCGTATAAGTCGCATCAGTCCAAAAAATGTCTAATAAAGTGAAAAAAAAAGTCACTTTGCCATATAAGTCGCATCTATTAGGTGTCACCGCTGATGCATCACATTTGTTATGCATCACCTCTGACCACCTGGAAATGTGAACCGGTGTTGTGCCAAAAATCAATTGGTGGGAGCGTGCACAGGAGGACTTTAACAAGAATTTAACAAGATTAACACTTAAAAACAAGTATTTGTTTGCTTGAAATTATAGTAAAGCTGTGTCTCAGTCTAACTTTTCCTTAATAAATGCACTTTAATGGTCAAATCAGCTGCATTTCACCTGGGCGGCGCAGAGAAATGCAGCTGATTTGATGTTTGCTCCAGGCGTTCCAGAGCAAGACGAAGGTGGATTGGTATGGCAAGCCAAGTGTCTCATCAATAGCCACTTTTACCTATTAATGAGACACTTGGCTTGCCATAACATTTGAGGGCCCTCTAGTGACTGCAAATGGTAATGTTTACCATTTTTCATGTCAGAATGAATGAAATCATCAGATCTCAGCCAAAACTTGGATTAAAAATATGGGGGAAAAAATGTTTATTAGTCGCTTCGGTGTAAAGCCACAGGATATACAAATTTATGCAAAAAGATGTGACTTATATGGCAAAAAATATGGCAATTCACTGCTTTCAGACTGTAATTTAAAGAGTTAAATTTCTCTTTCATATTCACTTATTTATCCGTTTTGTTAGAATTTGTTTCATTTTACAGCACACCTTCTAGGTTTGACTTCTGACTAATGCCACTTTATTACCTGCTGCCATGGTAAAAATACCTCCCTGAGGGGATCAGACGCACATCCATCCATCCAGTCATCGACAGAGCAAAACAATTACATTTTTCCAACATATCCGCACAATTCTATGGCTGACTGAACTTCTATGGGACAGATCTGTTGATCTCCTTAAGAAAAAGTGGCACAACCAGGCAGGTGAAGCCATGTCATAATTCATCATGTTCAGATGCACATGGGACCCTTGGAGACTGACCCCAGTCAGGTTAGGCACCTCTTTTAAAGGATCAACAAATAATTAGTAGTCAACTAGCTGCTTTCTTCTTTGCTTTGCTTGGGGTGAATTCGGATGGTGAATGTTGATCTTCTTATAAAAGGTACCTCTACTCTTAGTGTTATGTTTCTATCATGTTCCCTTTAAAAGTAGACATACCATAATCATCAGTTTAGCGTTACTGCAGATTATGTCAGCATACAGAGATTATGTCAGCATACAGAGTGAGCGAGGCTTCAAAGTCTACAGTGACGGTGATAATGGGAGTCAAAGGAGACGAAGCTCATTACCACAGTACGTGTAAATAAGCCTGGAGTCGATGAAACGCACTCTAAGGTTGTGCAGCACTGCTGGTTCATGAAGGTAGCTGAGAGCTGTCAGGTCGTTCTCCCCCACCAGGATGTCTGGGTTTCTGAGAGGTGGCAGGTTGTTCGTTCGGGGGTCAATTTTGTGCTCCACTTTCTGGAATAAATGCACAACAGGTATCTTTTAGGCATTTTTAAATAACTGCTTCAAATTGGGGGAAAAAAAACTAAAAAAACGACACAAAACAACATAAATATATATATATTTACTTTACTTTTGGTTGAAGTTAACAAAATGTTCTCTGTGCTTGGTCTGTTCATGCTCACTCAAGATAATAATTCAGCCTTATTTCCATACCTGATGTGCGTGTCCAAACTCGACATAATACCTAGAGGTAGCAGCTGAGCTTGACAGAACACACAGCGTTCAGGTGAAGTTATTTGAACATAGCAAACTTTAATATTCAGTTTGCAAAGCTGCACACAGCTGTTTGTCTTTTTTTCCCAGCATGTATACATATGTACATATCAAAGTGAACGGTCTGTCATAACATGTAAATTTAAGGGTTTTGCTAAGAAATGTTCAGTAGATGAGCATCATGAGCTTTTTGCTTGTGGAACAATCCCCACTGTGACTTTGTGCAAACTTTACTGCGGGGTTTTGTCTCACCGTGCCATCCTCCAGCTGCAGAGACAGGGTCAGGTCGCCTGGAGAGTAATCTCTGAGAACTTCTGCTGGTTTCCACACTTCTGCTGCATCTGGGAGCCACACACGGGCCTTCTGTTAGAAGGAGAGACCGGTTTAGAGACAGAGCCATCAGTGACAATGAGCGGCAGACAGTGAAGCCATGCGGTAAATGTGGGTAAATAATGTTCTAAATTATAATTATGAGAGCTAAAAGATAGACATGTTGTGAATCAGAGCAGTTAGTTTGACAAACTAAAGGTTAATAGAAACCTTGACCAGCTTGTTATCAGCTTCTCCCTACCTTGGAGTAAAGTTCAGAGGCTGCCATGTCTTTTAAATTGTGCAGCGGGTCTTCAGAGACGTCTTCTGCTCCCAGAGAGCAGAATAAAACATGTTGCAGACTCCTACAGAAAGAAACTTCTCAGCTCTCCCCTCCTGAACTCGCTGCGCTCTGCCGGCCTGAGGATTCAGTTTCAGCTGGCAGCGTGTCGGTCAAACTGCGCATGCTCAGACCGCTTCTGTAGCTGCCGCTGAGGCGGCTCCACAGCGCCGCCGTGCGGTCAGAAATCACAACCGGCTACATCAAGAGGAAAAATGGCACTTTGGTTGGACGGAGCTTAGGGCCATGATAAAAAAAATAAAAAATAAAAAGGCCAAAAAATTAAGATAAGAAAGTCTTAGTATTACGAGAATAAAGTCGTAAGAGTTTTTTTTTTTCCAGCTCTCATTTTTTTGTTGTTGTTTTTTTCACGAGTGGGCTCCATGAGGCGACCTGTCAATCAATCCAGTAGGCATGTCAGCAAATGACCAATCTGAAGCTAAATGAGTCGTAATATTATCTGAACTCTGACATGATAAAGCAGGTTTACCACGTTTTAACTGTGGTAAAAGGAAGAATATTGAGCATCTTGTTAAGTTATACTTTGGTATTGGTTTTACAAATCAGGAGATACTGTATAGTTAATCTGGACTTTGAACCTGCTTACAGTAAGGTGGTAGTGGCTGCAGCAGCTCTGCAGGTGAGGAGCATTTAGCTTCCATTGGTCCTTTGCTGACACGTCTGGATTGACTGACAGGTCGCTTTGTGGATCTGACTCGTGGAAATAAGTAAAAAATAAATCAAGGACAGCTGTAAAAAAAAAAAACCTCATACGACTTTAATCTCGTGATTTTATGGCTTTTATTTGTTTGTTTGTTTTTTTTTTTCTTAGCGTGGCCCTAAAGCTCCGTCTTTGGCTTCACATAAATGCTGTTTTAAACCTCACTGATATTGTTAAAACAAGTTTTTTTAAATGAACACTTTCCAAGTTGTCTTGTAGGAATAAATAAAATAATGTTTAACTTTGAAATTACATTTAAAATAACCCCAGTCCAGATCGTCTAGAGAGCTCAACAGATACTCTTCCAAATCTATCTTCAAATCAAAGTTTTCTAAAATATGCCTTCAAAATAATGTTATTATCTTTAAAATTGACCACTTTTCTTTGCCAGCTGTCGTAGTGCAAGGAAATCTTTTCGCATAGTGTTAGTCAATATTGTGACACTTTGGGATTCCACTTTTTATAAGGCTTAGAATTCCCAGTAACATCATCCTAGAGTAGACCAATAAAAACTGAGTTTTCAAATTGGCACTCTCATTGACAAAACTAACTTTTTTGTGATAAATCACAAATTTCAACAAACTATAAGTTTTAGGCATTGGAGATGGATAATTTGAAAATAATAACTCATAATTGAAAAATCTTCACTGTGACTCATTTTGCCAGCACGAGTCACAAATAAAAAATACAAGCAATCTCAAAAATTGTGAAGGCCGAGGCCTTAGCTTATAAATGTCCATCTCGCACGTCATTCAAAGAACACGCTATAACAAACAAGAAAAGCACAAAATTAACAAACTCATTAAATAACCTCTCTGGTCTTAAATACATCACAATCTTTACAATAAACACAACTTAACACAGTATAAGCATAACTAATTGAAATGTTTAAGGATTTTAAACATAAATACTGATTGATTGTTTTTATTGTTGTGTATTATTCTGATAGCTCTTTTTAGTTTATTTAGTGGATCTAAATTTGTTTTATATGCATTTTCTCAACTTTCAACACAAGAAAACTTTTTAGAAGAAAGCTGATGTCATCTAATGATTGTCATCTAAACATTTAATGATTCTCTGACTCTTTACAGAACAGGGTTAGATTTTTTCACCATTCATGTCAAATTTACTGCCTTGCTAATTAAAAGTGATGAAGCTTTCATGATATTTTTATTTGTTCAGTGATTTTTTTGTTTACATTTTTCGTGTCAAATTTAATGTCAGCCTTGCTCATTAAAAGTGATGAAGCTTTCATATTTTTATTTGTTCAGTAATTATTTTTTGTTTACATTTTTTCATTCTCACACGATACTGTTCAAACTTTATGAGCAACACATTGCCACACTGTTTAAATGCATATGATGTATGTCATCACTTTTTTTTAACAAATGGACATTTGAAGAAAAATGTGGCTTTGAATCTCGTAACAAAGCCAGTGTCACTGCTGAGATGGCTGCCGACAAGATGGCATTTGCAAAAAAGTGTCTAAAATGTCTTGGAAAGTTCACGAGGGTTCTCATCTTCCTTTAGTGAGTTGCAGAATTTAAAAAAAATAATAATTTGTGAATCTTAACCCATCCTAATTCAGTTTCTATAATGGTTTCTTGAGTTGGTACAAAGCGGACCGACGTGATACTGCAGAAGTAACGAAATAATTTGCACCGTCTAGAGTACATTTTTGAAAGCTAATAAGACAAATTGTCAGATATTTTCCTCTTAAAAGGGTTGAAGGTGTTTGGATCAGCCTTAAGATCCCGTCTCTACTGTATTTGCAGATGTCCTGTTGCATCATCGTGTCGTGATCTCCAGTTCTAAAGTGGTTCACAACCAAGCGTGAAGCTGCTGGGATGGAGATCAGTACAATCAAATCCTGGTTAAGTATGGTCCTTTTTGGAAACGGGTGGACTGCCTTCCCTGGGTTAGAAGTGAGGTGCTGCCTCCAAAGGATGAATTCAAGTTCCTTGGTGCAACTTCCAAAGTATTGTAGACCCTGTGCCGATGTATAGCGGTGAAGAGAGATCAGAGGTACAAGGCAAAGCTCTCTGTTAACTGGTTGTGTTCCTACCCTCAGTGACCAAAAGAACCTGACTGTGAATACAAGTGGTCAAGGAGTTTTCTCCACAGGGTGTTGAAAGCTCACCTTTAAGGTCCTAGCATACAGGTACTCCACCTGAAGCCAAACTGTCGACTTGCAGGGCATTCATTTTTGCACACACCTTTCATAGTCTACGAGACTCGTGGTGTGAAGCTCCCAGGAAACCCCTTCCACTGCGACGTACGTCACTGCACAAGTTTCTTCTCACCAGGGTCTCCACAACATCCCTGCATCCATCATTTGTCCACAAATCTATCATGAAGAAAGCGCCACACTTTTCAGCAGACTCCTCCACACGTCTGCATTTCCATCCATTTTTTTTTTGTTGTTTGACTAATTTAGAGTGGTTCAGATGAATGCGTTTTTCCACATATACAAAACGCCCAAACTTCGGCCCAAACATACAACATGTTGTGCGTGCACCTGGGGGGAAAAGTTCGACCCGGGCCTTGTGTCGAGAAAGGGCAGTCGAAACTAGTCTAACAAAATGACGCCATTTTCATCATGTAGCTACGTCAACGTGAGCCGATCTGTAGCTTCAGATGGAGTATGCAGGGCTCTTTAGGTAGGGTGAGAAGTTCAGGTATCTGAGAAAGACTCGGAGCAGAGGTGCCACTTCTCCCCATAGAGGAGCCAGCTGAGGTGGTTGGTTCACGCATTAAGATGCTCCCTGGATGCCTCCCTAGTGTTCCAGACATGTCTAACTGGAAGAAGACTCTGCAACACTGGAGGACTCTGTTAGCCTGTGCACCTTGGATTTTTCCCAGAACTGGAAGAGGTGGATGTGAAAAGATATCAAAGCACAGTGCTCAAGCTGCTGCCCTCGCCACCGGACTCCAGAACAAGCAGAGGATAATGGATGGATGCCTGAAACCAGGCCGTGTGGTTTGATAGTTGAAAACTAACAGAATTCAATGAGTGCAACTAAAGAAAGAGTCTTGCAATTTTGAGTCAGCAGTTTGTCTTGGCAATGGCAAAAGATGCCATCCTGAGTATTCAAGCAAAAAGCACAAACTGTTAAACATTAAATTAAGGTGGGATTAAAGATTTGCCTTGGGTCCACAAAAACACTATAAACTGTGTGGTTGTTTACGTTTTAGTTTAACAAATTAATGTAGACAATAATGCTCTTCTCACAACCTTGAAAGAGAAGTTTGATCCTTAATGGATTATTCAAATTAATACAGATGGGTTAAGATAGAATTTAGATTTGGTCCAAATAAAACAAGAGAAAAATAATTCAGAACATATTAAAGTGAAAATAAATTATGCAAAACTATTTTAATTATAAAACAAATGGCAAAGCGTAACTGCACAGGAAATGCACATGCACACTCTTGTCCTGGAAATTTCTTCCCCCCAAAATCCAAATCAAATTCAGTCAAACAGCAAAAGACATGCCAGGCAAAATTCACAACTAAGATTTTCCACTGAGGGAGCAAATATTGCTCAAGAGGAACAACAGTTTGTTACTTTTAAGGCCATTTTAAAGGTCACGATGAGATGAAGACCAGCAGCATTTCATTGTAAATCAATGCTGAACTGAACTGAACACAACTGGCTACAAAGCATGAATTATCTAGTCTACCATACTTTGAAAGCACGTAGTTAAATAAAACAACGTAAGAAAGTTACAAAAAGAAAGTTAATTCAAAGGAATAATTAAAAAAAGTAAATTTTTAAAAATAATTTAAACATGCCTCTGTATAAGTATGAAAATGCCCAAACCATTTAAAAAGGATATCTTTAAATTACACATTTACGTTTTAAATGTATCAATGCATATTTTGTTCATAGTCCTATTTTGTTCTGATTTATCACTGATAAATTGGGACTTATTTGCATTTAAGTAATAAACCTTGGCATTAGCTTTTCAACTATTAATTTAGAGGCAATAGAGATGATTAAAGTTGGAAATTGTTATTAATTATTTATTTTAGATTGTGCTCCAATCTTAGTAATTATGCTAAATTTGAAAGATTTTCAGTTTTGGCAGGGGTTTTTTTCTTGACAGTTTAGCTCACGACAACTATTATCAAAATCATTCTTATGGAATTTGGACAAAGGTAAAAGAAAGCAAAAAAACATGTACAGTAATTGTTAAGTGGTGGATGGAATGGTAGCAAAACTATGAACACAAGATTATTAGACAGCTAGTTTGCTTGCTACGATCGAGGTCTTCCTTTGAGGCAGGTCCTGAGGTGTTGGGATGTGTCCTCCTGTGATCTCAGTCTTTTCCATTGGGGCTGATGGTAACTGCTTGTTCTTGATTTTTGCCTTGGCCATGTTGTAGTCACCGGAGTCGAAATATTTTGGCTGGACAAAAGATGACAAAAGTGAGAATTCAGCAAGTTTGGTTGTTTTTTTAAAATAAAAAAAAATGTTTAGGTGAGTAAACACACCCCCTTCTGAAGTCTTTTCCTGAGGAAGTCAGAACCCCCAGGCTTGGCTCCTAGATTAGGATACCTGGCCTTCAACTTAGCTTCCTCTTCTTTCTCTGGACTGATGACTTTGTCCTGCATTTCCTGTTGGCACAGAATAATGTGTGTGGACAGTGTCCAAACAATACCTAAATGATGGTTGTTTTTCTAACGAGTCAAAAATCACCTACGATATTGGACACATTTTCACAGGAGCTCTGCACCGTCACCACCGAGACAAATTCACTTTGTTTGCACAAGCAGCAACAACCAAACTAGCATGAATGGCGAAAGCAGTGCTTACCGTCTAATAAATAGTCATTTTTGCCCCCAAAATGTTTCAATATCCTCTCACTGACAACATAGCAAATTACCTTAGCCGTGGTAACATGCAGAAATCAGACAATATTAGCTACAGGCTAACTAGCAAAGAGCGTGCCGCCGGCTGTATTCCACATCAAAATTATGTCTTTTAGCTTGTCGTTTTAAATGTACCTGTTGTTCTTCCAAAGACTTAATTTCTTCCTCGGACATTGCTAGGACGAAGGCTCGTTTAGGTCTCTAAACAGAAGATGCAGTCGAGAAGCAGCTCAGTGGAAGTTCGAGCAGATGTGAAGCAGCAGACGACGAGCAACCAGCCACTGTAGCAACAGGCACGACCAGTCGATGCCAGAAAATCAGAAAAGAGAAAGAGACGCAGGTCAGCTTCTGGTGACCAGATTTCTGAAGTTAAATCTGGAGACATTTCCAGCTCAAAGACAAAAAAAAATTATGATGAAATTACGAAACGGGGATAGTCCTGGTTTCATTTATTTTTACACATGTATTCATGTTTAAACAATAAAAATCAAATGTAGCAGGCAGCAGGAATGTGCTGTGGCGCCAGTGGGACGCTAGAGGGTGCTATTGGGCACCCTGGAAAAGTCATACCAGATTATTTTCTTGTTCGTCTAAATTTATATTCTTTAATATGTGCTTTGTGTGATATTTTCATCGCAAAACACAGCTAATTAAAAAATTAAAACAATCAATGATTGATCTAAAAAAGCTAAGTCTGGTCCTCTGGACATTCAAAAAACAAAACAAAGCAAAAAAATTGTAGAAACGTTTCG
>JARVGS010000002.1:29340914-29351026 GCA_031762315.1 Hypsolebias antenori
ATATATTTATAAATTATACAAAATTGTTTGTATTATTTTCTAAAATAAAGATAATTCCATCCTCTTGTTTTGATTTTGTTTTTTTGTTTGTTTTAATGTTGTGTAAATGTCAGGATTCCTTCCAACACATTTTCTGTTGTGATCTTTACTTTTTTCTTTCTTTCTTTATCATTCTATTCTTTTTCTTCCTTGTTTCCTTTCTTTTTTCTGTTTGTCTTTCGCTCTTTCTTTTGTTTTCTTTTCTATCTTTCATTTTTTCTTTCGTTCTTTTGTTGTTTCTTTCTCTTCCTTTCTTTTATTTTTCTATATCTTTCTGTCTTGCATTTTTATCTTTTTTTTTCTTTCTCTTGCTTTACTTTTATTTTTTCTTTCATTCTTTATTTGTCTCATTCTTTTTTCTGTCTTTCATTCTTTGTCTTCATTCTTTTAGCTTTGCCTTTTTCTTTTGTTCTTTTTCTTTCTTTGTCTTTGGTTCTTTCTCTTTTCATATCTTATTTCTTCCTTTCTCTCTCTCTTTCATTTTATTTCGTTCTTTTTTCTTTCTGTCGTTCTGTTTGCCATTCAACATCAGATGTAGATTTACTGAATGTTTTTTTAGAAGGTGTGATTTTATTCTTCCTGCTCTTCAGAAACGATCACCAACTACAAACTATGTAAAAGTTGGACATCGGGACCATCAAAGACCTGTTTACAGTTTCCTTATTGTTTGTTCTAAAGCTCGGGTTCTTCTACGAAACAAACAAAACAAGCGTTCCTTAAAGGAACATCTCTTAAAGGTCTCAAGAGATCTGTTGGCACTCGGAGCGTGTGACGAGGATGACTCTCAGCTACTACCACACGAATGAGTGTCTGTAGAACTAAGATGAAGCTGTTTGAACTCCAGCTCCATGATTACTCACACAAAGGCAGTTACATTATCACCCTCCCTTTAGAGCAGCAGGCCGTTGTTACGAGTTCAACCACCGTGAAACACAAAGTGATGGAAACAAAGTTCAAATTAAAACTTGTTAAATGAATACATTTTAACTGATTCCTTATATTCAGTTCAAATTGAATAATAATGTGTTGAATAATTAATATAGCTTGGCACACTAATTGTAATACTTTTATGAGCACTAAACAATAATGAAAATATTACCAGTAACAACTATTACCAAAACAATACATAAACCTAAAAATGTTTTTATGTCTTTAGTTGATTTTACTCGTGGGAACGTGTTTTTTCACATTTATCCTGACCTGGAAGACTAAAATTGAACTTTTATGTTTCAGCCACTAGGTGGCAGCATTAGTTCATTATCTCAAAGTAAAGAGGCAAAATAAATGGTGTGGGTGAAAAAACTTTTAATTCAAATAAAGTTATAAATTGCATTTTGCACATGGACACGGAGGCTCAGGGCGACGCCCTCGCTCCATGTTTGTGAACAGTAGTGTCATCGTTTCCTTTTGACCTTCTCTTTAAAAGAAACTAAACAGAAAGCGTCTGCTGAGCAGACAGAAATCACAAGCAGCACATTAAACGTGTGAATCGGCACAAAAAGCTCAGAGAAGGTGCATCGAAGCAGCAACGAGCCCAAACTGGAACCACTGAATGAGCTGGATCTGCTGGACTTGATTAGGATGAACCAATAAAGAACAACAGAAATAAATCAGCCCAAAGTGAGCAGCTTCAACTGAAGAATTTCAGAACAAACCAAACTTTATTTGAAACAAAACACATTTCATGAAAGTACGTTTGAAAAGACGTCGGTGTCGTTTCTGCCGCTGCTGTTCGTGAATCCCTGGTTGAACGCAGCAGCAGCAGGTTCGTCGTCCGTTGGAATATTTGACTGAATTCTTTCTACGTGAGGCTCTGAAGTCCGTCAGAGAAGCTAATCAGCATTTTAAAGCTGACAGAAACCAACGTGGTCGCTTCAACAGGATCTTTGTCCAGAAATGATTTTTTTTTTTTTGGTCCAGCTCCAACAGTCAGGGTTCGTTTGGGTACAAACGTAGACCAAAACACTGAAGCATTGATTTTTTAAAAAATAAAACAACCCCCCTGTAACAGTTTGAGGCCTTTCTATCGTCTTAATCATTCCGAGATCCCTTCTTGAAGTGAACATGTTCATTGTTTTAACAAAAAATTAAACATTTTAATCTTATTGCACAAAAAGAAGCTGGCACCGAGATCAGTTTCATCTCCAGGATAATCTAAATTCATCACGTTATTGGAGACCCGTTGGAAAAGGAGTTATAAACTTCCAGCGTGTATTCTCAACTTAATTTGTCTTTACAGTGTTTATTTGTGAACAACCAGAAGGTGCAGGTTTCATTCTGAGACTTCGGCGCCCGAACCTGATCAATCTGACCGATCAGAAAGGGAACGCTAACCTTTAAAGCTCCAGGGCGTAAATAAGCCCAGATTTTTACGACGGAGCTTTAGGTCCACGCTAAGAAAAAAAAATTGCATTAAAAGCCGTAATATTGCGAGAATAAAGCCGAGTTGGATCCACAATGCGACCTGTCAATCAAACCAGTAGGCGTGTCAGCTAAATGCTCATTACCTGCAGAGCTACCACCTGACTGTGAGCAGGTGCAAAGTCCTGATACTGAGAATAATCTGATGCGCTACAGATGAACTATCTCCTTATGTGTTAAACTAATATCAAAGTATAATTTAACAAGATGCTCAACCTTCTTCATTTACCACAGTTAAAATGATAAACCTGCTTTAAGTGTCCGAGTTCAGATATTACGACTCATTTAGCTTCAGATTGGTCACTTGCTGACACGCCCACTGGAATGATTGACAGGTCGCGTCGTGGATCCAACTCGTGGAAAAAAAAAAAAAAAGAGCTACAAAAAGTCTTGCACAACTTTATTCTGGTAATTTTATAACTTGTAGTTTTTATTTTTCTGAGCGCGGCTCTAAAGCTCCGTCGTGGATTTTAAATGTTGGTTTGAGTTCATATTAATAAAAAAGACCTGCAGGTTTCCACCACACTGCCCAAACTGAACGAGTTGTAGCAGTTTTAAAGATGTCACGTCACCAGCGCGTCTCGTCAGAGCCATTCATCGAGGGCGGAGCTTCCTGTTTGGTAAATTTACCGCCGCCGCCTCCAGTCAGACAGCTGCTCTCCAAGATGTTTCCAGTCAAGTGTCCATCTGCTGGCTGGAGCTCTGGACGTCTAACCAGATCCTTGACGTTGGTCACATGTTGATCTCCATCCTCCTGATCAGAAGCGTCCTCCTTCCCCTCGAGCGTCCCGTTCACGTGCAGCCCCGGAGCGTTCTCGCTGAAGGCGTCTTCTCCCGACCAGTTTCTGACGTCCTCCAGAGACGACGTCACCGAGTCCTCGGTGTCCCCACAAACGCTCTCCTCCTCGCTGCACTTCATGACGCTCTCGGTGGAAGACGTCAGAGAGTTGCTCTCGCCTCTGTCCGCACGTTCAGCTTCCTGTTTCTCTCGTACCGACTCACGGGGCTCCGCCTCAGGTGCACCGTTCACATTCTGAGTCTCCACGTGGACTTCAGACTGAAGGAGGACGTCGTCTCTGTCCACTTCCTGTTTGTGCTTTTCTTGTACCAAGTAATGTGGTTCCACCTCAGGTGCAACGTTCACGTTCTGAATCTCCACGTGGACCTCTGACTGAAGAACTTCATCTCTGTCTGTAGTTTCAGCTTCTTGTACTGAACCACCGAGTCCCACCTCATGTTCACTGCCCCCATTTGAACTCAGGCCTTCTTCTTTGTTCATGTGTTCAACTTCCTGTTTCTTTCCTTTGTCCGAGTCACTTCGTTCCACCTCAGTCGCGTTATTCCCATTTGGACTCTTCTGATGGACCTCTGACTCGAGCGCTGCTTCGTCTTCGACTCCGTGTTCAACTTCCTGTTGAAGCACTTCCTGTATCAAGTCGCTGGGTTCCACCTCAGATGCACCGTTGACATTCAGGGTTTCTACGGTGATTCCTGACTGAAGGAGGACTTCACGTTTGGCGCCAGGTCCATCTGAATTTCTGTCTCTTTCTGCACTTTGACCTTCGTAAACCTGAAACGTCACGTGATTTTCCCACCGGGGCTTTTCAGAGCAGGAGCCGTCCGGCGAAGGTGAAATCTCTTCAGAAATCACAAACATTTCAGGCTCAGAATGGACTCGGTTTTCTTTAGACCCTAAACGATCCACAACCTCCATCTCCATGGGCGAGTGGACGTCCACCGGTGTCCGGATCAGGCAGCTCCTTTGTTCCGTCTGCTCCACGGAGCTGAGGCTCCCCGAATCGCTGGGACTCTCCCCAACGTAAAAGGTGGCCTGCGAGAGTTCATGGTCCTCAACGACCACTTCCAGGTGGTCGCTCTTCTGGGAGATCCTGAGCGAAGGTTTCTTCTTGTGCAGCGTTTCATCCGAGTCCAGAACATCTACCGGGGGGTTGGACTGCTCACGTGGGACTATGTCAGGGTTTGGGGTCACAATCGGCTGATGAGGGACTGGACTGTGAAGCGAAACCAAAAAAACACCAAGTATCAACATATCAAGTCATTTGAATCCATTAAATGTGAGAAATCACTCGTGCATGAAAACCTTCAGCTCATTCAGGCTTTTACTTTTTATAACTTTTAGACCAGGGGTCTGCAACCTGCGGCTCTGGAGCCACATGCGGCTCTTTGATCCCTCTGCAGTGGCTCAAGCGTTGATCAAAACTAACTTTAAACTGAATTTTATTGGTTCTTATAACAACAAAAAGGGCTAGTTATAGCAGTTTTTCTGTCATTTCCTTTGCAAATACTAATAGAAGGAGTAAAACATACTTTAACTTTATTTATTCGAAGCAGCTACTTAATTTTTCCACAATTAAAATAATTTACCTAGACCTGCATAGTTCATTGTTTTATTTTTAATTGGGAAAGAACACATTATTTCTCCTTCTTTACAATAATCTTGTATGTTATTGTCGTAAAATGTAAAATATCAACAAAGCATTAGATATTTTCAGCTTTACAATAGCCAGAAAACTACCCTACTGGTCAGAAAATTGTCCTCCGATAACCTTAAAGTGGTCCGTGGGCCACCAGTTGAGAATCCCAGTTGTAGCTCCGGACACATGTAATTTAGTGAACAAAGGCGCAGAAATGGCTCTTTTGATCGTAAAGGTTGGAGACCCCTGGTCTAGTCTCTAGTGATACATTCTCTGAGGTAATTTATATCATGTGATACAGCTATGTGGTGATGTGCTCGTTACTGAGCAGCCATATGCTGCCATACTGTCTAGAAAACAAAGCAGTACATCTCTAAATAAACAATATACAGTATTATACAGAAGCACATAATGCAACATGAGTACACAAACTCAAACTCTTAACTGTAGTGCTTAGTATAGTCTTAGTTTAGCATATTTCTTAGTTCACGTCTTGGATCTTACTACTGTTTTTCTTTACAATTATTTTGTTGGATGTAACTGGGACCCTGTGTACACAATTTCGTTCCACCTTATGTACCACATGTAATGTGAATGACAGTAAAGTCATCTTGACCTTGAGAAATGAAAGAACAAATGATCCTTCATAGCACCCTCGGTAAAATGCTTAGCCACCTCTTAGCACCTGCAGAAAAATATCTCTGGAGCCGCCACTGCCCCACACAACAACAGCTGCAGTGAAGGGGAGGCCGAGGGACACTTCTGGAGACCTGAGGAGGACAAAGACAGGAACATGATTGTCTGGAAAGCTCTGAGGACCAACATGAAGGTTTAAACAGACAGCTCCTCCACATTCAAAACTGAACAATGGAGGCTAAATCCACCTGTAGCCGACTGGCTGAAGAGTCAGTCCAGGATGTATCTGGGGGGCTGGGATGGCTTGACCAAAGTCTGTTAGTCTGACCCGAAGAGGCTGCTTGATCAAATCAACAAACATGACGTTGTCTGGTTTAACATCAGTGTGCAGGACACCAAGATCCTGCAGGGCGTCCAGGGCCACCAACAGCTGCAGCCACAGCAAACATCAAATCACATGGAGTGTTTCAACCACAGCTGTGAGGAGCTGATCCAAATATACGGATCAACAGATTCTGCTTCTGCATTAGAAGAACACAAACCTGCTGCGCTATGAGGCGGATCACACTGGTGTTCAGGGGAATCCAGTCTACTTCATGCAGCATCTCGAAGGCGAGACAGGTCTGGCCCAAGTACTCAAACTGCTCATAGAACTGGACCAGGTTACACTGGTCTGTGTTCAGGACACTGATCACGTTCATCATGAACACCTGGGAGAACAAGAGGACACCAACTAGATGATCTAACCAAACAGCAGCAGCTCATGGTGCATATTCAACCAGAGCAGGAAGAAAAAGAGCTGAAATATAAAGAGCAGAAGTCTGGATGAACCTCTTCATCAGGGGCAGCATCAGAATCCTTCTTCAGGATCTTAACAGCCACGGCCTTCTTGGCCTTCAGGTTCAGGCATTTGGCCACTTTGCCAAAACAACCTTCACCAATGAACTCCAGGACGGAGTAATGAGAGGAGCCACCGAGCAAAGTTTCACCAACCTGGATGTCCGGTTCAGTCAGTGAGACTGTGGACAGAGAAACGTTCAAGTTCACTTTCTTTGTCCCTCCAGACTCATTTAAAGCACACACACATCAAATCACATTGATTCAGCAAATAAACAACAATAAAGTACAAAGACAGTGATGAAGTCCTGACGTTCAGCACTGAGCTTAGAAAAAGACTAAAACAACTGGGTCAGATATTCATGTTATCTATTTATAGATTATAAACTGATCAATCAAATCAGAACAGCTTTATTTATAAAGCACTTTTATAACAAGCAGAGTTCAACAAATCTCTGTCAAGAAACCCCAAAACAACAGCCAGAAAAACACAAGAGCCCTGAGATCTAAACAGCACCCTGACCACAGTCTAAAGACTGGAGCAGAAACTGATCACAACTCACTTTGTGCAATGAATCATCCTAAAACCTGATTTTAACGTTTCCATTTTATTGTTGTTGTTTAAAAGAGACACACAAGAAGGAAAATTTTGTTTTATGTTTAAAAAAGGAGTATAGTTTGGCTGTAACTGTTTAAAACTGATTCATAAAGATAAGGCTGGTCACGGATTTATTTGTAAACTTCATGTTTATCACATAATAACAGATTTCTGATCATTTTACATTTATTTGAGTAAAAGTGACGTGACAAAGAGGAAACATGTTAAAGTGACTCTGACTTTAACCAGAAAATGCTGCTGAAATCAATTTACAATATTTCTCAGTCATGATCCAACAGAAATCTAACGTGTGCAGCTTTAAAGAGCACTTTTACTGCTGCCATCATGATTAAACTTTGTTTTCACAGCAGATATTTTCAGTCAAAGCACAAATGATGTTACCTGATGTGTCCAAAGTGTTTGAGTCAGACGTCAGTGACATCTTTGAGTCTGCTCAGGGTTCAGAGACTCACAAAAAACACTTGAAGCAACACTTCAACCTTCAGCTGTCTCAGAGGAACAGCTTCTGTTTCACATTTGTTATTCCCTGTAAACATATTCAGGCAACACTGGCTGTATCTGTGAATTATTTTATTATTTGGGACATTCATTTTTAAAAGTCTTCATATTGGAAGCACAACAATTCAATTCATTTTAGTGCAACTAGGGTGTTGCTAGTGTAAGGGGAGAGTGAGGGTGGGCATCACAGTAGAAAAGCTAGACTACTAACCCTGCATCCATGGCACAAAAGTGGGTGCAGTACCCCGGAGCAATGGCTTCACTGTAGAAGCCTCTCAGCTGTCCTGTCTTGCCACTGCCCCAGAAACCTGCACCAGGCTTTAAGGCAGACAGAAATTACATGGGGCTTTCTGTGCTGAGCCTGAAATTCTTTAGAACATTTCCTCCAGTCAACACCACCTGCACAGGAGCAGGAGGTCCATGAAAGGGTTTTGCGACTGCATAGATTCTGTTTGGTCCATCTAAACGCTGCACTTTTAAATGACGCGTAGCGGTTATGTCTTTAGCATGAAGCGTGTGTCTTCTCTCAATGTGTATTTTCAAGTTTCTCTTATTAACTGTCAAATTACAATGAGGACACTGCACATAAATTTGCTTTCTAGTGACAACTCCTTCAGTCGAGTCTTTCTTGAAATTTCGCTGTGAAGGTTGGATTTGTGGCTGTTTGCATGCTCCCAGTGTGTGCGATGGGGCTTCTGAGGGACCAGGTGTTGCTGCTGCTGGGGGGTCTGGTGTTGAAGAACCAGGTGTTGGTACAGCTGAGGGGTCTGGTGTTGAAGAACCAGGTGTTGGTACAGTTGGGGGGCCTGGTGTTGAAGAACCAGGTGTTGGTACAGCTGGGGGGCCTGGTGTGGAAGAACCAGGTGCTGTTGCTGCTGCTGGCTGGCACAGGCCATCAGGGCAATGGAGATCCAAGTGCTTTAACATTTCCCTCTTATTTATATAAGTCTTTGAGCAGTAGCAACAATGAAAGTGTTTTGCCTTTCCGTCACAATCCAATCCACAGCCGTATATTATGTAGTCTATAAAGAACAAAACACAAGAGAGTAATGTAAATAAATAAAAAAAAAAAATCAACGACTCATAATTGGCATCAGAGAAATGTGCATGTAGCATGACATACCTCTATGATTGATTGCTTTGAGCTTGTGACTGGCAAGATGTGTTGCTATCTTTGGATATCCAGCTGGTTTGTATAGTTCAGGGGAACAAAAGGGGCATTTAAAGTAATTTTCATGGATGCGGACAGGTCGAGGAATTTCATCTCCCTTTTGGATCACTGTTATGTGCTGAATGAAGTAATAAAAAAATAAAAAATTTAAAAAAAATTGTAAGAACATTTGAAAAAAGCACAAAGGATGCTGTTAAAAGCTTTGCTTAATGGCATAGTAAGAATAAGCACAAATCAACTTGAAATTAACTTTAAAAATGAAGAGATTTCTTTAAAATTAATAATACAGTACATGACATGATTGCATAGATGTTCTTAGGTGAAACACTTTGACAATGAAATTACACAACAACCACAAAATGTTGACGGTTTGTTTTCAACTGAAATTTATTTGAAAACATTTATTATATTTAATATCAACCTTATGTATTAGTTTGTCACAGCACAATTTGTCCTGTTAGCATGATCTACACTGTCAAGTTCACTTGCACATGTACTAAAAGAATAACTTCTGGAGGGGTATTTTTATTTTTCTATTTCACTGTAATCTTATAAATAGAATATTATTTAAAAGAGAATAACAAAAATACAGACAAAATAGTTAATTTGCATTTTTGCTAGACTGCCTTGACAGCTATTTACTGAAAAGAGGTTACTCAAGAAAATAAAATTATGTGCCTGTGTACAAAAAATAACGTGAGGAAAGATGGAGTAATTACATGTACTTTGTGTTTCCCATAAACAAACACATGGGATATAGTCTTCAACAGTCTGATTAATCTAATAGTAAAAGATGTGACGAAGTATTCTAAATACAGTATAAAGGTCTTCTCTTGTCCGTGATGGGTCCACCAGAGGAAACAACTTTCATTCAACCTTTATTTATACAGGTTAATCCCATTGAGTCTCAGGGACTCAAGACAAGAGAGACCTGATTTTAACAATCTTTGTTTAACCTTACAGTCCAACACAATTTCTACTGTTTCATAACATTCCAATTAAATTTGAACTATTAACTCATTAAAGGAATTATCAACAAAAATGTGTCATTTCATAGCAAGTAATGTTTTAATTAATATAAATAAATAGGTTACTTTTTATAGACCAGCATTTTAACAACTGTTTATTTTAGTGCATGCACAAACGAACTAACGGTGCGGATCGACTTTTAATTTGAAACTCCCCACATAACCCAATTCAGAGATCACCCACACAAGCGATCACTGCAAAAGGTGATTAAGTATTGAGCCGTCAGTGACAAATAGATGTAGACAAATAGTATTTGTCTACATGTATTTAACAAATCTACATGTATTTCAATTATGTAGCTTTGTTATGCTAAAAGTATCTAAACAAGTGCCTTTTGATGGCGAGATACTAGTAATGTACCTCAGTGTGTGTGTGCATATATATATATATATATACTGTATATGTATATATATATATATACTGTATA
>JARVGS010000002.1:29379541-29395074 GCA_031762315.1 Hypsolebias antenori
CTTTGTCTCAGAAGGTCTTCTGGGACAGGATGGACATGTCTTGGACACGTCTTGGACACGGAGGTATATCCCTACATTCTCAAAAGGACAACCTTTCTCTTCTGTTTGTTTGCAGGCCTGCTGTCACACCATGCTGCACACCTGGAATCACGTCCTCCTCATCAGTGGACTGCATAAAACCTTCAGTGATCCAGTGCCATGCCTCTTGGACGTGGCACCTGGAGAGTTGGCATGAAATTTAAAAACCTTTTTGGACAGATATTTGGATTTTTTTGATAAATTTTTTTGGGGGGAGGGGGGATTTTGGAAGAAGTGGATATTGGCTTAAACTGTGAATGGTTCAGCTGGAAACGCAGGTAGGAGATGAGGTAGACATGGATTTTGAGGGGTGGACTGGTAGAAGAAATAAAATGGAGGAAGTGAGGTTGGTTGACAGTCAGAGTAATAAACAAAAGTTGTAAGGAAGCAGTTCGGATGAAGAAAGGATAGCAAGAATAAAAGTAGTGAGGGAGGAAGTTAAAATAATATTAAGGAACAAGGAAGGGCAGGGTAACATGGCCCCATTTTGATTTCTAGAGAAACAAACAAAGAAAATTAGGGACGTAAAAATGGTGACGTGTCAAGAGACGGAAACTTATTAGAGACTTGCAAAAATGAAGAACAGAAAAAATAAGGCTTTGCACTTCGAGAACATTTGTAAGAAAAATAGTACCTGTAATGTAAAACATGATTATAGGAGACAATAAAGCAATTCATGGGGTGATTATTCCAGTGGATGAGGATTTAGATAACATAAAAAGAAACATTATTTGTGCACAAGTGAACAACTTGAAAAGACTGTCAAGAACTGTTAAGTAGGGAGTTTGTCAAAAATATGGACACATTGTAGCAACATGCAAAGGAAAGCAGAGGTATCCAAAGTGTGGAGAAGATCACGGGATAGAAGAATGTAGAGAAGCAAAGGAAAACTGTTGTAATTGTGGAGGGCAACATAGATTGGGGGATGTGTGAGGTGAAGGAAATGGCTAACGAAATCCAACCAATTAAACTGAATAAAAACACAACATATGCAGAGGAAGTCAAAAGTGTAAAAGGACAAAAGACAAGAGAGACAGGACAAACAGAGACAAAACCCACAACAAAGTACCAGCAAACCACAAACAGAGGAAAACATCACAATGCCAGTAAAAAAAAATCTATTATTCATAGCTTATGTCATTAATGTCATTAACTGCACTGACAAGCCAAACAGACAGAAATAAAAAAAAAAATGGTGTGAGGAGCTGAAAAGTTTTTTTGGGTTCAAAAAGGGATCTTGGGAAAATGTTAATAAAAGGTTGGAAACAGATGGGAGACCAGGAACACTGGGTGACTATATGATAATATTACAATAGAATGCAAGAAGTTTAACTGGTAATGGCAGGAATTCAAAGGCTGGACTTGAAGAGAAACCAGAGATTATCTGTATGGTTAAAACTGGTGGTTAAAACTAACATTAGATTTTGTTATTACAGGATATAATAGTTTACGAACAAATCAACAAGAAGGGGGTGGAGGAGTGTAATAGTCATAAAGGAGTGCAATATCAAATATTAGGAAAATGTAAAGAATTGAAATATATATAGTGTCAAAATTTTGGGGAAAGAAGGAAAATGTAAGATAACTGATTTTTATAAACAGTGTAAAACATTGTCACTGGAGTTGATGGAAGAGGTGCTGGGAGGGACAGTAATATGCTGTGGGGACTTTAATGCTATTATGGGGTAGTCTAATGATAAAAAATGACAAGTTATTGAATAATTGATGGAAACAAAAAAATGTGTATGTCTTAATGATGGAAGGGGAACAAGAATAAATGTAAGAACAGGAGCAGAATGCAAAGTTGGAGTTCTGACTTTTAAATCTGAGGTTCTTTACCAAACCACACCTTAAAGTCCAACATGGCATAAGATAATAAAATAAAAAGTTACAAACTGAATAAATCAGTCATGCACATGACACCCTCTGTTTGTTGTCCACATGTTGCTTCACATGTTGCTAACACCACCCTGCGAGCACATTGCACTGATTTAAATGACGTGAGACAAATACAGTTCAGAAGTGATGTCGCTCCCAGAAACAAATGTTACATTGAAGATAAATCTGGGTCGACATAATGTGGGTTCTGTTTGCACGAGACGTCAATTTTCATCTTGGATAACCAGATCTTGCCTTGAGGTTGTCTGGTGGACATCCATCTATCCATCCATCCATTCACTCCTTATCTTTACCCGCTTCTTCCTTTTAGGGTCATGGGGTCACTGCTGGTGTCCATGTCCAGCAGTCACTGTGCGAGAGGTGGGGGACACCCTGGACATGTCTCTAGTCCATCACAGGGACACATAGAGACAAATGAGACAAACAATCATTCACTCTCTCACTCTAGAGACAATTTAGAGTTACCAATCAGTCATGCATGTTTTTGGTCTGTGGGAGGAGTACACGGAGAAAACCCACATATGCACAAAGAGAACGAACATGCAAACTCCACACAGAAAGGCCCTGGGCCACTGGAATTTGAACCAGCGGCCTTCTAGCTGAGAGGCGGCAGCCCTACCAACTGTGCCACTGTCCAGTGGACAACCAAGTGAAATAGACATGGATTAAAGACCTCCGTCGCTGCAACCCATTTCTGTCATCTTTAAAAATAAAACGGAGAAAAAAACGTGTTTTCTACCAAACATCCCAACTTGGACGGGGATCCTGGATTTTGGCGCTCCTTATCCCACGTCCTGCATGAGGTTATGAAGAGCTGGCTGGGCTCATCTGTTTATGAGAAGGGCTAGGGGGGGGGCGGGTTCATGGGCTTGTGTTCTTGTTCTAATCTACAAGCAGAGTTGACTCTTACCATTTTTGCCCAAAAGTTTAAAATATAAATATTGCACAAGGTGTAAGCACTCAGAGTATGTGTTAGAGATGATGCTCAGCTACCACCCCACCAACATTTACATTAACATCTAGGTTTTTGTGTTTACTGAGGTTACAGGGCTGTGCCAGCCATCTTGAATGAGGTTGACTCCAAAACAAAATTAGTTGTGGATGCAATGGTTAATTTGTTTTGTTACAATTTGTCTACAGGTTCATGACATATTTTGC
The DNA here is from genome assembly GCA_031762315.1 of Hypsolebias antenori. NCBI lineage: Eukaryota > Metazoa > Chordata > Actinopteri > Cyprinodontiformes > Rivulidae > Hypsolebias > Hypsolebias antenori. The sequence continues at coordinate 29,382,677 of JARVGS010000002.1, forward strand.
TGATGCTAAAACCAAACACAAACATGGGCAAAATCTTTGTCGCCTTTGGAGGTGGGCATTGATTCAACATAAAGAAACAGCACAGGATTTGTTTTTCAAGAACAATTTTATTACCTAACCTTTGTAACAAATTTGAGAGTATCAAAAGTCTGTTGCAACATCTCATCACATAAAATCTTATATTTTGTTGCTCACTTTGGTTTAAAAAAAATCATATTTTGGTACTCAAAATCAAAAACATTGGAAAACTTAAATAACAGTAAAATCTACATTCTACACCAGTATCAAAAACCAGTAACAGCAATGGTACCATGGGCTTCCAAATTCACATTTTATCGAAATCATCGCGCCGATAAATTGAATTTGTTTTGGAAAATGTCACATTATGATCTGAGAAATGTTTTGGTTTACAACATTATGCTAAAAAAAGTTCAATCTAAATCTTAACTTTTCCAACGTGACCTAAAAATCAATCAGAAGTTCTTACATTTCAAACTTAAAATAAATTGAAAAGGCCTTTCTAGTAACCAAACTTATTGGAAATCATCAAATCACATACGCAATGTAAATGAAAACCAAATGAAATCACTATATAACAATGATGGATCCTTTGGTCAGGATTATTTGTTTTACAAAGATGTAAAAAAATGATTATGTTGCTCTTCACTGAGAGGGTTTCCATTATGATAGTCTGAATCCTTCACTGTCACCCCTGGACAGGAAATATACCAAAGAGAAGAAGAGAAATCTTCATCCTTACAAAAATTATTTCATAATGAACTGTGACAAATGATTCTTAGGAATAACTCTGATCATTCGTCACCGGCAGGACACACCGGATCTTTGGTCTTGTGACAATACTTTCCACCGCGGCGTACCATGGATCAACTGTATATAAAATAAGCCGTACCCATCTGAGGAAGAGGACAACTCTTTGGATAATAGCAATGGTCTAGAAGGCAGGTGGAGCACAAGGCTTGTGCTAAAGCTTTCACCAGAGTAAAGCACTAAACACATTTACACAGAGAAATAGCATCATTTGAAGAACTTTTTACATCTCTGGCAAACACAATATTTTGGCAAACACTTCCTCAGTGTTCATCGGCTATATTTTTGGTTGCCTTATAGCTTCTTTTGTATCATTGAAAAACTCTTTGGGTACAGTTTCTTTCCGTCTTTGGATCTAATCATTTATAGTAAAGCCCTTTCTATTATAAGGCCATGTTAAAGCTTTGATTTCAGTGCACTAAAAATGCTGATAAAGCTAAAAATTGTTTGACAAAATCTAATGCACTTGTCATATTCACAACAAAGAAAAAAAAAGTGAAACAAAAGCTCTTTCAACCATGAAAATAAAAAAGTAGAATGTAATACTGTATAGGACACATTAAAATATACAAAACTGAAGCGTTTTACTTTGTCCCCTGAGTGTTAGATAATACTGCAGAGTTTGTGGTGAAAAGGAGGAATTTAAAGAGCAGGACATCAAGGTAGATAATCCGTCAAAAAGGGGGGAATCCACTACATCTTTCACTCTAGTGGAAAGGCCATTAAATATAATGCAAATGCATCCCAGTACTTTTTGACTTTTTTTTTTTTTTTTTTAACATTCATCATGGGTGAGCTTTGGTTAGGACAGACACTGCCAAACACACAAACAGGTAGAAAGTTGTTGAAAAAAAAGTTTCAAAAGACATTCATACTAAATCCTGAGGTAGGAACGTCCGAAGCGAATGCACATCCTTCCATTGCAGCAGCTGACTTCCTGAACCCTTGTCTGTCACGAAGGGGCTCCTCTCAGGAAGTGAATGAGGTAGAAGTGGCGTAGCTTTGGCCGCTGAAGTGCAGACCCAGGCCCGGCGAGGTCAGGTGCTGCCTGCTATGAGAGTGTACGGGGCAGGAAGAGAGTCATCTGAGGAGCTGGAAGGCCAGGAAGCATCAGAGGCGACATGATGGAAGAGGTGCATCGTTTCTGTTTCCACTTTAAAAGAGTGCTTCAGCTCAGCACCAGCAGGACCACTATCTGACCCCGAAGATCCAGTTATTGAACTGTGAGTGGTTGGGGGGTTGCTCATCTCCTCGTTGCTTTCTTCGTTGGAGTAGTGTCCAGAATCTCCTGTTTCTTGGCTGCCCTCATCAGTGTGAGGTTTCTTTGAGTGAAGAGGTCCGAAGAGCATCTCCTGGGACGAAAGGGGCAGAGGCGCCGAGCCAAGACGATCGTCGTACCTCAGGACAGTTTTACCAGCCTCGTACAAGCTGGCTTTAGTTTCAGCCTAAAGAGACAGTGACGAAAGTAAAACAGGGTACAACAAACCAGACAAAAGTCTGGATGACTTGAACAATCTGACGCCACTTACATCAGTTGAAGGTGGAGCTTGGATCTCATTTTTGAAAAGCAGCCACCTGCTGCTTTGGATCTTATTGCTGACTGGACCAGCACTATTTATGACAATATTAGATCCACCCTGGAACAAATATAAGCACAAGAATGTAAACATACAGTAACTAAAAGACCAGCAGTCACTAGTTGTCTCACCTTTGCATCTATGAAGTCACTTATCATCGGTAAAAGGGCCTCAACGTTCTCTGAGTGGTAGTCACTGGGCAGCGGCAAACCAGAATGTGAAATTTCAGATGCTCCCACAGCAATCACTTTGGTACTGGATGATTTTCTGTAGGTCACACAATGACACATTTTATGCACATGTTTATGTTATCTTTTTCTTTTTGCCTTCAAGGATATTTAGTACCTTGGTTTGCCCTTGCTGATCAGGATCAGGGCACACATGGCGATACAGGTTAATGCAATGCTCACACCAACCATAATCCCTGTCATGGACCTCTGGTCTATGTGGTATAGATCATCAGAAAACACTGGAGGACAAAAACAAAACATTTCACATTGTTGATTAAACTTTTTCACGAGTGAAACAATTCAAATACTGATGAGGAGATAGTTTTAATGAAACATTTTTCAAAATAGTCTAAATAATGATTCTTTGAATATGTAAATGTCTTAAAAACTGAATTCTGCGGCAATTTTTATGAAAGTTTCATTAAATAGTATTGGCTGTAGTAAGTAAAGAGAAAACACTGCATCATCTTGACCATTAGTTTTCATAAATATGCACTTTCTGCTTCAGCTGAACAATATGTTTGTGTCAAAATGTTGCTACAAACAAGTATGAGCTACTGTACTTTTACAACAGTATTGATGAATATCTTTTCTAACACACCTTAAGCTTTAGTCATATAAATAATAAACCTTTACAAAATGCTATAAATATAAAATATATATATTAAACTAAATCAACACACAAGTGGCATTACTGATGTAGTTTTGTAATAAAGACTAACAGTTCATCTAAATTCAAACGTCTTTAATCCAGAATAAGAAAAGCACTTACTTTTCTTTAAGTATAAATCAAAAATCTGTAACTAAAAGCTCAAAGTGAAAAAAACTCAGGTTCACTAAAATGCATCACATCCATCCATCTCGTCCATCATGTTGGATGCTTGTGTGTTTTAAGTTGCTGACCTGCTGTATCAGGGAGGGAGTCAGAGTGCCTGGGGTTCTTGCTGCGGTGGACATGTCCATGCTTTAGAGCCAGTTCCACAGTGTCAGAGAAAGGTCCGTCACCGACCCTGTTGGAGGCGCATAACTTCACCAGGTAGATACTCCCTGGCTCCAGCTTCTCCAACAAGGCCATTGTATGACTTCCTGCAATCAAAAAACAAACAAAAAGTTCAGAAAAGCTACATGTTACACTAAAAGACGTACATTTGTTTTTAACACCTGTTTACAGAAGATGGAGTAGAGCTTAGGAGATACAACACAAACTAGAATTTGTTGTAAAAGTATTTATGTGACTGGCTCAAGCAATGATAATCAGCTAAATTTAAAACAGAACATAAGCAATCTTAAAACATTAATAGAGAAAAACTGCATTTGACTGAAACCATGTCAGAGCCCTCTTGTGGTTTAACAGTACATTTTGTTAAACATAAGTACTGTATTTCCTAGTTTTCCCTTATTTCATCTCCTGTTTGACTTATGTGCATAATTTTTATTAAACATGTTAAAATTCAGCTTTGCAAAGCTGCTGTCTGGCAAAGAGTTCACACAAAAGTAATAAAACAGACTGCTTACCCTCTCTTTGTATCCTCTGCCAGTGCCCGGCCCTCCAAGCTTTCTGTGAGGTGTATAGGATGGTATAGTGTGTGACCACCACATTGGTCTCTGTGGGCTCCCTCCAGGACACCAGGGCAGTGTCGTCCTCAATCAGAGTTACTCGTACTCCTGCAGGAGGTTGACTGGGTGCTGCAGACACAGGGTTCATGGTCAAATTAAACAAAGTAATCTGAAATGAGCCTGGACACCAGAGGAAATAATAAACTGCAGTGAAGGGAGCATAATCATGAAAGTCTTATGCTACAGTCATGTCCAATTTATTACCTGCTGGCAGGGTCTGATGGTAAACAACCAAACTCCAGGGGCTTGACATCTGGTCCACATGCAGACGCACTACGAACTCATAGCGAGTGTTCGGAATCAAATTCTGAACAATCACACTTTGCTTGGTGCTGTGAAGAAAAACAGTCATATAATCGAGAGGGTAAGTCTTTGGCAGGGTATAATCTTTAACACATCCATCCCATGTCTCTGTTTATAGGCTTATGTTTCTGTCAGGGAAGAAACAGCAGCTTTAAGAGGGGCTCACGTTTGCTGGTAGAGTATAGCAGAGACGTTATGTGTGCCCACAGGTGTACAGCGGACTGTATAGCTGACAGCTTTCCCAGGAGCAAAAGCAGGATGACTCCAACGCAGAGACACAGCAGATGAGTTGCTGGTTAAGACAGTGACTTGATGTGGAGGGGGAGGGGCTGCTGCAACTTTGTCTCTAGCCGCTGAGAAGTACAAAACAAAAAAAACAACATTAAAAAAAACTAACAATATTCAGCGACAAGCTGATTTAAATAAACTCTAGGCTCATGTACTCACACACACATCCCGGAGTACTAATTGTTTGGTCTGTCTGGTAGCCATCTCCAGCTTTACTGACAGCTTGAATCTTAACATGATACTTTCTCCTTGGGTCTGAAACAAAAACACAAAGAAAAATATATTTTCAGCTATGGCGCGCTAAAACACACAAACAAACATCTGAACTTCAACCATGGAACAAAGCATCTTTTGTCCAATAATGTCAAAACCTCACATAATAAGGAGCAGAGACAGAGCAACCATTTAAAAATAAATTTGGGAAAAGACACACAACTAAGCGGTGGGAGTGAGAGTATTCATGATTTATGTGGCTGTGCATGGACAATGGACAGTGTTACCTCATCCTCTCATTTGTCATGTGTTGTTCTTTGTGAGGAGCACGAGAAAGATCGAGCCCCAGTGACTCCAGAGGCATAGCTAAAAGTACATCATCACCATGAAACCCAAATCTTATGATGGGGCTTAAAATAAAATATAATAAATTAGTCTTTTACACAAATGCCAAAACAGCATAAACTAAAACAGATAAAAACAGAAGAGATGAGAAGATCCACAAATTCAGCCAGAGGCCAGAAATAAGACTGAGGTCTGAGACTGAACGTTTCCTTTGAAAACACGTTTTAACTTGAAATTCACCGCTGCCCCAGGCTCTCCAAATCAGGACGCTTTTTAGGCAGTGTTTAAATTTATTTAATGCCTCGAGTGTGAAAGGTCAGCCTTTAGGTATTGACCAATGACAGCAGAGTGTCCAGGCCCATTTTGGGGGCTGGGCCATGCGCAGTGTTCAGCTGCTGGGATCCTAGGCCCATGGGACTTGGTGGGGGTTTACTGGGGTCACCAAGTCAGGCCAACATAGAGCAGAAGGAATCTGGACGTAGGGTTGTGGGACAGGAGGCGGTCCCCTTTGTTTCCCCTTTTTTCACCTATTTTTCCCACTGCCATTGTCTTTGTGCTATAGCCTTAAACTTGGGGTAACAGCATAGATGGACAGAACCCACAACTGAGTATGAAACAAAAAATAGAGGAAAAACAAACAAAAATGTTCTGAATTTGTATAAAATTCTGAGTTCATATACAAAGTAATTAGAGTAAAAATTAAAACAATTACTGAAATTTAATCAGATTTTGCACTCATGGTTTTGTGTGAACGGTGCTCTTAAAAACATAACTGTATCACTTTTTACATTTTTTTCAGCACAATTAGGGTAATATTAGAGATAGCTGCTATTTACATAGTCAGATGACCAGTGGGGGCAGGGTCATTAATCCAAGACTGGCTGAAGGCTTTGTCCAGCTTTGGTCCATCCCAGGAGTCTTTGTTTGGGTGCACCAGTGTCCAGCTAAAGGGAGGTGATGGCCAGGGTCTTACCAGGGCAAGTTTGGGTCAGGACTCAACACAATGGCTGAGCATAATTAAGCAAGCCTTGGGATGGGAAATCGGTGGTGGGAGGGACATCTGGTTACTGACCTCTAACCCTGGGAGCCTGAGCTCAAACAATATCAGAGGAACACTAGAGAAGGGCTGCTGGTTAGACAGGAGGTCAGCTCATATTGATCAGGACAGAGGGTGGAAATGCAAATGCAGCATTCAGCTGGCCACTGAATCAAATTAGGGGACGCAAAAACGATCCATCTGAGTGAGAACCCATCGGTCACTATCTAATTTGCAGACATTCACAAAGATAGTCAAATACATCCATGTGTGTTTTTCTTTTCTCTTATAACTCACCAAGGCCACCAATGGTGTGTTTGTAGGTTTGAGCTTGCAGCAGGGTGCTAGGCTGCTCTGGCTGGCCTTCTTCATGGTAACACAGCTGGAAACCGTGAACAGCAACAGAGTCTGGGGGCATCTGCCAGCGAGCCACAATAGAAGTGCAGTTTAGAGGCTCGAGCTGAAGAGCTGGGGCTGAAGGCACTATGAGAAGGGGACAGAGAAAGAAAGTGTGGGATCAGTACAGTTTCATTTGTTGAGAATTATTTATATATTACCAACATATATTTAAAAACAAATACATTTTCCTAAATCCAGAAACTATTCTCACTGATGTGGTACTCTGCATCTATATTCACATATATGATTATTAAGTACTGTATACATAAATATTTTTTGCATGAAATTTAGATTTAGAGGACAAAATCCTCCCCCTTCCTAGTGGGTCATTTGAATGGGCGAATCTTCCCCCCACATAGAAGCCTGGGGCCCTCTCTTTATGATCCGTGACTGAGGCCACTCTAAAATTACTGACAGCGAGGGGCAAAGGTTTCTGGGTAACCATCACAAAGAGTGTGGGACAATGCTACATGAGCAAACTCTACTATTATACTAAACGCACTGCATGAACTCTGGGGAGCCACACTCCAACAGCAATAAGCAAAGTGTGACAAATAACACAATTCATGTTTTTATTTACCAAATGTTTGAATCTAATATGATTTTACATTAAATTTTTTTTTTAATTATTATTTAAAAAAAATCATGACTACACTTAGTTCTCAGGCTCTGGCAGGTTTACCTTTGTTGCTGGAGATCTTGGGTGTACGGTGTGATGTCCATGCTGAGGGCTCACACCAACCCACACGTGTGGCTGCAGCCATGCGGAGAAGATAAATGGTGTCTGGCTGTAGTGCCTCTAAGCGATATTCAGTGCTGTTGTGTGGTAGCTCCACATCTGTGACAGTATCATCAGTCGCAGTACGATAGGAAAGTCTGTAGGCCGTCATACGTCCACGGCTAATCTTGGCTGGTAGTGGCTGCCAGCTCACCTGGATGTCTGCAGAACTGTGGCTGGTCAGAGTTAACTCTGGGGTACGCAGAGGTACTGTAGAAAAATTTGGAAAACAATTGTACATAATACATCAAATTCATGTGGTCACAGTTTTTTAACAAAAAATAAAGAACACACTTTAAGTTTAAAATGCACAACAGAATTACATAATTTGCAGTCTCAGGGTTTTGTGCTTACCATCCTCCAGTGTGTGTTGGTTAACTTGGTCAGACATTCGACTGGCTCCCATTGGCATATAAGCCACAATGTAAAAGCTGTAGTTGCGTGCCGGCTCCAGGTCATCGATGATGTAACTAGTTGTGTCATTGCCAATAACAACTTGGTATTCTTCATTGTTTAAACCTGGCATACAGAAAAAAAATAATAATAAAGTACTTGAAAAAACATGTTTAAATGGTCTAAAAAGAGTGATGCTATCTTTTCAGTAAACGAATAATGCAAGGTACAAACTCATAACTACTTTCTGACCATTGAAAGAAATCCCATTGAACATAAAAACGTCACTTTATATGTGTTCACTTCATTATATTTGTGGTTTAGGTGAAAAAAAATCTATTTGAATTGTTGGTTTGCAAGACGGTGAAACTTAGCGACCCTGTCCCTTTAAGAGAAAGCAGAGCAGGAGAGTGGACAATGGGCCAGCCAAGCCTGTTATTTGACTGAAGTTGCCATTCTGAATCCCCCTTGACCTCTGCTCTATGCAGAGACAGCAGATGGCCTTCAACTGGGAAACGCTGACTGCTTGAAACAGTGATGCAGCTTACTGATGTTAACAATGACCTTGCATCTTCTCACACTTCCATCCCTCAAAGTTTAGGCCCAACTGCCATCAAATCAAATGATGAGAATATATATAAAAAAAGTTTATATCTTAGTCTCACCTTCTGCTTTCATATAATGGATAGAATAGGCAATAACTTTGTCTGCATTGTAGAGAGGTCTCTCCCAGGCAAGTAAGATGGCAGAACTGGAGATGGTCTCAGCGTGAATATTCCTGGGTGCACTGGGCCTGTCCTCGGACATGACAACGATGAGGCGGGCCAAAGACAGCACAGAACCCTGTTCATTCTCTGCCATGCACTGATAGATGGCGTCGTCTTCAGGGATAATCTGGGTGATCACCAATTTACTGCAAAATAAAAATAAACAACATTAAGAAAATCTGCATGCAGGAACTGTGAAGATGTATTTTTATTTCATCTAGGTAAGTCATTTTAAAGGTATTAGGTGTGCTTAACTCTGACCATCACTGCTGATATGAAGTACCTGTTATACATTTTAATCCTCCCATTTAAGTGAACCTCCTCTCCATTCTTTAGCCAGCTGATGCGTGGCGATGGAACTCCCTCTGCTTGGCACATAAATCGGGCGGTGCCTGCTCTTGGACGGGTTTGGCTCTCAGGGATCTCAACAATGGTTGGTGGCACTGAAAGACGTTTAAGCAAAAACTGATGAGAACACAGGCTAATGCTAAGAATTACTAAGCCACACAAGACTACCTGTATGGCACTTTGCATTTAACACTTTTACAAGGAGTATGTGTAAGGAATTGTTGAAACCTAGAACTGTGAGGTTAGCTGCTGCAGTAGTGTGGTTGCGGGTTCCAGGTGTAGAGGCCCTGCAGATGTAGACTCCACTGTGCTTGGCATTAACATCTGTAATAACCAGATTCCCATTTCCCAGCACTTTGGCATTGTAAACATCAATGGGTTTACTGTCAGCACGGCTCCAGGAGATGATGGGGGATGGATTGCCTGTGGCCACACACTCCAATACTGCAGTTTGGTGAAGGGACGTTGTGATGTTTTGAGGTCCAGCAATGATTCGAGGCCTCTGACGTGGTTTAGGGCCTGAATCTTCTAAAGAAAGCAAGAATGTTACAACAAATAACTTGGAGATAAAATGTTCTGTTACTGCAGTTACTGTACCTTTGCTGACTGTCAGCGTGGCCTCTCTGCTCTTTAAACGGCTGCCGATGTTAGCTGCCACACACTGATATTGTCCAGCATCTTCAAGTTGCACATTGTGAATTTGGAGTATGCCATTGAGCAAAACAGTTATTCTGAGGACATACAAATGTTATATTTAGGGACAAAATAGAGGATATATTTAGGAACTCCTACTTTGTTACAAATATAAGAAGTTTTTGTCAAATGTAAAAAAGAAAATGTCTTTAAGCACCTGTCTGTTTGTACTGGCAGTGCACTTTGGTTGAACTCCCACGTGATGGTGGCAGAAGGAGTTGAAGTGACTGCACAGGAAAATCGTGCAACAGAGCCTTCAGACACCACCATGGACACAGGGTGTAATTCAAATCCTGTGATCCCTATGAATGAAATAAGCACACCTGTCAGTAATAACACCTGAAAACAAATCTCACTTAACTAGTCTTTCTGAAAGTGTGTAATGCTAGTCTTTTGCAAGTAATGAACTGATTACGATTAATGTTTCTGATCCAGTGAGAGAGAATGAATCCTTTTAAGACACCACCTGTTTTGTGCAGATGAGGGATAGTCTCATTGTGACCTGCTGGTCCAATCAATGGATCAATTTAGGAATGACAGTGAATGATGCAGGATTATAGATAAAAATATTCAATTCACTTTGCATAAAAAGAGCTGCAAGCAATTGAAAGGGACAGACAATAATGGGAAATAAACGCAAGTCTCGTTTCTGTCAAACAAGCAAAATGTAACTTTAAAATTAACTTTCTGTTTGTTTCATGCTGCACACATTTTACAGCTTTTTAATTGTAAAAAATAGTTACACCTTATTTCAGGTTTTACAAATCTGAACAAAAGAAGTATCCTCTGATTCATACCAGATGTATATTGCAAACAGTAAATACAACTTTAGATAAACAACAACACAAAAACAATGCTAAAATGTAGATGCAGTGTGCTAAACCCACACAACGCAATACTTTAGCACCAATAACAGGAAACAATAATTTTCTTTTTGACCTTATTAGCAGCAGTCCCTCCTGTTGCTGAGGATGATTTTAGGCTATCATTCTTTAAACTCTTTCTTCAGTTTACTGAGGTTTAGTTGGATTTCACATCTAAAGACCCCAAGACAGAATTCCAATGAGAAGTCTGGCTATTGCAGTACATATTGTTACAACACAACCTTTAATTATTTATTTTTGTCAATTCTGCTTTAGTCTTGTTTCATGAGTTTGGACTGAGCTTCAGTTGTTAGTTAGATGGCCTCACATTTGTCTCTAAAACACTTTGGTCTACAGAGGAGTTCACAAAATGATTGAAAAATGCCAAAGCCCTGTGGCTGCAAAACAGGCCCAAATCATCACACCGCCACCACTGTGCATGAGGAGTTTCTGTGTTTTAAATTCAAATATTACACAAAGAGTTATGAACAAACATCTCTTCTTTGGTCTCATCTGTTCAAGACGTCTGTTTGTTTCAGAGGCAATTAGCAAATTTCAGTAATGCTGTCATATTCCTTCAACCCTGCCAGCAAGACAGACTTTATTTTATTTTTTGCAAATTTTATTGCCTTTTAACATATTTTTCATTCATTAACAGATGGTTGGAAAGGTTTAAGACGTAGCTCTTGTTTTGTTTATTTTTCTTAGCATTGCACATTTTAATCTGAGGGTAAATTTGCTGAGTCCTCCACATGAAGGCACACATTGGTCTTAAAGGATGTTTTACATCAATATATGGTTAAACCCTGAATGTTTCACTTCGATCCTGCTAATTAGAACAAAATAAATGAATAAACGGCTAGGGACGCCTATAAACCAACATGTTTATATATGTACACATTATAAAAAGTCTTTCCAGAAATAAACACACCCATCTGCATTTAAGTGGAGCACACTCAATACTATATCATCAATGACCTTAATTCATTAAGGTGATAAGTCCCTCCCTCCCCCCTCACCCAGAGAAGATGTCAATAACATGTTTTAGGAAATCAATACGCTTGCCATCCCTCTGAAACTCCACATTTTATACCCCTGAGATTTAAGGTGGCTAAACCACAGAGCAAAGCTTTGATTTAATGTCATGTTTTAAATACCGTACAAACATTCTGGTTATTCTGTTTTGGAGCTAATCAAAACCTTTGATTTAGATTCTTTATGGATCAATTTGCTAACCTATAATCTATATTTGAAGCATTCCTTTCTTTCAGGGATTAGTACATGAAAGTAAGATCCTAAATCAGAACAGATGTATCAGTTTGAGAATGGACTTGCCAACTGTTTTGCCCCAATAAAACAGTTATCTGGGAAGCACTGTGAAACGCATGGTAACTGGTAAGAAGTTACAATAATGACTGGCTGGGGTCAGTGATGCAGTTGGTAGGTGCGGTCCATCTGCTAATATGGTCACGTCTGTTGTAGAGAAGAAATCAATGTTTAGGTCAAGCAGTACAAAGGTCTCTCCAAAGAGGTCAAAGGTCTCCTGAATCCCCGGTCCAGTCAATTTTACCCCAAACTAAAGCCAGATTTTAAAAAGTTGGCCATTAGACTCTTCCAAAAAAAAAAAAAAAAAAAAAGACTTGGGAGATTTCTGTGTTAATGTTAAAATTATATGTAATAAACCCCTTATGCAAGACTTTATCGATGTGTTTTGTAAGTA
>JARVGS010000002.1:29465840-29479563 GCA_031762315.1 Hypsolebias antenori
TATGCTAAGTAAAAAAAAAAAAAAAAAGTTTTTTTTTTTTTTTTTTTAAATTAATTTATTTAATTTACTTTTTTTGGCTCGCGACTCCTTTCATCTTCAAGGTTTTGGCCCACATATGAAAATGTTTATAACTAAAACAGGGGTGTCCAAACTACGTACTTTATTGGGATCCCTCAACATTTTATCATTTTTTTCCTCCCAGTCTGTTGAGCTTTAGATAACATTCACATAAATATCCCCCCACCCCCACGTACAGTTCAGGGGCACATTTCAGGAAAGCCATTCTGACCTGAACTTGGGTGGAAATGGGCACATTGAACCCCAGCAGCACCCTTTTAAAACCACTGCATTGTAATATAAAAATGCACAACAGTCACAATTACTAAGTGCACAAAATCAGTTTCCATCATTCTTGTGTTTTGTGCTTTAGGCAGCAGCGTATGGAAAGTGTGTAGCAGCAACAACCACAAGCAAACAGGAGCTGAAGAAGGACCTGTGTGCCCAAGAGTTCCAGGCACTGAAGACCTGCTTTGCCAATGCAGTAAGTCAGAGTTCACGTGCGTTTTAAATAAAACCTACTGTTTGGATTTATGATTCCTCATTTGTTTTGCAGGCCAAGAAGAGATCCAAATGAATACAAAAACAGATCTGCAATAAAGACCAGTTTCACATCTAATATTTAAACAGACCAACTTGACTGTTCTTGTGATTTTTTTATTGATTCTTACCAGTAAAATATCTGAATACACATACAAAAATACTTTTGTACAAAGCTACGGTCCTGGACGTTAAGGTGCTGGAATCTTCAAAGGGCTTTGATCATGAAAACTGCCAAATACAGCCCAGAATTTCCATCTTGTTTAAGAAACGTCTGAACAAGTGAAAACCACCAAGTTAGAAATCCAAACTGGCATGTTTAGTTTCAATGTGTTCTGCAGCATGTGGACAGAGAGGCACTAAGAAATCAGCAGTGTAAAGCTAGAAGTGGAATGTTTCAGTAAATGCTCGTTATTCCAAAAGGCTGTGTGGCTACATGATGTACTCACAGATTGAGCTTCAACTGTTCCCTTGGACTGAAAATATACAACAGTTACAGAAGAGCTTTGACCCACATTATGTTTGAGGTGAGTAAAAAAAAAAAAAAAAAATCACATTTACATCTAAAACCACAAGTTTAAAACACAAGACAAAATAAAGCTCAAACTCCATGAGCTGCTCTGTAAAAAGGAAATTCAACCGACAAAAACATAAAATCCACTTCTTCCAGTCCAAACCCAGTTTGCATAGATGTATTTACATTCACACAGTGACCTCTCTCAAGTTTTCCTCTTTAAAGACTAAAAATAAGTTAATATTTACATTCTTTGGTGAATTATATGGGTTTTGTTTGGAGTATAAAGAAACAGAAGTTTGGTCCTGGTCCTTTCAGAAGGACAGTGAGGCAGCAGGGTCCACACTGCATGTGGAGTATTCATGAAATAACGTGCGCGTGTGTTATTTTGTTGCATCATCATCTCCTGCGGCCTGTTTCATCTGCCTGGAGTGCACCACCGCCCCGGCCAGCAGCTGCTGCTCCAGGGCAGCGTGCAGGTCTGAGCCCCCCAGCTCCAGCAGAGGCTCCAGCCCTGGAACCCCTCTGGACTCTGCCGAGTCCTTCAGGGGCTGCGCAGCCCCTCCAGGTCCCAGTGCCCTCCGTCTCCTCTTCAGATCAGTGTCTCCCTGCTCCCTGGCTTTCTCGTTGGAGCTCTGGGGGCGGGGCTCGGCTTTGATGGCCCTAGAATCTTCTGGAGCTTCTCCGGGGTGTGCCTGAGCAGCAGCTTGTTCTTTGAGGTCTCGTCCTCCGCTTTTCAAAGCCTTGCCCTCTTTTCCGTCTCCCCCCTGTTCAGCTTCTTTAGTGATTTTTGCCTCTGCAGCCCTCTGCAGCGCAGCCAGCCTCTCCTGAGTCTCCTCCACCTGCAGCATTTCATTTGCCCTCTCATTTATCTCACCCACAGCTTTCTGAAGCTCCTGTACAAGCTTTGCTTTCTCCTGCTCCTCTCTTTTCTCCCTCTCCAGTCGCTCCTTTTCCACCCTTACCAGAACTTCTTTTTCTATCCTCTCCTTTTCTTCCCTCTCTAACTGCTGTCGTAGCGCCAGCTTTTCCTCTCTCTCTTTTTCCAGCTCTTTCTTTAGTTTTTTCTTTTCCAGCTGCTGCTCTTGGGCCAGGTTGTCCTTTACCTCCACATCGAGTCTTTCCTTCTCCCGTCTGGACTCGACTTCTTTCTTGAGATTTTCCTTATGGTTGTCAATGGTGTCTTTTTCTTTATCGATGCTTCTCTCGTCAACTTTCACTTGTTCAGCCTGATCGTTTGGAGCCACAGGTGGATGGTCATCAGGTTTTTTGTTTCCTAGTGGCACTCCTCTTGCTCCTAGCTCGCTCTGCTTTTGAGACTCTCCTGCAGGTGCAGCGTTGTCATCCTCCTTGTAAGCCGCTGCAGCGTCTGCTTTAGCACCCCCTACTTCAGCCCCCGCGTCCCCAGCTGCAGCCTGATCCTGAGGCGCAGCGTGAGCCTCGTCTCCTGCAGCCTGTGGAGCTCCTGCTCTCAGCTCTGGAGCCAGCTCTGACTCTTTGGGCTGCACTGCTCCACCCTCCTGGACGCTTTTCTCCGCCTCGACCTCCGCAGCTCCTAGAAGTAATAAAACATCACATTTGAATCAAAACGCAGGACACGATGACAGTATGTGCACTCTGCATGTTCAGTTATTAGGCAGGAGGTTTCGCTCAACTCGTCATTTGAAGGCAATTCTCCAAACGTTTAAATAATTGTATAATGTTTGGTCTACAAAAGATTTTCAATAAAAAAATCAGTGAGGTGCACCTAAAGAAATCTGTACGCACATATAAATGTTCTCACACACGTAAAATCAACCGAATAATAATAAAAACAGGTAAAAGAAATGTGTGTATGTATGGATAATATTTATTAAACATAATATAAAATAGATTCATGTTTTGTGACATTTCAATAAATTTTCAATAAATTTAACATTTAAAATAAACAGCTTTTGAAATAAGCACATATATGCAATGGTTTGTTTATTTATATCTTTTTTTGCATGTTTCATGTTATTAGAAATAATTTAAAAACCTCTGCAGTCATGTACTCTGGATGTTTGTCAACTTTCCAGGCGACAAGTTTTAAAAACACATATATCAATTGATGTGGCCAAGATTTGTTGACAGTCAGTGATTGGATCTGTCAAACTAGGTTTGTTTTCTGTGGCTTATCTTATTAAATTTTGGAGAAATGTGCAGCATTCCTCCATGATTTCCTCCCTGTCTGCATGCTCTCGGAGCACCGAGGCAGCAAATACTTTTGAAATGCAGCTGATTTGACTGTTAAAGTCCTTCTATTAAGTAAAAGTTCAACTGAGACACACCTTTACTATAATGTTGAGCAAACAAATTATTGTTTTTAAGTGTTAATATTGTTAAATTCTTGTTAAAGTACCCCCATGCACGCTCCCACGGCCGCAATTTGGCAGCCCATCGATTTTTTTGCAGAACACCGGCCCACATTTCCAGGTTGGCAGCGGTGACGCATAGTTAATGTAACATATTCAGCGAAGCAACATATTTATGGATTTTTCCACTTTATTAGACATATTTGGACTGATGCGACTTATAGGGTGGTGCGACGTGTATGGCGGAAAATACAGTACTTATGCATCTCTTAAATTCAATGACAACCTGAATACTCCACATTTGTGTAGGTGCTAAAATATGTTAACAAACAAATTCAGTAACTTGCTGTACTCATGGTCTCCAAACATCACACATAAAAAACTAAAACATACTAGACACGTCCCTCTGGGATCACAGATCTCTCCCAATGATGTCTGGCCCTGAAGGCAGCATTACATGCAGGTTTTTGTTCTGTGGGAGGAAAACAAAGTTCCTGGAGGAAAGCCACACAAACAGATACCCAGGGTTTGAACCCAGGACATTTATGCTGTGAGGCTGCAGTGCTAATCACATATCCACTGTACCGTCTTGTTTGCCCTGTTAACTGATGAGATGCTTGTCTTACCTTTGAGCAGCAGCAAACAGTGCATTTATGATACTACTGTAAGGTCCAGTACAGGGGAGCTAATAACTCAACCAAGCACAGAAGATGTTAAAAGATTAAGAATCTGGATCCGGTGGGAGCCACAGACTGGTCGTACAAACGTTCAGGGGCTACTCTTTTAGCTGAAACAGCTGTTTGGCATCTCAACGTGTGAATCTTAGAATCATCACAGGAAACTCTTAGGAAGGTTTCTCTGCACAACTGGTCCAATGACAAACCCTGACCGATGGATGAAGACGTGGTAAGAAGAAGGCAGGCGTCTGTGGCTGGAGGGAGATTAAACAGAGCAGAACACAGGTGAGAGGCAGCAGAGCAACCAGCAGGTACAGGTGGGCTGAACAAGCTGATGACTGCCTGACACGTGAGCAGGCATCAAAACCAACAGACTGAAACGTTAGAACGTCTGAACCCCATGGACAGTTGACATACGATCGAGTTCATATTTGCACATTGACGTATCATTAGCTCTTCCTGTTCTGGAGATCCACTCTGGTTCAAACATCCTGATATTTGAACCAGAGTGTTGAGAAAGAACAAGCCAGTGTCCTCTGTTGGCACAGGAACTTTTTTAATCATACCTTTTCACCTTTATTCTCATTTAATAAATGTGTCTTAAAGTTTCTGACATACGATGTTTGTGCTCAACATACCGTGTTATCAGAATGAAAGCTGTTGTCGTCCCTCAGGTTGTGGGGACAGGCATGCTGGTTCTGTGTATTCTTGCTATCATCGATGGTGGAAACATTGGAGCTCCTAAAGGTGTGGAGCCGCTGGCCATCGGTCTGATCATCACAGCCATCAGTGTGTCCATGGGACTTAACTGTGGTTACCCCGTGAACCCTGCTCGAGACCTGGGACCCCGGCTGTTCACAGCAGTGGCAGGGTGGGGGATGGAGGTCTTCAGGTAACTGAAGATAATTTGCTCTTACTTAAAATATCTTATGATGAAGATCATACCAGACAACTGGAGCACCGAAACTATGAATTGTAATTATAACTAGAGAAACTGCATTTCCTGCGAAAAGCAGTGAGTGCTTATTGCAGAAGAACTTGCTGAAAATCAGCTGAAATTAGCTAAAAAACATGTTTAAATGTTGCTGTAATGGAAGAACAAGCCTAAGTTAGCTGAAGAAAGAACACATATTTGCTGAATTGTTTAAATAAGCAGAAATTAGCAACAACAACAACAAAAAGGCTGCAATTAGCAGGTCTCTCTTTAAATGAGTCCTCATGACTCAAAGAGGCCTGTAAAGGTTGAATGAAAAAAGAAAAAAGCAACAAAATAAAGTTTTAAAGTAACTGAAAAGGCATTACCAGAAGGAAGTGGAAAGAGCTGAAATGAACTATCAAATATGGAATTAGCTGAAAAAGCTCAGTTTAGCACAAAAATAGTTAAAAAGTAGCTGAATATTAGAAAAAGCAGAAACTATAGTAGAAATAAGCTGAAAGGAGCATAACAAGTCGAAATTAGCAGAAAGAAGTTAGGCTGAAAGTAGCAGAAATTACCATGAAAAACTTGAATTTATCTGAAAACAGCTGAAATTAGCTAAACTTGCTAAAATAAAGTGAAACAAAAAATGGAAGAACAAGCTTAAATTAGCAGAAGAAAACAGAAAGAACATGTTTTCTGAAAGGAAAAATGAGCAGAAATTAGCATTAAAATGTGGAAATTATCTGAAAAAAAGCTGAAATTAGCTGAAAAACTTGAAATTTTGCTAAAAAGCAGAAAGAAGCTGAAAATACAAGAAGGAAGTGGAGCAAGCATATTTTTGTTGAATGACCGGTAGGCTGCAAAAATTTGAAACGAGTGCAAAAAATTTGGAATTAGCTGAAAAAGCTTTTTTTTTCCCCAAGCATAAAATATAGTAGCTGAAATAGTAGAAAAGGCTGAATTTTGCAGGAATAAGCTGAAAGGGGCATAACAAGGCAAAATTAGCAAGATGAGTTAGAAGAAGCCCAAAAATGTTGTAGTTTGCAGTAAGAATCTGAAAGGGGCACAAAACAGCTGAAATTAGCTGAAAAAAGTTTAAATTTGCACAAAGCAGCTGAAGCAGAACAAAATGTGAAAGGAGCAATAAAAGGTTGTAAACAGATCTAAAGATCTGAAGAATGTAAAATGAGCTCAATTCATTTTCTATGAGAAAAAAGTGGCAGAAAAGGCTAAATATTTAAAAAAGCTAAATTTGCACCAATACTAAAAGTCATGGCAGGATTGTCCTGAAAGAGCT
Source organism: Hypsolebias antenori (assembly GCA_031762315.1). Classification (NCBI taxonomy): domain Eukaryota; kingdom Metazoa; phylum Chordata; class Actinopteri; order Cyprinodontiformes; family Rivulidae; genus Hypsolebias; species Hypsolebias antenori. Next base: position 29,472,178 of record JARVGS010000002.1, read on the forward strand.
GAACATTTTGATTTATGATTTGTTGAAATAGTTTGAAAACTGTGGAACAAGAAAGATGCTGAAAAACATTATGGAAGAAAAATGGATCCCATAGCGTGAATGCTTCATAACCGTTCACACCATTATATTTCAATACTGTGTGATGTGATGTAGACCCTGACAACTAATGTTACGTAACGTCACATGCACGCTCATGTGTGGATGCAGTCAGTGCTGTTGAAGACCTCTGATGACACCTGTGTGAGTTCCTGCCACCCATGTGTTGACTTCCTTCTTCCTGTTGTAATGCTTACAGCACTGGAGACAACTGGTGGTGGATCCCAGTGGCAGGGCCCATGGTGGGAGGCGTGGTCGCCGCCATCATCTACTTCCTGCTTATTGAGCTGCATCATCCCCGCGATGAGACCGAAAAGGCCCACGAGGAGGAAGAGGAAGAGGATGAAGAGGATGAGGACAGCAGTCTTAAGGACAAATATGAGATGATCACCATGAGTTAGGACGACACCAGGACTCAAATTTAACTGGTTTTAATGGTCAGCCCGACGAGGAACGACCAGCAGGACCGACTCGCTCTCATTATTAGCCGTAGTTACACTTCTGAACGAGTTTGTGCTCTGCAGAGACACGTTAACACCAACTAAGGTCGATTTTCTAATTTTCAGCAGTAAATCACCACAGATGTTTTGTTCCGCACTGTGGAGTAAATCGAAACACATTCTTTAAAACTTATACTTTCAGTTTCTACTATTTTTATGTTTTGTGAACACAGAAAACCAGCAGGCGTTTGCATCTCACATTACTACCTGCACTGTTAAAGTCACTGAGGTGTAAATATGTGATGTATATAAAGCAGAAGTCGCCTTTGAAGATGAAGCACTTGTTGGACGTGCATGCAGGCGTCCCTTTAGCTTTGGTCTCGTCCCCCCATTCATTCTACCTCTACCATATTTACTTATCTTTTCTTATTTTGATTATTTCAGTGAAACATGCTCATCCACATGATGTTTTTCCTCAGCACTGCTTATATTAAAGTTTATACAAAAATCTGATTACATATATTTCACTTCATTTATCTTATGGAAAACAGTTTTTAGGTTTATGTTAGTTTAAGTTTGTGCCCACCCGTCTGATCAGATGTTCCTAAGGCAATAAAGGGATGGTTCAGATCTTTTCAAATAGGTTTTACAGAATGCTTCTGAACAGTCAACATCCTACCTGTCACTAGCTCTTTGAACAACACCATTTTGGAGAAACTCTGACGAAATCCATGATCTAATAACTAATTTGAGCCCAGACTAGTCATTAGCTCATCGTTCTGATCAGAATCCAACTCCTCCAAACTGAGGTCTCCAGAAAAACCTTCAACCTGTAAATACATGTTCAGAATCCCATTTCAAATAATCTGAGCTACCGTTATAAAACATTTTATCAAGAAGATGTGCATAATCAGTTTAAAGTAATTTACTGTGGGAGCTTGTGAAGTTTAGAAAAACCAAGTCAAAGATCTGAAATGACAAGAAACTGATGTGACTTCTACTTTGTTGGATCAAAGACATAAAAATCTGTGTAGCCACTTCTAAGAAAAGAGTTTAAGGGAAAGGTTTATATTTACCTTTGTTTGGGGAAGTATTAGGACTGAGTGGAGTTGAGACAGAAGATGCAGTTTAAGATGACTCAGGCTTTGAAGAGGCGCTGCAAGTCAACTCTGTCCCATAAAATCAGGGTCTAGTCAAATTAATCCAGAAATCACTTGAAAACCTCACAGAAGATCAAGAATAGTTTTTTTCTGAAACTGAAATTTCCTTCATAATAATAAAAATGTATGGAAGTAGTATCCGCTTGCTTTTTGAGGAAATTGTTATTTTATTAAATATGCAAATGAAATCCGAGCAGCCCTCCTCCCTGAACAGAGGCGTGCCGTTAACCAGACATCGGACAGAGCTGATGGTTTCGTGTGTTCAGGTTAAACGTCCACAGCTCAGTGTGGGTGAACCTCAGCAGGCCTGTCAGCTGTGCACTCCTGCGACAAAGTTAAGGGCTTTGACCTCAGTTCCTCACAATCAGCTGCATCTAACTGGAACATCCTCTGTGCTGGGGTCATGCACGCAGAAACAGGATGACACGCACGCAACCTACACAACAAGTTATATTACATATTACTGCTACTTGAAACGATAAACTCAAACTGATGTGGGCGACTCGTCTCTGTCATGCTACAACCTGGAGCAGAACAGTGAAAATCAATGACTGATAGATTCCAGTGCATGTGTGCAAAGACAGCCCTGTGGCTGTACCATCATCAAATCACTGCTAGCATTAAATACTTTGTGTGGAAAGTGTTGCACAAACATGTGAAACCTGTTAAAGCAAACAGGAATGTAGGAGTTTGTATATCTGAGGCTGTAGAATATGTAAAGTCATCAGCTTCTGGTTCTTCTAATGATGTGTTGGTTCTGCTTCAGAACTTCCTGCTCCACTCTTTCTGTAAAGCAGGTGCTCCCTCTGCTGTAAGAGTCTCAGTCCTGCAGCTCCAGACTCAGCAGGCCACGAGAAACTGGGACCATGAGGAAAATGTGGAGGACCGAATGTGACTAAATGAAATACTGTAGGCCTACATAATAATGAAATGTATCATGTAATTATTAAATACTTGATTAAATCATTAAATAAACAATTATTAAATACATCATTACATATACAATTAAATTATTATATACACAATCAAAAAAGGTTCAATACAGAAACAACTGGACTTTACTTTTTAGCAAGAAAACGTTTCGCTCGTCGGCTGATGAGCGAAACGTTTTCTTGCTAAAAATAAAGTCCAGTTGTTTCTGTATTGAACCTTTTTTGATTTTATCATGTCCTGGATGACTGAGAATCTTCACCAGCCTATTATCTTTACCCACAAATTCCTTCTGGGTTGCAGGGGTCACCGAGATCTCTATCCAGCAGTCATTGAGCAAGAGACTGGGGACACCCTGGACAGGTCTCTAGTCCATAACAGGGACACATAGAGACAAACTAGACAAACAACCATTCACTCTCTCTCTCTCTCTCTCTCTCTCTCACCTAGAGACAATTTAGAATTACCATCAGTTTAACTTGCATGTTTTTGGTCTGTGGGAAGAAACCGGAGGACCTGGAGAAAACACACGCATGCACGGCGAGAACATGCAAACTCCACCTAGAAAGGTGGGATTCAATCCGGCGACCTTCTTGCTGAGAGGAAATAGATCTATCAACTGAGCCATCATGTCACTTCTGAGCCTTAAGGCTGCAGGAAAAGTAAACTGTCTGCCTGAAAGAAAAGCAACAATCAAGCTTTTCTAAATCTGACTCCCAAACAGCCTTGGAAAATGGGCTGAATCTCAAATTTCTCCTGGGTTATGAGTAACCGAGGACAACAACTGCATCTATTGCACCCCCCACCCCCACCCCCACCCCGGAGAACTTTATGTGAGCGCTTATCAGGAAAGCTGGCTGAAAACATCACAGAACTGTGGCTGATCTGAACAAAGCTAATGGACTAATTCTCACTGCCTGGACCTCAAATGCATATGTATGTTGTCTTAACTGTGCTTGCTGGTAGAGATTTTTTGATTTTTCAAATTGTGTCCTAATAGACAAGATGTGAAAGATCTTTTTTGTAATACCACTATCTACCCTCATGATTCTTCTCCCTTTTCATATCTAAGATTATGGCCGCACAGATAATTTAGCTGCAGCTTCGCACACTTAGTCCATCTTTCGGATGACTGTGCATACACAATCACATTGTACCTGGTGCAATGTCAATAAAGATACTCTGACTCTGACTCTGATTATGTAGCAAGTTAAGTTTATTTGTCGTATGTAGGTTAACACAAGGTTAACAGTAAAATGCAATGTTCGGGATGAGAAAAACTGATTTGACTTGCTAAAAACAAAGGACAAACATACAAGAAAATACTAAATACTACTTGGCAATCACGGTCGTAGCCTGGGAATGACTAGCATGGTCAGTCCTGCTTTAAATTCTCAATGATGTTGGTGCACTGGTTCAATATTCTAGAGGCGTTCCATACCCATCAACCAGTGTGAAGGAGGCCTTACTCCACTGACAAAATTCTACATCCTTAAAAAGGATGTAAGGATAGGAGTACTATGACCAAATATTTAGTTAGAGATATGTTTTTAAAAAGTCGCACTGTTGGGACTGGGGTAAATATTTGGGTTTTTGAAGACTTTACCAACTCATAAACTAACCAGTAAACTTAACTAAATAACTTAAACAGCAAGATGCTGTAATAAACATCAGTATATTTCATTATTGAGCATGCATCAGGATGCATTTCAAAGTTAACAATTCTGTGCTCAGCAGCATTTCTGTCTAACAAAATAAGCTGGATGTACATCAGTTTGGTCCAAATGTCCCATGAGGAAAGAACTGTATGCACTGAATGCGAACAGGTTTGAGCAAAAATAAATAAATAAATCAGTTACAACTGTCACAAAAATACTACCTCGCCTTCTTTACTGCTGAAAGTTAAAAACAGCAGGACCAGGTGCATGGGAGTTGCTGTGTTGCACTTTTTAGGATAGGAGTCTGCTCTCAGGATGTGAGACCATAATTTTCACCTACTCCCCCCCACCCACACACAGTTATGGTGTTATGTGGATTTTATTGTAAGCATGAAATTAATAACAGCTAAACTTATTGGATAAATTAAAAATCGAGCATAAAGTATCAAGGTAGAAATTATATGAATGACAGAGTGGTGGCACAGAGGTTAGAGAGGGTGAGCCTGTGATCGGAGAGTCGCCGGTTCAACTCCCCGAACTGACATCAAAATGTGGGTGGAAAATGTGAATCACTCACATCTACCACCACTCTCATCTGCCCCATTCTGGGCCCATGAGCAAGGCCCTTAGACAACCCCACTCCCACCCCCAGTCCCCCCCCCGGGCACCTTAAATGGGAGCCCTCTGCTTCACGTGTGTTCACATGTGCAATGGGAAAAATGCACAGAATTAATTTCTCTGAATTTTCTGCACTCTAATTAATAATAGAGTACAATAAAAAAATATATAAATATATAAATCAACCAGAGTCAATGCCTGAAAATAATATTTGAGGTGTATATTGTTTTTTAATCAAAGTAAAATCCCATTCATATGTGAAGGGGTCGGGACTTAAAATATGTAGAGACCATTCCATGGAGACGCAACTCTGTTTCTGGCATCCTGCATGAGTGTTATGATATATGATGATGTTAAAGTGTATGTGACATGATTTATGAACTTTGCAGAAAGTGGCACAACATAACTATCTTTTATCATTCAACTATGTTTGTTTTTGCAAACTTATAAATACATTAAAATTTCATTCAAAGTCATTTTAAATTTGGCGCTGCGTTTCGTCAATGGAAATCCGCGAACTTCCGCATACGTCGTCTGTGACGTAGGATTGGTTATCTCTGCTCCAACGCGCATTGTAAATACATGTAATAATGGCGGAGCATGCAGAATCAGACGAATGTAGCAATTTTAGTGATGATCTAAGCGATTTGTCTTATATTTTGGAAGCCGAACTTATTAAAATTGTTTCTGAGCTCAACCTTTCCTTAATAAATGCACGTATGTTCAAATCAGCTTGATATCATTAGTTTCGTTTTGACGGCAACGTGCGCGCGCAGCGAAATGAAACCGTGCATCTCTTTAAAATTTAGCAAAATAAACACCTAAAAAAATATATTTGTTGGTTGACATTATAGCAAAAGTGTTTCTGAGCTGAACTTTACCTTTAAAATGTTCAAATCAGCTTTTTTAAAATAGTTTCACTACACCGGCTCAACAAACGTGCGCGCGCATCAGCAGATGCTGCTGCCTGCTGATGCGAGTGCACCTGCCACCTTTCAGATAACCAATCCTACGTCACAGACGACGTATGCGGAAGTTCGCGGATTTCCAGTGACGAAACGCAGCGCCAAATTTAAAATGACTTTGAATGAAATTTTAATATATTTAGTTTGTTTGCAAAAACGAATATAGTTGAATGATAAAAGATATTTATGTTGTGCCACTTTCTGCAAAGTTCATAAATCATGTCACAGACGCTTTAAGGACTTAGTCATACAGCCAGTGGTTAATTTGAACGGATCCTGCCAGAACTAGATCCGGGAACTCCCTCATTTTCACGGTGTGCGTTCCGGCAACTGTTCACTCGGATCCAGCAGCTCTTATCTCTGCCCATAAAAGTCCAAAGTCATTGCACATTTTTATTTTGATTATTTATTTAAAACACAACGACAGGAGACGTTGTCCATGTCTGTGGAGTAGATGTTACTGCTGCAGCAGGCGCACCAGCTCACGCATGTGCTCCTGCCAGCAGAGACGTTGACCGCATGTCCTGCGGGGATGAAGCATCTTCATTCACCTTCAGCTGTGTCTCAGAAACCAAAGCAGCGCAAATGAAAATTTTAACGGCACAAACCAGCACAAATGTAGCACTGACCACTCGTTGTATTTACTGGAATTTTTGACGTTGACGTGGGTGGGGTGTCCGCTTCACCTCGTTCAGCTGTGCGCCCTGCAGAAAGTGCACATTTTACGCACAGGAGCGTCTCCAGACAGCTCTGCAGAGCGCGCACAACTGCCAATGTGTCAGAACTTCTGCATACATTTCAAAGATAATAAATAAAAAAGCTTAGAGTAAAAAAAGAAAAAACTACAAGTTAAATATTTGATGTGTGTTATTCACATCGGACGTTTCAAAATTAGTCAAAATAACAGCGATCAAAAGGTAAAAAAGACAGTCCAATTTATTATCTAAAATAAATGGATGGATGGATTGTCCTTACCTGGACAACAGATAATTGAAGCACCTGAAGGCAGTGGTAATAGAGATTGGAGCATAACAATGTGCAGGAATGAATTTAGAAGATTTCGAGTTGGACATTGAAGTTTGTGTATGTGGTGGGGGCGGGGGGGGTGTTAGAGGGGGTTAGGACGCTTGACAGAATTGGTGCTGCTCTATTCACTGCTCTCTAAAAAAGTAATTTCAATTCAACCTTTATTTCTACATGTTGTTGGTCTCTCTGAGCCTCGTCATTTACAAGAGAGACCTGTTTTTAATCAGTTTAATCAAACCTAAACCTTTTTTTAGAGTTTTCTACCTGGATTATTGAGCATGCATCAGGGTAGTTTAATCAAACGTTCACAGATGTTTAATAACCTGTTAAAATATACCAAAATGCAGGAAATGGCATCTGTTTTATTCCAAATTTTCTGGGGGAGGACCCATACAGACCCATACAGACCCATACAGACTGGATTCCAAAAAAGTTGGGACACTAAAGAAATTGTGAATAAAAACTGAATGCAATGATGTGGAGATGGCAAATG
>JARVGS010000002.1:29490824-29502692 GCA_031762315.1 Hypsolebias antenori
CGGTTTAAGTCTAAATCGGTATCCGGCCGGGCCGTTATAACGGAACTCGGCCGTAAACCGAGGACTACCTGTATTGTTAAGAAGGAATCAGCCTTCCTTCTTTACCTGAGGGGGCTCCCACCCAGGCCAGTCCCAACACCCCATCGTCAAAATCCCTGTCTGTAAAAACATAAGCCAAGCAGTAGTCATCGTGGTTCTGCTCCGAGTTCAGCTCCAGGAACTTCTCCACCCCGATGTTGGCAAAGCGGAACGGGTTGGATCTCTCTCGCTCATCAAACGTGGTGTTTATCTACACAGGTGGAGGAGGAGGAGGAGTTCAGAAAGACAACGAAAACGGAGCTTAAAACCATCCCGTCAGCAAAATACTCACCCTGATTCTTTTCACCATGAAGCTGATGTTACGAATTCCCATGAAGTCTGTGCCCTGATAGATGGCATCAATAGCCTTGACATGACTGGAGATCTAAAAGTGCAAGACAAGACACTAAATAAATAAAATATACCTCTGTTGAGCTGTCAGAGCTTAAACTGTGACACCCTGTTCACAAACTACAAAATACTAGTGTTGAAAATACTGACTCTGATCACAAACAGTGTTTTGTCATTTAACAGTGCAGTCGTATTGCATAAAATGGTAGAAAATAAAAATGACAGAGAGAAAATTATAGTTTTTAGAACTGCTGTTCACGTCCTTGGAATTGAATTTGGCCCGTTATTACTGTAAAGAACAATAAGAGCAAAATAAGAGCTCGAGAGGAGACAAGCAGCTGGTTATCTGCAACATTTGTTTAAACAGTAGGTGACTGAACTGTGCAAGTTGCTTCACTAAATATTAAACTGAAGTGTCGGGCAGTTATGTTGTATCCCTGCTGCACTAAAAGGCTGATGTTGCAGTTCCCTTGATTTACACAAATAATATGCACTGTAGCTCACAGAAAAGAAATGTATAAAAATTAGTTTTATACATTTACACAAATAAATGATGCTATTCTGGAGCTGCCATTACAGATAAAATGTTCATTTTTATGTATTAGTCACAGCAGGAGTTCCTGGCCTGGTGGTTTTCTGTTTATTTGTGTCCCCTCCCTGTCCTCTCCTGTCCCAGCTGGTCAAGGCAGATGGCCTTCCTTCCTGTGTCTGGCTCTGCTGGAGGCATCTTCCTAGTGAAAGGAAGTTCTTCCTTCTGTACTGTCGGCTAACACCCGTACACAACGAGGACAGGGACTGAGGTTTAATTAAAAGTTGAGGCAATTTGTTGGCCTTCTCGGCTAGACAAATATTTATAAGCACTAGGGCTGGGCCATATCACATCATTCACGACAATACCGGTAAAAAGCTTGCCCAGGAAAAAAATGATATCATGATATGCTAATTTCATGACGTAATATGTCAGGACGCCCTGCCCTGTTAACAGAATAGAGCGCACCAAACTACCGAACCGAACTGCGCACCCCATCCACCTGTCGGTACTGGCGTAACGCTAATTAGTTGTGCACAACACTAGCTAGCTAAAATGCTAAAAACAAACAACGCGCGGCTTGGCTGCCTTTCTCCATCCAGCTCTTAACTGCAGCTACAGACAACTCAGTTGTCTCTCCCTCCCCCACATCCCGCCCTAAACTGCCGGTGCGGGTGCAGTTCAGCTGCATCTGCCCTCCGCTTTAAAGTGCCAGTACAAACATGCGCAGCTCAGCAGTGTCTCTTACGTTCCACAGTCAGTCCATCCATGGACCAAGAACAGAGTCAGGTGATCAGAGACAGAGCATCAGAGAAGTGAATCATTCCTGCAGGAACAGAAGCTGAAGCACCACAAGCTTCAGGGTCAGATGATCACCTTGTCAAGTTTTGGAAGTTATAGCTCACTTTTTTTGTTGTATGTTATATTTATGCTCAACAGATCTTAAGCTTCATTTTATTTAGTTATTTTTGGGAAACTGCACCAGCACTTTAGTTTTTGTGGTGGATTTATTGATCTACATTTTGTGCAGACTTTTTCAATTGAGGATGATTTTTATTTTTTAGCTTGGAGGCTGAATACTTTACTAAATAAAGTAATTTCAGTTAAATTAACCCATGGTTTTTATTTTTATATAATACTGCAAAGCAACATGTTAAGTTAATGTTGTCAAATGAATAACTGACTTCTACTTTTGTTTGTTTTGTTTTTTGAATGTCCAGAGGACCAGATTTAACTTTTTTTAGAACTATGATTTCTGTTTTTTTTTAATATCACAAAATTTATCGTTATCAACAGAATGCTCTGAAATGTCACAATACAGTACAGTATTATATTTGAGCCATATGGCCCACCCATAATAAGCACACTTTTGAAATTACTACAAAAAAACTGAACAGGACCCTAATAAGACAACTGTGATGAACTGGATTTACTTGATAGATATCCTTTTTTCCCCACTGAATAATGTTGTGAAATGTTGACATTTATTTTCTGTGCATTTCCAGAATACAAATTTACACTTCAAAGATGTTCCCCTCTTGTTGTTGAAAGCATTATCAGTCATCCCATGTGCTGAACAAAAGTGACGCATCCTTCCAGGCAACTTTATGTGGTTACACTAATGTAAAATGTTCCTAGGTGTTGGTTAAAATGTCAGCTCACACTAAGTGGTTGTGCCTTACTTGAGCAATGACAGCTTCTCTGGTCTGGTAGTATTTGAAGAAAAGGTGGTCTGTCTGGATGAAGAGTTGGCAGGTGTTTTTCTCAGCCTGGGCCATCCTCTTCTTCCTCAGCAGGACGGGGTCACTGGAGTCGACCTCGGTGTGGAACTCCTGCTGTGAGCAGAACATGCGAGGTGGACGTGGATGATTAAAGAAAACAGCATTTTCACCCAAACAGCAAGGAAATAATTAATGTGAGGTAATTTTAAGCCACTGTGTGTTCATGAACTGGATTTCATGGTTTAGGGATAGACTGTATGCATTTATTTTGATTGATTCATTGGTTAATTTCTCTTAATGTTCTGCATGCATGTTTGAGTAGTTAATATATCACAAATGTAAAGTGTTACAAACTTCACACAAACCTCTCTTTTATTGACATGTTGAAGTTCTAAATATTTGGGACCTAAAACCAGCTCAGAGACTGACTTGGTATTGATATGTATCTTTAACCTAAAGATAAGAATTTTAAAAGATCTCAGATCTAATATTTCATAGTCGACTTTTGTTGTGGTCTGCGCTGAATTCACCTTGGTCGGTTCCTTTACAGCCGAGGCTTGAAACTTGTTCATCCTTTCAAACACGGAGCTATCAGCACAGCCTCCAGCTGGGCCGTACTTGTGTGGATAGTCTGCGCAAAAGAGGCAGACACAAACAGTGTTTGGATTATAGAGATGATGTTAGCTGCTTAACCCTCTGAGTCATTCTATTCTGGGTGCTATTCATGATCAGCTAATTGATGTACTTATACACCACTTGATACATCTAGCTGCGCTGTGTGAGCTGTTGCTTTTCTGCCACGTTCATTAGTGTTTCCTCTCACAATTCTGTTTAATTTGCCCCTCAGCTGCTCGCTGTGTTCACAGATGATTTCAAATTACGGGGCGCTGGTGTAGTGAAGTGTACTCAGTGCTCACGATTAGAACCAACACCGTGTCGACTGCTTAAATAAGCCTTCAGCCTGAGGGAAAGAAAGGTTGTATTACTCAGCTAATGAGCACCTCGGGTATCTCTGCTCCATGGGGGTGTTGGGGGCAATCACACCAGTCTGCTGTCAACTCAACGGCCCTAACCTTACACTTTTCTTGTCACAATTTACATAGGCATGTAACAAATTGTATGATACAAGAAAATACCGTGCTAAAGTATTGTTTAAGTGCAGATAGTAGGGACTCACGTATGTCGTCTTCGTGGTATATGACAGAGTGGAAAGGCACGTCTTTGTCTTCCAGGTATCTCTCGGCTGGCTCTACGTAGTAAGTGCCGTGGTAGCTCTGTATAAAGCCCTCAAACTTACCATCTATAATGGAGCCATGAGTCAGAGTACCTTTCTCACCTGGAAATCAAAACAGGGTGGTTTATTTTCAGATGACTCACAACACATGATAAAGATACGTGGGTTTCATACCAAACAGCTTACTGAGTCCTGCAGCGAGACATTAAAACAAGTCTATTTAAATTGCAGTCTTACCATAGATTTCACCGGTGTAGATGTGAGAGGTATCATAAGGAATTTCTTCTCCTGAAACATCTACCTTCAAATCTGGGGTGAACAACATAGTGTCCCTTTTCATCCTTAAATTGAAATGCCTGAAATTACAAAAAAACATGAAACCATAGCTTTTAATTAAAAATAATAATAAAATAATTTATTTAGTCATAGCACGAACCAGTACGGTAGATTAAAGTTTGGACAGAAGTATGACCACACTTTTAAAAGTAGCAACACTTCCAGTGTTTCCCCTAGTTAACTTGTTATGGCGGGGTGCTCATCTCATCCATGATTTTGTTGACGGGAGGGACGGAAACATGTCTGAGTGCAGCTTGTACAACAGTTTTTGGGTGGGGGGGTCAGCATGAGGGAAGAGGCGCCTTTAGCTTTAGCTTAGCGCAACACGTTTGAGCTGTGCACTATTTGTGCAGACAGTTTTTGAGTGGGGGGTCAGCGTGAGAGAAGACGCAGTGTGACTGAGCGCTACTTTCAGCTTTTTAGCTAGAGCACTTGTATTGTGCGCTGCTAGCTTGGCATTATGTCAGTGCTGGGGTGGGGTACCCCACTTATAATGGTGGGGGGAACAGTGACTTCTCTCATGCACTCAACTGTGATTTTTGTGCAAATTAAACTTTGTCATCTGTACCAGTCTCCAAGCATCTGCCTGAAACTTTACGGACAGCTGTGTGCAGGCCAGATTTTTGAGAGTGCATAAAAGTTGTATGTCTACAATGCATGTGCTACAAAACAATTCTCATTCAAAAGGTGCTGACAAACACACAACAGACAAAGGAAACAAAAAGAAAAGAAAAACAAGGTTGCTTATTTTGAGGAAATGTTTGATATTTGACAGTTTATTACTTGGAAATAATCAAGGACACAACAAAAGTACTGCATATGGCACAATATACGCTCATCAACAAAATAGTATAGCAATGGCTCAGACAAGAGAAAGACCTTGTACAACATTTGACCTTGATTTGTGACCTTGACCTTGAAGCTGGGGTGATGAAAGTGAACATGACACATCTACCGAGGATGTATCTGTGTACAGTAGTCCCTCACTGGGTTACATTCCAGACAACCCCGTGATAGGTGAAAATTCACGAAGTAGGGACGTTACATTTATTTATTTTAAGGCTTTATAAACCCTTCATACACTCTTGCAATGTTAACAATATTCTAAACTCTCTAAACGCTCTAAAAGAGCACAGCGAAAGAGAGCAGAAAAACTGATGCTATGGTTACTGAGCCAGTCCTGGGGGCGGACTGGATCACCGAGGGGGACCAAAGGTCCGGTTCGATTATTTTAAATAAACAATCCCTGCCGCTCACTCTGGTATGCACCTTAATGAAGCTCCCACAGCAGCGATGGGGATAGACAGACCCCATCCCGCCCCCTCCTTTCTCTTTCTGAGGCTGTCTGTCATAGCAGAGCAGAAACACACAACAGGTTGCGCATCCGCCTGTTGCATGTCTGTTGTATGTTTCTACTCTGCTGTGACAGACAGCCTCAGAAAGAGAAAGGAGGGGGTCTCTCAGTGATCAGTGAGTGGGCCAGGCCACCGGGAAATGTCCCGGTGTTCCCGATGGTCATTCTGCCCCTCAGCACAATGCTCTGGTTGGTTGCCTTCCATCAATCAGCCAATCGTGTGTCGTGTACAATCTTAAGTTGAAAACCTACAAAAGAGTGAGTCCGCAAAAGTCGAACTGCGAAGTACGAGGGACTACTGTATCAAGTTTCAATAAATCACCTTGAGCTGATCAGAAGTTATGGGTGGGACAAGAGAAAGTTTACGGACGGAGACTATACTACAATATGTCCACCTTTTGATGGACGTATAAAACTTGTATGAAATTTTATCATATTTTCTTTTGAATAGACAGTTGACATTTCTGTACATGACCCCCACCCATTAGGCTGAAGTGTAAACTGGACCCCAGAAACAAACACTGTGATGCAGCTGACATATGAACATGAGTCCGTGTGCATCTGCAAAGCCTCGACAGCTTGTACAAGGAAACATATACAAAAGCATGTTGAGACTTTTGCGCAAAGGAAAAACAAAATAAGACAGGGATAGAAGATCAAAACAAAAGTATTAACAAGGAGGAAACATTTGAACATTGTTCTGTTATAGAAGAGGAAACTGCTGCCTTCATTTTGCTAAAAAAAAAAAAAAAATTAGGACATCCTGACAATGTTTAGTACTTTGATGATCAAATACCTGGCAAGCAAACAAATTACAGTATTGTAAATTTTGGTTCAAGGCAACACCTACACTGAGCTATTAGTAGGCCTGTCACGATAACAAATTTTGCTGGGCGATTAATTGTCTCAGAAATTATTGCGATAAATTGTAATATTGTTTGAAATTTGACAAAATTAGTAATTATTGTCAAATTTAAGAATAATTTTTAAATTTGTTTTGCATGTAGTACCTTTTTTTGACCATCGAATGGCAATATCAGACAGTTTGATCCAAAGGACGGATAGTAAAGGAGAGAGTAGCATGTCTCTTTAAGAAAAATGGGAGGGAGGCCCCTTGACGTGACATGGGCTGTCTCTCTTTGGTTCTCAAAATGGCGGACGCTCAATGAGGTTTGAGCTCTTTAACATAGCATTTTTTACACAAAGCTTTTAATAAGAAATCAGTAAACAAGTTCTCAGCTTCTTTTTTCAGAGAAAAACAACTTTTTACATAAAGGCACAAGTTTCAACCATGAATTTTGAAGCTTGACAAAACACAAAGAAACTATAAAGTCGATAAATGAAAATGAGGTCGATAATTTTCATTCATCATGCGATTAATTGATTTATTGTTTATTGCGACAGGCCTAATGACAACTTTTTATTACTGTGAAGAAAAAACAAACAGAGTTGAACGGCTAATTTTTGCTATTAAAATATGCTGGTCTCTTTAGAAAGACAAATCTGTAATTACCTCAAAAATCTGAAGAGCCCTTATGAAATGGTCTACCTGATCTAGAATCTAATCTCAACTAATCTATGATCCAATCTAACCTAATCTACAATCTAATCTAACCTGATCTAGGATGTAATGTAACCTGATCTATAATCTGAAAATGGTGCAGAAAGCAAAATCTCCAGTTTATATAAAATAAAAAAAAAAAACTTTAAAAAAAAACAAACAAAATTTCAGTTTTTATCAGTGAATAAACTGATCAGTGGAGCTTCATAATCCTGTAGGTTAAGGTCATAAAGTAAGCCGGTGATCTCTTGACCCCAGTCCACCACCTGGTGGCTTTTATTTTGAAAACTGACTGAATTGTCCATGGGGCTCGTCTCTGGCTTCCTGAGCGCTGCGTTCCTCTGTTCAGCTTGACATACTTCCATCAAAAATAGAGCAGGCCCATATTTTTAGCAGACTGGAACAGAGTGATATGTCTGAAACACACCAAGTCCAGTTTGGTGGCTACAGCTGGTTTAGATGAGGAAGCTGCAGAACAATCCACAGCTGAGACTTGATTGTTTTCTTTAGATTATGCCTTGCACTTCATTGCTTTTTAAATTGCTTTTTCCTTTTTTTTTTTGTGTTTGCTCAGAGGTTCCACCTCTGAAGCTGGGTTCAGACCACTCCAGCAGTCAGCTGATTAAGAATAATTAAACAGCCACATTGGGAAGATTCTGAAGATGCAACTTTTTATTGTTTAGTTTAGATTTTTTTTTAACAAGTAGAATCATTCTAAATAAAAATGGTAAATAAAAAATATATATCAATAAGATTAATCCAAGTGGATTACCAGGACAGTGTAGTGAGTTTATTTCATTTGATTTGTTCTGATTGTTTTAGAGCTGGTTGTCACTCACAGGACTACAGTCTGAGCAGCGCTGTTGTAAAATAATCACCTGACTGTACACGGAGTGGATGTTCACGGTGAAGACGTGTAAAACAGCTGATGGCGCTTCGTTTCCCTGGGTTGGATGTTTACAGGTTCAAATGTTCAGTTTTTGCTCCAGCAACAAACTGTGAAGTCACTAATTGTTGCACTTGTCTTTTTAACTTATACTGTATTTTATCTGTGTGTATTTGCATATAGAGCAGGTAGCATATATTCAATTGAAAAACCTTTTGGGATATGCATTTACCATAATTTCTGGACTATTGAACGCACCTGAATATAAGCCGCACACCCCCCCCCCCCAAAAAACCAATAACAATAATAATAATTGTACATATATAGGTCGCACTTGTCCAGATTGCAACATGAGATATTTACACAAAGATTGATAAACTTTTAATTAAATACATACCAGTAACATAAACAAATACACACAGTATTTTTTTTCTGAACAGTACCTGCAACATGGCTGGGTAAAAAAATAAAAATACAATAGCCTACCAGGAAGTGACTGATCACGATCTTTATCGTCCTCCTGCACACTGCGCAGTCCTCCGTCACGCAGCTGCTTTTCAAAATCCATTGGTGATAAAAATGTTTGTTTTTTTTTTTTTTTTTTTTTTTTACTCCTCCGCTGTCAGGACTGGCAGACTTGAGCAAAAGTTGCTGTTCACATGCGGTCAGTTCTGGTAAACTATTTCTCGCCGCTAGTCATCCAAGCCTCCCACCGAGCTCGAAATGCCATTTTAATACTTTGTTGTGCCCCCAGGGAGGGGAGGAGAGAACCCCCCTCCCCAGTGGACCAATGAAACCAAGTTTAGTTGATCCTCTGTCACGTGTTCAGTAATTTCATTAGTCAGATTTTTTTTTAAATCTTCATTTATACAGATAGTGTCATTGAGTCACTACAGAGTCTAGGTGAGTCAGCTCCGCGCGCGCCCCCCCAAGAGAGATATTGGGCAGCTATGCGAGTGCCTGGGTGTGATGAGGCTAAATATTTTGGTGGCATAAAGCTTAATAGCCTGTCATAAAACAAAAACAAACAAACAAACAAACAAACAAAAAAAATTAAAAAAACAACCTCTAAATTAGCCACAGCACTGTTAAAGCCGCAGGGTTCAAAGCGTGTGAAAACGGTAGCAGCTTATAGTCCAGAAATTACGGTAAATGGTCAATTGTGATCACTATCAGCCAGAAACAGCCAATTTCAATTGGATCTCAAAAAGGATGTAAAGTGCCAGGTGTGATCAGGGTGTCCCCGCTCACATTTAGCAAAATCACCAGTAAAAAAAAAGTCAGGACACTTTGTTAAAAATCAGTTAAAATCCACACAAATGACCTATAAGCTCAGGACTTTGAGGTGGAAATATGAGGTGGAAATTATGTGTCCTTTCTGATAAATTAGTTTCAGCTGATTAACTAAATCACTTCAGTTCAGTCCTTCACACTTTGCAGATATTCCAACCACAGGGATATAAACAAATCTGAGCTTTAACTATCAACACTAAAATGAACTCAAAATGACTGGACCTGTCAGTCTGCAAGATTTATTCTCCACATCTTTTAAAACATTTAGCAAGCAAAGTTCAATACCAACGCTGTGACTCCCTCATGCTGATTCTGCTCGATATTAATTACTATTAGAAAAAAAAAATCTATATAGTAAAAATTGTGGCTGATTCTTGTTATAAACTAAATTCCATCTTTTTGTTCAAGCTCAACTCCATTTTAATATTACTGCAGCACTTCATGACTATCCTATAATTTTAAACTTAGAAATATAAACCTATTATTTGCAAGAAAAATAAATCCAAATCTAGCAGATCATTTCCTTCAGAGTAAAAGTATGTTTTTCTGACACTTTCTTTATAAGTTATTTTTCCCATTGAAACTATTTTTACCTGTTCAAATAACAGTTGTAAAGCAATTGATTCAAAAAGTACAACAATACCTAAACTTGCCTTTGGCAAGAAGCTCTGAAAAGCTCTCGAACGGGCAGAAAAATACTAAAATAATTTAGAGTTAAAAAACAAACATACTTACAAAGAGGCAGAGAAGAGCGAGGCGGACGTCCACAGCGACAGCTTTACCTCCTGGTGTTGCTGCTAAAAGACGTCTGAGGAGTTTTAAAGTTTATATTCTCATAAACACTTGAAGAATCATCGTTTGTCATTCTACAACACAAATAAAAAGGGAAATATTGGTCAACCATTAGGTTTTGGCTCATCACTGAACTATTTAACTTATTTTAAGTCTACCCATCATGCGTCATGCTTACACAGAAGAGGACCGTGAGGAGGCCACGCTGTGTTTGGACCTCGAGTTGGTCATCTGGGGATATTTGATGTTGGAATATTCTCTCTCCTTCATTTTATTCCTCTAAAAAAAAAAAAAAAAAAAAGGAGACAAAAATCAACCAATGCTATACACAGGCTAACGCGTTTGAACTGCTCAAACGTTAATGCAAGATAAAATGTGGTGTGCTAGTAGCTGGAAGACATCCTCAACACGTACACCACATCGTCGGCAAACGTATTTGCTCATCTCCATTCACACACATTAACTCGAGCAACATCCTAATCTTAATCCAAAGGGTTTAATGTGATGTTGGTCTGCCCTTTGCAGCTATAGCAGCTTCAACTCTTCTGGGAAGGCTTTCCACAAGGTTGAGGAGTGTGTTAAAGGGAATTTCTGACCATTCTTCCAGAAGTGCATTTGTGAGGTAAGACACTGATTATGGACGAGAAGGTCTGGCTCGCAGTCTCCGCTCCACTTCATCCCAAAGGTCAGTTAAGGTCAGGACTCTGTGCAGGCAAGTTCTTCCACACCAAACTGGCTCATCCACGTCTTTAAGGACCTTGCTTTGTGCGCAGTTACGTTGGAGCAGGAAGGGGCCATCCCCAAACTGTTCCCACAAAGTTGGGAGCATGAAATTGTCCAAAATGTTTGGGTAGTTTAGTTTATCATATTTTTCGGACTATACGGCACACTTAATTTTCTCAAAAATCGACAGTGAGCCTTATAATCCGGTGCACCTTATGTATTAATTCTGGATGTGCTTACTGACCTCGAACCAATAGTATGTGGTACAACTGAGCAATGTTGAGAGTTATTGTGAATGAGTTGAATAAAGTTTGACTTATCCAAGTGTTTTGTTTCGCTAGTCTGAAAAATATGGTATTGTTTGTTTGTCATATACTGTACAGGTTAAAACAAGGTCAACAATGCAATGAAATGTTCAGGATAAGAAGAACCATTTTGATTTGCTAAAAACAAAACAAAACAAAAAAAAATAAAATAAGATAAGATAGAACTTTATTAATCCAGATAAGATGGAACTTTATTGATCTAGCTGGAAATGTTTGAAATACATGCAATAAAAGCACAAAATAAAGTACCAAAAGTGAAAAATAAATCTAGTATTTACAAGGTCCAAAAGAAATACAGTATAGTAAACAACATGGTAGAATATAACAGTGCAAGTATGATGAATATAAAAAAGTATTAAAGTATTAAAAAGATTTTTTCTTCATCTGCTACCTTTCATTTTATATTTTGTTTCTTTTCATTTCATATATGTGAATTGTTTTGTATTTTATTTTAAAATGAATAAAATGAATAAATAAATAAATAAATTTCACAGGTGGTAACATTGCTTAAATGCACATGATATGTATATGACACATAACATAAACTACACAGGTTGTGTGACAGGTTATTGCACAGGTAGTGAGTAACATTGAGATTAATTGAATTACAGGTGGTCCTCGGTTTACGTTTGAGTTCCGTTACAACGGCCCGGTCGTATACCGATTTGAACGTAACCCGAAATT
>JARVGS010000002.1:29536460-29550452 GCA_031762315.1 Hypsolebias antenori
CCCTGTAGAGCCTGTAACCTTTTGCCTGAACGATGGAATAAATAACCAAAATCAACATAATGGAATTTGGATCCTTCCTTTTTGACTGTGTAAACCAGAATCCACGGTGCATCAATCCAGGGGACAAATAGTCGCTACACATTATAATCCCGTCTCTGAGCAGATAAAAAAAAAAAAAAAAACGCAGGACCAGTGTAGATAAATATCTAACAACTGGTATGGTTTAAACTGATGACAACTTTTGTGTGTAAAATATGCAAGCAAGCAGCAAACATGCCATATAAGGAGTTGTTTCCGGCCGGTGTTACACCATCTTCTGTGACCATTGTATATTGTGACCGTAGGCGGCGCTGTTGTTACACCATATTTTGCAGTACCTGATAAACACTATCATATTTTGTGACCATCTAAATAGTCATGATATTAGTGGTCAGGTGTTACGTTTTATTCTTTCGAGGTTCATCTGCCCATTAAAATCATGATTATGATGGAAATATAGACGATCACAGAATATGACAGTGTTAAAAATGCAACAGCGTCCCCTACGGTCACAATATATGATGGTCACAGAATATGGTATAACACCGGGACATCTCATCTCTAAGCAGGAAAAAAAAAAACTACAGATGTAGCAAAGGCCATTAGTTAGTAAGTTGATTTGTTTTCACAGGTGAGTTAAGTGTACAAGTATAATAAATAGTGTTTGTAAATTCAGGACAATTGGCATATATTGTTTTTTGACATTTTTTCTGTGTATTAGAAGTACTATAACTGTTAGCTGCCACTTGCCTAAATGCTAATTAGTGTTAGCCTCTCTATCAAAGAAAATAGGCAAATTCATGGTTGTCTATTGCAATGAACATGTTTTATTTTGTACATGAAACAGAAACTGTACAAATAACTGTGATTCAAAGATTAGTCTGCATAGGATAAATGCAGAAGCAGCTCAGTTCAAGTTCAAGCTGTGCAGTTAGTCAGCACGGTGAAGCCATTACTAAGAAGTTGTTCACAGAATAAAGGCGCACTGTTACACTCCATTCAGAAAGTCTTTCATCACGTGTGTAACATACAGGTGCTGGTCATAAAATTAGAATATCAAGAATTTTTTAAATTTATTTGTCATTCCATTCAAAAAGTGAAACTTGTATATTCATTCATTACACACAGACTGATGTATTTCAAATGTTTATTTATTTTAATGTTGGTGATTATAAGTGACTAATGAAAACCCCAAATACAGTATCTCAGAAAATTAGAATATTGTGAAAAGGTCAATATTGAAGACACCCGGTGCCACACTCTAATCAGCCTAATTAACTCAAAACACCTGCAAAGGCCTTTAAATGGTCTCTCAGTCTAGTTCTGTAGGTTACACAATCATAGGGAAGACTGCTGACTTGACAGTTGTCCAAAAGACAACCATTGACACCCTGCACAAGGAGGGCAAGACACAAAAGGCCATTGCTAGAGGCTGGCTGTTCACAGAGCTCTGTGTCCAAGCACATTAATAGAAAGGTGAAGGGAAAGAAACAAAGTGGTAGAAAAAAAAGTTTACAAGCAGATAAATGCACCCTGGAGAGAATTGTGAAGCAAAACTCATTCCAAAATATGGGGGAGATTCAAAAAGAGTGGACTGCAGCTGGAGTCTGCTTCAAGAACCACCACACACAGAGGCAATGCAGGGGTTTCAGCTGTCGCATTCCTTGTGTCAATCCACTCTTGAACACGAGACAGCATCAGAAGTGTCTTGCTTGGGCTAAAGACAAAAAGAACTGGACTGCTGCTGAGTGGTCCAAAGTTATGTTCTCTGATTAAAGTAAATTTTGCATTTCCTTTAAAAATCAAGGTCCCAGAGTCTGGAGGAAGAGAGGAGAGGCACATAATTCATGTTGCTTGAGGTCCAGTGTCAAGTTTCCACAGTCTGATGGTTTGGGGCCATGTCATCTGCTGGTGTTGGTCCATTGTGTTTTCTGCGGTCCAAGGACAACACAGCCATCTACCAGGAAGTTTTAGAGAACTTCATGCTTCCTGCTGCTGACCAACTTTATGGAGATGCAGATTTCATTTTCCAACAGGACTTGGCACCTGCATACAGTGCCAAAGCTACCAGTACCTGGTTTAAGGACCATGTTCATGACCCTGTTCTTAATTGGCCAGCAAACTCACCTGACCTTAACCCAAAGAAAATCTATGAGGCATTGTGAAGAGGAAGATGTGATACACCAGACCCAATAATTCAGAAGAGCTGAAGGCCACTATCAGAGCAACCTGTGCTCATAACACCTGAGCAGCGCCACAGACTGATGACTCCATGTCACGCTGCATTGATGCAGTACTCCAGACAAAAGGAGCAACAACTAAGTATTGATGCTGTACATACTCATACTTTTCATGTTCATACTTTTCAGTTGGCCAACAGTTCTAAAAATCCTTTTTTTTAATTGGTCTTAACTAAGTAATATTCTAATTTTCTGAGATACTGTATTTGCAGTTTTTATTAGTTGTCAGTTATAATCAACATTAAAAGAAATAAACATTTGAAATATATCAGTCTGTGTGTATTGAATGAATATAATATACAAGTTTCACTTTTTGAATAGAATAACTGAAATAAATCAACTTTTTCATATTTAATTTGATGACCAGCCCCTGTAGATTTGATATTTTCTGTCCAGCATTTATTTCTACTATAATCAAACAATAAATGTTTTTCACTGCTCTGATGGTGGAGAAGGCAGTAATTTAGTGATGCGACTACAACTGGACTCGTGTAAACATGTTTGTGTAACGACTCTGCTCCTGTCACGTCTGCCTTCAGATCAACATGAAGACCATGCCTGCCGTCATGTTCAGGCTGCTGACCGGACAGGAAACACCCATCTACATTTAGGGACCCTGCTCAGATCGGACCGCTGCAGCTCTCTGGATGAGAATTTATTTTTCTATCATTTTATTTATTTTTTTGCCTCTTGTTGCAATGCTGTAAGAACATCCAGTTCTCGTTTTCAGGTTTTTATCTTGAACTGCATCGTCATAATGGCCTTATTATAACGTGAAAACTGTCTGTAGTGCTGTACGTGAAGTCAACGATGTTTGAACAGAAGTAGCTTTATGGTCATGATTATTTTCCTATGAAGAGATAAAATGAGCACATTTATTTTTATTTAGTCATTTTTTTATAAGGTGGATGGGGTTTAAAACTGCAGTTAAGCTGTAAATACTTTGAGTTACTCAAGGACTTGATGGGAAGGCCCAATTACTCCTGCAAAATTACAGTATGCATGTGATTGTGACAAACCAGGGATTCATTCTGACATGTCTAAAACAGTATTAAAAATGGATAAAGATGTGATGTTCACACTGAACTCTGCATTACAGTGACGCAGACGGCCAAAGACACACTTCTTGTTCAGAGGCGTACATCGAGTGATCGTTACTTTGATCGGAGCGTTCAAGAATGTATCGACACACATTACTGAATGACTGTAACGATAAGGAAGTCTGAAAATACACTTTATTAAACTTGTCTTTGTTTTCATTTTATTTTTGTGTTGCTGCAAAATAAAAAAAAATATATAAACTTCAAACACAAAACATGAATACACGTGAGATTTGAGTTTTACTTGTTAAAGATACTAAAGGATAGCGCAGAGCTTTTGAGAGTGGGTTCTACTCAATATCATGAGTAGTTAATATCTTACCTGTTTTGAGTGGCTCTTTAAATGACCTCAGTTTGGAGAAATTATTTATTTCTAGCTGGACAAACAAGCTAAAGTCTAATTTAGCAGGGCCAAGTCTAAAATAGATGACTTGTCTTCAAAAGCACTATTTTAAACATCCTGCCTTCCGTTTCACACCCTGTGATTATTTTGGCTAAAATGTGACGTTCCTGCAGTTAATTCTACCGTTGGCTGCTGCCGCTCTTTACACTTGCAGTTTACCATTGTATTCCCTGTAAAAAATAAATAAACTGTGAAATGTAAAACTGATGGCAATGTAAAGTTTTATAAAAGTAGCAGTCTTCTGAACTGCTCTAAAACTTTTCAGGCTTGAGTTCTTTTCATGCCTGTTTTACTTCACGTTTTTAAAAACAGAAGTTTTAAAATGTTACCCAGTTTCAAATGAAAAAAGATAAGACGTTTTTAGTGTTTCCATATAAACTCATATAGTTTTTTTTATTATTATTTTAAGAAACAATACCATTGTACAGTATTAACCCATTTTATGCTTACTTCATTTCACTTAGGGCCAAAGAAACCAAAACAATGCCTTTTCGTTTTACTAATTTGTCTTTTAAAATCTTGATTCTGCCAATATTTAACTTCAAACGTGCTGAAATGGTTTAACTGTTTTTAAAAAATAGCTGCAATATTTTTTGGGCTAAACATTTACTCACGCTAAACATGTTCTTTCTCTATTTTGATCAATTATGTGGACGCTCTTGCCACCTAGTGGCACAGCATGGACATTTCAGCATTTTGGTAGAACGTGGGAAAATATTTATATATAAACAGCAGCATCTCAGTTTAAAAATATTATGGGAGTATCATAGACTGGATGTAAATCCTTGCTCAGTTTTAGCTATAATAAATGCATATATGCTGCACTGTGACAGATAAACTCATGTCACACTATAAGACATAAGAATTGTTATCTGTACAACTTATAGCTGTTGGGAAATCAGTTAAGCCACACAGATCTGACAGATATGTCAAACCAAAGAAAATCCAACGCTGGAGTTGATGCTGTAACTATTATAGTCGGACACTAAATTTTAAAGGGAGGAGGATAAGAGGGGAAATGACTCGCGGCTGTGAAAAAGTACAGTGCCATGTGTTATCATTGTAGGTTTCCTTACAATGATGAAACTAATTCTCTACATTTCAACCATCATACCTGGGATACACACAGGTGGCGCAGTGGACACCTATGTAAGCACCCAGGGAGCAGTTAGGGATTGTGTGTCTTACTCAGGGACACCACGGCATGTGGGAATGTCTGGGAGTCAAAACGTGACTTTCTGGTACCAAGTCGGCTGCTCGCTCCATCATCTATCATCCATCCCCCACCCTCCATCCATCTGCTCTACCCATCTTGGACCCTTTGGTCTTGTGGGTTGAGTTGGAGTCAGTCTAAGATCCTGTGGGCCAGCTGGATGTCTTTGGGCATGATGGTGACCCGCTTGGTCTTGGCATGGATGGCTCACAGGTTGGTGTCCTCAAACAGACCCACCAGACTTCTGGTAACAGCAGATCTCCCTCAGAGCTCAGAGATTTGAAAATAGTTCCTCTTCTGAGGCTGCTCATAAAATCTTTATTATTACAGGAGGTTGTTTTCAAAATGAATCAGAAAGTTTTTTTTAAGGCGTTATCCAACAATCTATTAAACATTTTGGCCTCTGATTATTTAAATAGAATTGAATTAAGACAAATATACACGTTTCATTCACGTTGATCGGTGTATAAACACAGCACACATAAAGACACAATACAGATCACATACAAATTAATATCATCTTTTCACAACTACTGCACCATGACTGTTGACTTTACAAATTTCAAATACATATTTACAATTAACACTTACAGGCTCACACAGGAAATTAAAACTGTTTGAATCAAGACGGTCCAATTGAATCACATTCAGATGAATTGTTTTCAAGTATGAACTGCGAACGCTCCCTGAGCTCTCTGGTCCACGTCACAAAATCTCCTGGAAAACAAAAGGGTTGCACAGCGGAGGTGAGAATAAAGGTAACAAATAGATTTAGGATGTTTAACATATGCTGTAAAGGTGTAATAGTAATCGCACAGCACCTGTCACATTTTCTACCTTATTTTGAGGTTGAATATGTATTTAGCAGTATATGCTGCAGATAAAATGACTACCGTATTTTCCACCGTACACGTCACACCGCCCTATAAGTCACATCAGTCCAAATATCAAAGTGGAAAAATCTGTCGCTTCGCCATATTGCATCTATTATGCGTCATTGCTGATGCGTTGCGTTTGTTTCACGTCACCGCTGACAACCCGGAAATGTGGGCCGGTGGTGTGCCAAAAATCGATGAGCTGCCAAATGGCGGCTGAGGGAGTGTGCACTGGAGGGCTTTAATAAGAATTTAACAAGATTAACACTTAAAAACAATTATTTGTTTAATCAAAATTATAGTAAAGGCGTGTCTCAGTTGAACTTTTGCTTAATAAATGCACTTTGATGGTCAAATCAGCTGCATTTCAAAAACCGATTCATGGAAGCAGGCACGTGCACAGGGACAACTCGCTGTTCATTTCTTCAAAACTTAACAAGATAAGCACCTAAAACAATTATTTGTTTGCTCAACATTGTAGTAAAGGTGTGTCTCAGTTGAACTTTTCATTAATAAATGCACTTTAATGGTCAAATCAGCTGCATTTTTCCGGGGTGGCACAGCAAAATGAAGCTGATTTGACAGTTGCTCCAAGCGAGCTGGACAAAGGTGGCTTTATAGCAAACCGATTGTGTCATTAATAGCCACTTTTACCTTTGACATGACACAACTGCATGACATAATACTTGACTGCTAACTAGCGGCTGAAAATGATAGTGTTCAATATTTCCAGTCAGAATGAATTAAAATGGTCATATCTCAGCCAAAAATTGGTTTAAAAATATGGGGAAAAAAATCCATAAATAAGTTGATTCAGTGTATAAGTCACAGGGCATATAAATTATGCAAAAATTGTGACTTATAGGCCAAAATATATGGTAATCTAGGAAAAATGTTGCTGATGAGAACTTACTGTTGTAACTTTTGATGTCAGAGGTGAAATCATTCCTTCTTCAAGGAAAACTGAATTCAGGTAACCCTCCCCATAAAAATCATCCTCATCCTCGCAGCTGTCGACGCCGACACTGAAAGCTGCTTTCATCTTCTCCGGCATCAGAAAGTTTAAAGTCACCACAAGGACCCCGGTGATGGTGCACAGAACACCTGCAAGTCGCCTCAGTCAATAAAAAAATAAAAAGCCTTGGTTTTATTCAGACTTTGGCATGCTCACCTGTAGCCAGAGCCAGCCAAAATGAATGGCTGAACTCTGTAACGAAGGAGTCCGTTCCGATGGAGAAAACACACTGAGGCACGTTCATGATGGTGGAGAAGGAAACCATGGAGGAGAAAATGAAGGCGGCCGTGGCCATCATCATGTACCCGGCGTACAGGATGACGGGCATGGAGAAGAGGATGTTGGCGAGCACCCAGCAGCAAAACGCTGTCCTGCAGAACGGTTCACGTGAAGACGTTTTCAATTTTTGCTTTTGAACATAAAGATCAAAAAGAAGTGGCGGAAGAATGATGTGAAAATAAGAGTTGTTAGAAATCACCAGAGGGTGGCAGAGGCAAAGCGTCCTGAGTATCTGTACTGAAAGATCAGACCGCACGGGCTGCTCAGCGTGAATTTCTCAGCGATGTACAGGATGGGGTTGGGCAAGCCTCTCTCCAGAGCTTCCTCGTACTCTTCTTCTATTGTGTCGTGCCAGCTGAACATCTCGTTGTAGTTAATGGTCTCGTTGAACTGTACGATGGGATTTCCTGAAGGAGAGGAAACAGTCACTGAAAAAGTATGTTCAGCTTCTGTCACTTCTTGTGCTTCTTAGTTTCTAAACTTAAATTAAACAGTTGTAACTACATACAGTATAACGTGTGAAGAAATATATACAGGTTCATTGTGACCATAAACAAGTTAATGAAAGGCAGACAACAATGTAGCCTGAAAAGTATGCCTCAAACAGCAGATGTGTGATAGTAAAAGTAAAAAAAAAAAAAATAGATGTGATATATATATAGATATATAGAGATGTCAGATCTTAAAAATTCTTGAGCCATTAGCATCAGAAGCCTCTGACGGCCACACGTCTGAACCTTTGTTTCCACAGTGGTTTCTGTAGGAGATACATGTTAAAGAGACATTACCTCCAGTGCACTCACTACACTGGGAAGACGAGAGAGAAAAAGAGTGCTGAGTTTCATCATCTGTTGCACTAATACTCCATCAATGTCCAGTTTTGTTCACGTCTTTTTGCTATTTTTTCCAAGTTGTGCAACATAATGCAAAAGTAATAGCACACTATTCCAGAACAAGCTGTGCATTTTAATGCATAACTGCACGTTTTATTTTAAAACTGTGGGAGAAGATGCAGGACAAAGATTAACATGGGAGCTTGCTGTACTTTTTGCTTTGACACACTCTTTTATTTAACAAAAACTAAAGCAGGTTTGCAAAACTGCATTGGAACAAACAAGATTTCTGCAGCCGTGACCATTCGAAGCACGAGCCCAAAGCGGAGACGTCTGATCGACGTGCACGGCATCATCAGTTTTGATAAAAATGAAACGCCAAACGTTTTAGTCAGACTTGTATTGTAATAGTAGGATGTGGACGCTTTGCTGAACTCCTCTGTAAACTAAAAGTCTTTTTGATCGAAAATGACGCAATCAGTTTGACCTAAATTGGGTCATGCAACGGGACAATCATCCAAAACAGTGTAGAACATCAACAACAGATGATCATACAAACAAAAACAAATAGAGATTCTTCAATGTCTCAAATTCAACCATTGTCCAGACTGCAGCCCAGCTGAAATATTTAACTTTAACTGAGCTGTGTCAAAACACATGCCCCCAAACTTCAATAAACTGAAGCAACATTGTCAAAAAAGAGTGGGCCAAAATGCCTCCACAACCATCTCAGAGACTGACAAGCTCATAGAGTATGATGCCTGCTGCAAATGGTTGAACTGTCATGTGTATTTGTCTTACACGCAGCTTCTGCACTGTGCAGGGTAATAAGTCATGTGTTTTTGTTGCATTCTTGAGTAATATTTGTCTAAATTTAGAAGCTGCTTAATACCTGAGGATTTTAATCAGTGCCGGAGCTCAAAAACAAAGAGAGTTGCTCAAGCCGTGGAAGCTGTCAACACCTGAGGAGCAGGAGTGACTCACCTCTCAGTGTCACGTTAATGCCGTACAGCCCGACGTGCAGGCCGACCTCAGCGTTAATTACCGCGTTGCTGAAAGACTTGTAGGTAGCGTTTGTGGTCATTCTCGCCTCAGCCCAGCTGTTGGTGTAGTTGAGCACTGCACAGAACGAACAGAAAGGCGCACATTGATAGATTTAAACAAAAAGGGAAATCTGCGGTTTACTGTATGAAGACAAAAACTCACCCACTAAAACCACACCGATGAACAAGCTGGTAATTATCCTGAACATCCAAAACAGCCTCTGCAAAGAAGCAGAACGAGCAGAGCCAGGTGTTTTTAGTAGAAAAAGACGAGTGCAGCGGCCTCATGCTGCACATGGAGGCACGGAAGAACTGTTTGCAGTGACCCCACAGGTTATCAGGTGGGCTGCACTCACCGTCCTTCCTCGTATTCCGGGCAGAATGAGGAGAAGACTGACCGCTAGCACAAGGAAGACCAGAATAATGGTGAGCAACCGCCCGCTGAAGATGAAGGAAGTCCTTTGTGGTGGGTAGAATGGGTAAATGTCGTCGTAGAAAGTCATCTCAGCGACTAAACATAAGGATACAGCTGAGTCTAGGCAGCGTAACAGAGAAGGCAGTGTTAGAAGCAGACGTCTCAGTTTCCTCCAGATGCACAGATAGTGGTTCTTGCTGCCTAAAGCTGATAACGAACATGCACTGAGCATGTTTAACTTACACAACAACTTCTAACTGAGCCATGCATGGGGCTGTTTTTACTGAGAATAAATCTGTAAGAATAATAAAATACCCTGTCTATTAATGTGATTAGTTTTAGTCGGTTATTAAATGGTATATTCCCTGATTTTAATGCAGTTGTTTAAACCTAAATGCAACAATTTAAAGAGGAGTCGGATCCAAACAAAAGGTCATTTACCTGAAATTTGCAGGGCAGGAACTGATGAAGATGAGGGGACGTCCACTTCTTTTATACAGGTGGTATCCCACTTTGTGTCACAAAGGAGGAGGAGGATGCTGTGGAAAAGAGGTGTGATCCACACATCAAGGCCATTCCCAGTTGAGACATAGATTGTGATGAGCTGAGCAGCAGTTTTCTCCAGAGGTGCACCTGAGCTCAAACCAGCTTTCCTGTTCAACATCTCTGCTGTGGGTGAGACTCACTAGTTTGTCTTCTTTATTAATAGATTAACGAAGTGTTAGGGAAACTAAAATCATCAAAACAAAAGTATTATTATTTTTAGCAGTTCGTTGATGTGACTGCATCTGCATGGTTCTTTTGCAAAACAAGATACAGCATGGAAATAAATATAACAGCAAATGTCGGTTACCTGCAGCTTGTCGTCACTTTTTAAAAGTCCTTCACTTCCCTTGGCTGGAGTGCGAGCTGAGAAGCATCTCTCGCATCAATGGATTTGCGTAAATGGGTCTGGAGTGCGTGCGCAGTGCTCGTCTTGGTGCTCACCGCCACTGACCGTAAGTAAACAACAGAATGAACCGCACACAAAGTTCCCGACATTAACTGATGTTTCTTTCTTCAACGAGCAGGTTGTGGGTGTGAGATGACCTGGGAGGTGCCTCGTTTTGACGGCTGGTACAACAGTTTGTCCAGTCCCAGACGCGGAGCTGTAGGTGCGTCCCAGCGCAGAGGGAGGGGGTCACGTGACCAGCAGCACCTGCTGACTCAGCAGT
This sequence comes from Hypsolebias antenori, assembly GCA_031762315.1. Classification (NCBI taxonomy): domain Eukaryota; kingdom Metazoa; phylum Chordata; class Actinopteri; order Cyprinodontiformes; family Rivulidae; genus Hypsolebias; species Hypsolebias antenori. The sequence goes on from JARVGS010000002.1 coordinate 29,547,130, forward strand.
CTTCTTCTTCACGCGCGCCTTTCTGATCCTCTGCTCTGGTTTAACCATTCAAATGCTGAGCTTGTTCTGAAAAGTCGGCCCGCAGCTTTTGGTTTTTGTAACTTTTCTAAATGTTTTGACTTACATGAGTTTTACCTATTACACTGACATCAAAAACATTTTGTCATGCTACTTTTAGCTTTTTAACCAGCCTTTTTTAAAGTTTAGCTTTCAACATTTCACTTCTTTTACAGTTTAGCTACTGTTGTGCTACTTTTGCTAGAGTTTTACTACTTAGTTTTTCTAGACTTGCTAGTGTTCTACTTTTAGCTATTGTTTTACTTTTATCTTGCATTTGCTACTTTTGGCAAGTGTTCAACTTTTAGCTTGCATTTGCTACTTTTAGCTAGTTTTACTAGCATTTGCTAGCATTAGCATTTGCTAATTTTAGCTAGTGTTCTTTTAGCTTGCATTTGCTGCTTTTAGCTAGTGTTCTTTTAACTTGCATTTGCTACGTTTAGCTTGCTTGTGCTACTTTTAGCTAGTTTACTAGCATTTGCCTGCTAGCTAGTGTTCTTTTAGCTTGCATTTGCTGCTTTTAGCTAGTGTTCTACTTTTAACTTGCATTTGCTACTTTTAACTTGCATTTGCTACTTTTAGCTAGTGTTCTTTTAGCTTGCATTTGCTGCTTTTAGCTAGTGTTCTTTTAACTTGCATTTGCTACTTTTAGCTTGCTAGTGCTACTTTTAGCTAGTGTTCTTTTAGCTTGCATTTGCTGATTTTAGCTAGTGTTCTGCTTTTAGCTTACATCTACTACTTTTGGCTAACATTTGCTACTTGTACAAATGTAGCTATTCTACTTTTAGCTTGCATTTGTTGCTTTTAGCAAGTGTTCTGCTTTTAGCTTGCATTTGCTACTTGTAGCTATTCTTTTAGCTTGCATTTGCTACTTTTAGCTTGCATTTGCTACTTGTAGCTTTATTCTTTTAGCTTGCATTTGCTGCTTTTATCAAGTGTTCTACGTTTAACCTGCATTTACTGATTTTAGCTTACATGTACTACTTTTAGCTAGTGTTTACTTTTACCTTGCATTTGCTACTTTTAGCTCGCAATTGCTACTTGTAGTTATTCTACTTTTAGCTTGCCTTTGCTGCTTTTAGCTCACAATTGCTACTTGTAGCTATTCTACTTTTAGCTTGCATTTGCTGCTTTTAGCAAGTGTTCTGCTTTTAGCTTGCATTTGCTACTTTTAGCTTGCAATTGCTACTTATAGCTATTCTTTAGCTTGCATTTGCTGCTTTTATCAAGTGTTCTACTTTTAACTTGCATTTGCTGCTTTTAGCTTACATGTGCTACTTTTAGCTAGTGTTTACGTTTAGCTTGCATTTGCTAATTTTAGCTTGCAATTGCTACTTGTAGCTATTCTACTTTTAGCTTGCATTTGCTGCTTTTAGCAAGTGTTTTGCTTTTAACTTGCATTTGTTACTTTTAGCTTGCTTGTGCTACTTTTAGCTAGTGTTTACCTGTACTTTTAGCTTGCATTTGCTACTTTTAGCTAGTGTTCTGCTTTTAGCTAGCATTTGCTACTTTTAGCTTGCATTTGCTACTTTTAGCTGGTGTTCTGCTTTTAGCTTGCATTTGCTACTTTTAACTCACGTTTGCTACTTTAGCAAGTGTTCTACTTTTAGCTTGCATTTGCTACTTTTAGCTGGTGTTCTACGTATAGCTTGCATTTGCTACTTTTAAGTAGTGTTCTACGTTTAGCTCGCATTTGCTGCTTTTAGCTATGTTCTACTTTTAGCTTGCATTTGCTACTTTTAGCTGGTGTTCTACTTTTAGCTTGCATTTGCTACTTTTAACTCACTTTTGCTACTTTAGCAAGTGTTCTACTTTTAGCTTGCATTTGCAACTTTTAACTCACATTTGCTACTTTAGCAAGTGTTCTACTTTTAGCTTGCATTTGCTACTTTAGCAAGTGTTCTACTTTTAGCTTGAATTTGCTACTTTTAGCCGGTGTTCTACGTTTAGCTTGCATTTGCTACTTTTAACTTGTGTTCTACGTTTAGCTTGCATTTGCTGCTTTTAGCTATGTTCTACTTTTAGCTTGCATTTGCTACTTTTAGCCAGAGATGTATTATGTTTATGTTTAAGCTAGTGTTTTATTACTTTTTTATTTTATCTAGCTTTATATCAATCAAGCTACTTTTATCCAGCTTTTTCCACTTTTGCCTGCCATGTTATTACCTTTATTCTTTAGTATGTTACTTTCCCCTTTTAGCTAGAGTTTTGCTAGGACTGGCTTGTGTCTTGCTCCTTTTTGTTTTTAGCAGGAATTTTTCTCCCTTTAGCTCTTAGTCGGCATTGTGGTTCTTTTAGTTTTAACAGCTTCGTTTCAGCTTCAACAGAAAACGTCTTCAAAATCTTTCAGTGCTTGACTTTCACATCACATGTTTTGCAGAAATAGCATTTTCTCCAGCTGCCTTTGTGCTTGTGCAGGCTCTCATCTTGTTCGCCTCATGCCCGCGCACTACTGGGATGGGGTTTACCAAGCTGTCCACGAGCCACTGCAGCCGAACCCCCGCAAGCTGAGCAGGCTTCTAACTGAAGGGCCCTCCGCTCTGCCCTCCACACGCAACCGGACCGTGCTGTCTCTCTTCTTCGGTAAATATAAAACAGTTTATCCCACAAGCTGCAAAAGAAGACTAAACAGAAATCCCCTCATGTGAGACAAAATGTTTCAACAAAGAAGAATCCGTCCAGAGGACCTGACAACCCTGTTACAGATCAAACTGCCGGTACTCACATTTGTCTTTATTAAAAGTATTTATTTACAATAAATCTATATTACCAGAAAATCCTGAAACCAAACTTGGGTAAAATGGAGTTTTTGTATAATCTAAGATGATTTAATTTAATAAATTGTTAGTGGGTTACCTCATTGGCAGTGTTTGCTCTTGGAACAACACATCAGAGGTACAAACCTATTTTGGAAAAACTTGGTTCATAATGATCCATGTCAGCTGAGGAACCAGTAAGTTCTAATAAGAAATGGACTACTGGAACAATTCCTGTCAATTTTTATTTTGTATTTGTTAAGGGTCCCATTTTGTGCTAAAAATTTAAGGTAAAGGACTTTTAAGACTATGTTAAAGATTAATGTTGTTGAGGGTATCACCCCAAGTACTTTTGAGTTGCTTCCATCAGGGCGAAGGTACTGCCTTCCTTTTTTCTCAAGAAACAGGACATTTTATTTCATACCACAAGCAATTAAATCTTTAAATAATAAAAAGGTATCATGAATTACTGAGCTCAAACTTTGCTGTAATGATGGATGTTAATGTTTG
>JARVGS010000002.1:29658203-29669085 GCA_031762315.1 Hypsolebias antenori
AGGGTGCCCGGGGGAGCAGATGGTGTGGGTTAAGGGCCTTGCTCAAGGGCCCAGAGTGGGGCAGATGAGGGTGGAGATCCCACCCATATTTTTGATGTTGTCTGTACTGGGGCTTGAACCGGCAATCTTCCGATCACAATCTCACCTTCTTAACCTCTGCGCCACCACTCCCACACAATTCTGATTATAATAATAATAATAATAATAACAATAATATTTAAAAGCAATTTAAAATATATATTTTTAAAACCTATTTTACATTCTTTTATGTACGTTTGTACATAGCATTATCAAAATATATAATGAACTACAGGATAGATTTTTGGAAACTTTTTGAAAATAGTCACATCTACAATAATTAACTTTCAGATTCAACTCAAATCAAGATGGTCGTCGCAGCAAATTGGCAAAAGCTACCTCAAAATTGGCTACAAATCAGTGAATTTGACAAATATTGAGATAAAATTTGGTGTGACGATAGCTGAGTCCTTCACAACACGCGCTCTGAGCTTAACATCTGATAATGTGTTCATTTAAATGTTTTTTTTTTTTTTAGGCCGAGTATGAAACTGGTGAAATTTAAAAAAGGGGAGAGTGTGGGTCTGCGCCTGGCTGGGGGAAACGATGTGGGCATCTTTGTCGCAGGAGTTCTGGAGGAAAGCCCAGCTGCTAAGGAGGGCCTGGAGGAGGGTGACCAAATTCTCAGGGTGAGGTTCTCCTGTTGTAACAAAAACTGATCAAAACAAAAAGTTTGAAGGACATTGTTAGATACATGACGTGTTTCGAATTTTTAGGAGAGTCAAAAATAGTTTAGGTTATAGGAAAATGATAAAAGTTTTTTTTTTCTCTACTTTTTTTTGCTTTAACAGTTGGCATTTGATAGTTTCTGTAAATATATGTTTTATAGGAGGTGCATCTTTAAACATTCACTCTTTTTTATAATTCATAGCTTCACACTGCTTAGAAATTCCTGCATCATCAAGTTAGTCTCCTAGCACTGGCTCCGAGGGAGCAAACACATAAACTCTGTTTCCTCTTATTCCCTCAGTCGTATATCTTTCTTTTTACCTTCTTTTCTGCACACCAAATGTACCGCGTGATGCTTTAAGTTGTTTCAGTGAAATAAAACCTGCAGTTATCCAGGCTAACTACAGGATGAGCTATTTACACCTCTGACCAAATAGAGATTTACACTGTCGCTCTTGCACTCAGTGAACAGTGAAGGCAGAAAAGTCCAAAGTAAAAGTGATGTTTGTGTACAAAACTTTACTGGAATCATGTTTTTCTTCCAGGTAAATAATGTAGATTTTGCTAACATAATCCGAGAGGAGGCGGTGCTATTCCTCCTGGATCTTCCTAAAGGTGAAGAGGTCACCATTCTGGCTCAGAAGAAAAAAGATGGTAAATGTAGTTACGGTAATAAAAACAGTAGATGGAGTTATGTTTAGATTGGTCTGGTGGTAATTGTTTTACGTTTTTTTCCCAGTGTATCGGCGGATTGTGGAGTCGGATGTAGGAGACTCCTTTTATATTCGGACACACTTTGAATATGAGAAGGAATCTCCTTATGGGTTAAGTTTTAACAAGGGTGAGGTTTTCCGAGTCGTGGACACGCTCTACAACGGCAAGTTGGGTTCCTGGCTGGCTATTCGCATCGGCAAAAACCACCAGGAGGTGGAGAGGGGCATCATCCCCAACAAAAACAGGTGATGCATCCAACTTGTTATAGTATTATCATTATTATTATTATTATTATTATTATCATTATTATTATTATTATTATTAGTGTTGTTGTTGTTATTGTTATTAATAATATTGTTATTGTTATTATTAATAATAAGTATGTTGTTATTATAGTTATTATTAATAAGAATAATTATAATATTGGTTTTATTATAGTTATTGTTGTATTATTGTTTTATTGTTGTTGTTATTGTTACTAACAATATTATTAATAATAATATTGTTTGTATTATTGTTATTATTGAAGTTGTTGTTGCTGCCATGCGAGTGTTTTTGGTATGGTTAACAGTTTACATTCATGATGCAGCCACGAGCTTGTATTACATTAAAAGCTGTTTTTGTTTTTCTGACAACAGAGCAGAGCAGCTGTCCAGCGTTCAGTACACGCTCCCTAAAACAGCCGGCGGTGACAGGGCCGACTTCTGGAGGTTTCGAGGTCTTCGCAGTTCAAAGAGGAACCTGAGGAAGAGCAGAGAGGACCTGTCTTCTCAGCCAGTCCAAACAAAGTTCCCAGCTTATGAGAGGGTTGTACTGAGAGAAGGTCAGGAATGTAAACTTGTCACTGACAGTGAAGCTTTTGCATCTACTAATGTTCTGTTGTCTTTTTTTGTTTGTGTGTGTGTGTAGCTGGTTTTCTTAGACCGGTTGTGATATTTGGACCTATCGCTGATGTTGCTCGAGAGAAACTATCCAGAGAAGAGCCAGATCTCTTTGAGCTAGCAAGTATGTTTGATAATAAATCTATTCAAAACTTTCATCTATACTGTATTTTTTGTAAATTTGTCCATTCGTTTTTTTCAGAGAGTGAACCCAGAGACGCAGGAACAGACCAGCGTAGTTCAGGAATCATTCGTCTTCACACCATCAAACAAATCATCGACAGAGTGAGTCTGTCATGTTTTTAAAGCTTCTCGTCAAAGAAGCTGTCTCAAGCTTTCCTTGTTCTTGTGTTTAATCCAACGAAGGACAAACATGCTGTGCTGGACATCACCCCAAACGCTGTGGACAGACTGAACTATGCTCAATGGTACCCGATCGTAGTTTTCCTAAATCCTGATAATAAACAGGGTGTGAAGAACATGAGGACAAGACTTTGTCCAGAGTCCAGGAAAAGTGCCAGGAAACTTTATGAGCGAGCCATTAAACTGAGGAAGAATAATCACCACCTGTTCACCAGTAAGTGGGCTGAGCTTGTTAAAATACTTACTTTAAAACATAAATGGGCTTTTATTTAACGCAGTTTTGTTCCTAGTGGGGTGATTATTATGCATCTATTTTCTCTTAGCGACCATCAACTTGAACAATATGAATGATGGATGGTATGGAGCTCTAAAAGAAACTATCCAGCAGCAGCAGAATCAGTTGGTGTGGGTGTCAGAGGGCAAGGTGAGACAAGTGGCCGGCGATAGTTGTCCTTTTTATTGCAACTTGGGGAAATGTCCGTGACAGTTTCCCTGCTCTGCACAGGCGGATGGCACTACAGAGGATGACTTGGATATCCACGATGACCGTCTGTCCTACCTTTCGGCGCCAGGTAGTGAATACTCCATGTATAGCACAGACAGCCGCCACACTTCTGATTATGAAGACACAGACACTGAGGGAGGAGCATACACAGACCAGGAGCTAGATGAGACTTTGAATGATGAGGTGGGTCTACCCACTGAGCCCGCCATCACCCGCTCTTCAGAGCCTGTGCGAGAAGACCCCCCTGTGATACAAGACACCCCTGGGTACCCTGGATACCAGCACCCTGTGCAACCGGACCCGGCCAGTCGAATAGATCCCACTGGGTTCAAGATGGCCGCTCCACAGCAGGTAAAGTTGTTGTGTAGTGTTGTTGGCAGTCCATTAAAGGCTGTGCTAGTCTAATATTGTACAGTTAATAGTACACAACTACTGAGCAGATGAATTTGTTGTTTATATTTTGTGTTGTGCCCTGACCTTTAATATTTATCGTGTTATGATGTTAGCTGTGAGTATGTTGTTTATTGAAGCTACAACATTCAAGTATGCGATGTGGCTTTAAGAAAGGCATTCTTGGTGTTGGGGTAAAGATGTACTTTGTGTGCCCTTGGCAGGCTGTATTCAAAATGTCTCTTAACAATACTTCACAGCAAGGTGAGGCTGCTCTGCCCATGCCCTCGTTGCCTCCGACGGTGGTAGCTACCTCTGCTGTCGAGCAGCCTCTGCAGCATGAGGGTGTGCACCTAGAGGAGCCGCCTGCTGCACCCGCAGCTCCTCAGGCTGACTCACTTAACAGCCCCAGCCCTGCCCCTGAGCTTATTCAGCCCCCACCACCACCTCCACCACATGAACCCCACCCGTCTGGACCTCCTGGTCCAGAACCAAAGGTACCCACTGTTTCACCAGCCACTCGGACCGGGCCTGGGCCCCCCAGCCTGCTGTTTTAACTGCCTGTCTTCTCACACATGCTTTCCACTCGCTCTCTGCATGTCATGTCCACACTGTGTGACTCACTGAGCCCACTGTGTGCCTCTGGATCCCAGAGAAAATGTGCGACACACTAGTCCACATGCACCACAGTGGGCTGGAGACCAGAAGGACTGGTACATCTGAGTCTCTGACCAGGGTGAAGACATCCACAACCAGCCCTAACTGTTGCCTCTTACTTCCTTTGCATGGCTCCTACTTTTTGTTTGGGTTCCTTTCAGCTTCGACTCTTCTGTAGCTGAACACAAGTAGCACTGACAGTGGCATCATAGTGGGTAGATGTGTTTTGTCTGTAGTGGTGCCAGTAGTTTGACGTTGCATAAGTTGCAAACTGAATGTATGTTGCATGATGAAAGCTAACCTGCAGACAGTACACTTGGTCATTCCTTCAACTAAGCAATTCTTTCTATGGAGAAATCAACTCGTCGATGCACGACATTTTATTTCCTGTTGAGAAGTTTTGTTCTGAATAGACGCCAACAAATCTGCGTTCTTCCACAGGAAGTACTGTAACTATGCTGTCTACAGGCTACACATCATGTTTGAATTGAGGCCTTTCAGAAATGTGCAAATGTCTTGTAAGTGCTCAGTGAAACATGTTAACTTGATAAAATTAACTTGTTTATAAAAACGCTGACCATTCTTGAAAGGCATCTTATCAAACAGGCATTCAGAACTGCTTTGGAGTAAAGACTTCATCTTAAGTTAAATGACTGGTGCAGGATTTTTATTTGTAACGATTTGGTTTTTTGAGGTTTCAGTTTATAATTATTTTATTCTTCAACTGGTGCAGTGAAACCTGTTTTCCTTAGCTGATTTCTGTACTTTAATATTGTTTCACCAATGATCATTTGACCGATGTTTTCAACTTGTTCCATTTCTTCACAGATGTACAAGAAAGATCTGTACAATATGGAGGACCCGGTGCGAATCAACCATGGTCTGAAGCAGTCTATGAGCTACAGTCACCAGCCTCCGTACCAGGACAAACAGCCATACCACGAGTACGACCACCCGCCTTACGGGTACGATGGAGGCGGCTACCCAGAACCAAAGCCTCACAACACTGACTCTCACCTGCACTACGACAACCGTGTGCCTCATTACAACGAACAGTGGCCCCCATACGACCAGCAGACCTTGTCCTCCCAGCCCGTCGGGTATCAGCCGAGCCACCAGCAACCCATGTGCTACAACCCTCGCTCCCCTTATGAGGATGGACCAGGAAGAGACTACAGCCCCCCCCAGCCACGCTACGAAGAAGCCCCACCACCGGGCTTTGATGGCAGACCACGCCACAGTAAACCTGGACCAATTCGTTATGACGAGCCGCCTCCCCCACCCCCAGCAGGCTACGACGCCCGTTCTCCTTATGAGACAGAATCCCACAGCTTCCCCATCAATTCACCTCGCTCACCGGAGCCTCCAGCGCATTATTACGGTGACTCTGGTTTGAGGCCTACCTTCATGTCCGGGCCTCCAAACCGGGGTTATAGGCCAGGGACGCACGAGCCCATGATAAACTCTGAACCCATCGCTCCCCATCCTAAACCAGAGGCTTTGCTCTCCCCGGGTGAGCCTGCTCTCACGCCAAGCTCCAAACCCCTTCCTCCTCCACCACGGGAAGACCTGGACGAAGATCCAGCCATGAAACCACAGTCGGTGCTCAACAGAGTCAAGATGTTTGAGAATAAACGATCTGTTTCTGTGGACAGGGCCAAAGAGGGAGAGTCATCGGTCCTCCGGGTACGTTCTGCATCAAGCTGTCTCTGCCTCCATGAGCCACTATGATTAGATGATAATTATGTTAAAGTTGTCATCAATGACTCTCAAGTCACATTTTAAATCATTAGATATAAAAAAATGCTGAAAAACTCAAATTTATTTGAAATGCAGTAGAGATTAGAGAAATAAAAACATTTTACTAAAACTAATCCTGTTCTACTAACATGTTTTCTGTCAGGGGGGTTATATTAGTTTATTACCCAAGAAGGAACTATAATTTTAGCTGATTTGTTAAACAACAACTTGTAACGTAAAGATTTGTCATCTTGACTGGTGTAAAAAATAAAATCAATCAGGTGCAGGAAACACTAAAGCAAAGACAGTTGTTTGTTTTCCAGCCTGCAGATGTTCCCAAACCTGCGAGCACTCCTGCCCCCGTCCTCAAAGCTAATTCCCTCAGCAACCTGGAGCAGGAGAGGTCCACCTATAGGTATGTACGTGGTCTACACAACACCTGGAGACAAACACTGAGTGAAGGACAACACATTCTTTTAATAAAGTCGTTGTTGTTTTAGCGCCACCTAGTGGAATTCAGTCCCTGATACTCATGTTCCCCCGTCTTATTCACGTTTCTGTCCTTGGAGCTTTCCTTTAGTAACACTGAGCCTGAACAGACATTCAGACTTTGAGACCCCTGTTAATAAATGTCAGTCCTGCATGCTGCAGCTCAGTCATCATTTCTGATTGTGTAAAACTGATTTGTTTTGGGGTTTTTTGGGTGTGTGGTTTTTATTTTCTCTTCAGAGCTCCCGAGCCACAAAAGCCCCACATTAAGCCCCTGGATGACGTGGTACGTTCCAACCATTATGACCCAGATGAGGATGAGGAGTACTACAGGAAGCAGTTGTCCTACTTTGATCGCCGCAGCTTTGACAGCAAGGCCATGGGCCAGCCCGGTCCTGGCATGAACCGCTTCCACGATCTGCCCAAACCAGCCCAGCTGTCCTACCCCTTTAACAGGTATATCAGTGCTGTCCTCTGCAGTCGCAACATCTCTTTAATTATTAACTCTTGTCCTTCCTCATTAAAGAGTGGAGTCTGTGGAGAAGGTGAGCCCAGTGGAGAAAAGATATGATCCTTTACCTCAAATCAGTCCGTCCTCACAGTATGGACCCCCACTTCCTGCACTTCCACCCAACACGCTGCCCAAACTCAGCCCCAGTGATGGTAAGCTGCAGAAATAACTCGCTGTCATGAAATCAATCAGCTGATGTGAGTAAAGCTAAAGGCTCATTCTTACATTTTTATCACATGTACACAACTTTTACAACCTGTTAAAATCTGTGAAATTTTAATGTTTATATGTATTTATAAGAAGTGACAGATTCTTTGAAATGGATTTGTTATCTTTAATAATGTTGTTTTTGTTTGTATGTTTGTTTGGTCATTTCATCTTTGATCCCCATCAAGCTTTTATAAACACACAGATATGACAAGCTATAGGGCCCATTTCTATGACATTAGTGCAAATAAACATGCTTTTCTTCTAATGTTTAGTACATTGTTCCTTTTGTACAGCTCTATACAAAACGTATAAACTGATTTTACCATCCTTCAAAATACCATCTTTATTTATGAAGCCCGTTAAACAACCACAGGACCAACGCGCTGCACAGTACACTCAGTCTCTGACTGCAGCTTCAACAGGTTTGCTGATTTGACCTTCACCACCAAACCACAAACGTTCCAGACTTTATTTGACTCTGGTATTGTTATGAAGCTCCTCTCCTACTTATCATTTTACCCCCACAATGAATAAATCTGTTTTGAGTAAAAAATAAAAAAAAATAAAAAAAGGGGCAGATTTAATTGTGCCTGTTGCAGCTTAAGCATTTAAAATATCCCTTTTGAAAACACCAAAGTTCATGGTCAGTAAACCAGGTAATAATCCAGCAATGTTCAGTCAGGTCATCTGGATGGTTTCTTTTTCAAGCTGAGATGTTTCATCCTTCATCCAAAGGACTTCTTCAACCTGAGGAAAAAAGAAACCATCCAGATGACCTGACTGAACATTGTTGGATCCTTTTTCAATGTTATTGGAACATAAGACAAATAAAACCTGCAGAAATAAAATACTTTCATATTGCTACAAATATGAAAGTAGTTCAGACTGAAATGTCCTGATCTGTAGATTTTCAGTCATTAAGGGGAAAATTGTTGGCAGCTTTAATTTAAACATTACCTGCAGAGAAAGAATAAAGACAATCGATTGGTCCAGACATTTTTGACTTCCCGCTGCTCCACCTCTCCCCGGGGTTCTTGTTAAAGATGTTGATGCTGGAGGTTTGCCATAAATAGATCTGGGACCAGTTTGTTCATAGATATCAGGAAGTTCATGTCCAAAAACATGTTTTTTGTTTTGTGCTTACTGTAAATTCAGTATGACTCACAACTTAATGATTTTCAGTGTTTTGTTTCTTTTTTTTGTTTATTTTCAGCTAACTCAATACCTGACCCACTGAGCTCGCCCAATCCTAAACCAGATCTGGCAGCACTCAGGCCGACCAGCAGGGACGAACCGGCACCAGGTGGTTACCTGCCACCAAGGGGCCTCCCTGACAAAATCCCAGTTAATGGTACTGATACAGTACCCCCAAAAACTCTGGGGGCTCCCCCTCTAACCAGCTATAACCGCTACGTCCCCAAGCCTTACACCAGCGCAGCCCGGCCCTTCGAGCGCAAGTTTGAGAGTCCAAAGTTCAACCACAATCTGCTGCCCAACGACACACAGGTGAAAACAGAGCTGCTCAGTAAGCCCAGCGTGGTGAGCAACAGCAGCGGGAAGCCCCAGCTGTCCCCGCAGCCCCTCGATCACGACAGCGGTCTGGACACCTTCACACGCACGATGGACAACAGGCCCAAATACCAGCACAATAACATCAACGCCATTCCCAAGGCCATCCCTGTAAGGTAAGACGCTCGGAGCAGCAGAGGGTCATTACTGCGCTGCTGAGAGGCAGAAAAACACTCCTGCTCCCAGGGGGGTGGGGGGTGCTCTCGTGTCCTCCGCTGTTGGTTTTACCTCTGCCTTCCCCTGTTTGACCGATGATGCTGACGAGTCTGCCTCCGTCCCTCAGCCCCACTGCTCTGGACGATGATGACGATGATGAAGGGCACACAGTGGTGGCCACCGCCCGGGGCATCTTCAACTGTAACGGAGGGGTCCTGAGCTCCATCGAGACGGGCGTCAGCATCATCATTCCTCAGGGTGCCATCCCCGAGAGCGTGGAGCAGGAGATCTACTTCAAGGTGTGCCGGGACAACAGCATCCTGCCCCCCCTCGACAAGGAGAAAGGTCAGTCCCACAGAAGTCTTCTCCGTCCTCGTTACATCGAGAAATGACCTGCAGCTGCTGAGGAGGACCTCGTAACACAAAGTGCTTATGAATTTCAGTTTGTGTAAAGATGAAGGTTTTTATTTGATTCATCTGGACAGCCCTGGACTTCATGCTTGAGTCTTTTTATTTCTTTTTTTACAAAGCTCTTTGAGCTGTAAGACGCCTGGGTTGATTAGAAAAAACTGCTCTGAAACTAAATTTACATGCAGCAGTTAAACAGATAATTTATTTCAGGGGTCAACATAAGCAGTTTCTGTTCGTCTCAGACATGCAGACCTCGCCTCGAGGTTGTCCACTGGACTACCAGATGAAACAGACATGGATTCATGGATTCTGTCATCGTTAAAATGAAAGGGAGAAGAAAAACGTGTTTGGTTGTGGTCTTTTAACGCCATCCCATCTAACGATTATGCAGAGATTAAACTGAAGCTGCTTTCAACAAATAAAGAGAACCAGAGCGACATGTTGACCCAGTCAGAGCAGAGCAGGGCGGGTCTGATACACAGCGGGTGGCTCAGTGTTACCAGACTGCAGGTGAGAGCACCTGTCAGTGTGTCCTGGACTGTTTTCCAAGGTGGACACCTCCCTAACTGAAGGTGACGATGGAATAAATTATTAAACGTGTTTGCACGTGAGCAATAATTCACTGCAGCCGGAGGAGAAGCCAGAACAGATTTTTTCTGCTTTACTCTCTGAGCCTTAAATACTCTGCGAGTGCCTCTCTTACAAAGTCTGACGATGAGGAGGAGAACGAGGACGTTCCTCTCGAGCAGCTCCTGAATGAATCTGTCACTCAGCAGCTTTCAGCAGGTCACTGAGAACATTTGTATATAGTAGATTTTATATATACTTATTAAATGACATTTTTCTTGAGACGTTGTGCCTTCTTTATTGTAAAGGTTGAGGACATCCAATATTTTTTCAGACAACCAGATTCTGTTGAGGTTCTCCTCTGGACAACCTGGAAAATGTCCTTATGTCTACTCCTGTATTTTGTTGACCCGGCACCAGATTTTCTTCTTTTTTTTTAACTTTAGATTAATTAAAACGTCATCCTTAGTGCTGTTAAAGTCCTTTGCGCTTATTTATGGAAATAAAACCTTGTGTTTCTGTGCAGGAGAAACTCTGCTAAGTCCGCTGGTGATGTGTGGCCCTCATGGACTGAAGTTCCTGAAGCCGGTGGAGCTCCGTTTACCTCACTGTGCGTCCATGACCCCTGATGGTTGGTCTTTTGCTCTAAAATCCTCCGACTCCTCGTCGGGTACGCTGTCCTCTCTGTCCTTTTGGGTTCTGTGGGCTGGCTTTGATCAATCAGGAGACTTTGTTACATAATTTGATGCTTTAGCTGTTTTCCACACTCTTTTTAAATCATGCTTTTACTGTTTTGTGACTAGCTTCTTTGGGTAATGGTTAACATCGGCTGTGATTGTTGGGTTACCTAAAGGCTTTAAAATAGTATTAATTTTCAATTCAGTTTACAGGTGTGCCCCGCTTTCCGAGCTAGTTCCGTCCCTACGTGCAGCTCGAATACCGATTTAGACTTAAACCGATACATGTATAATA
>JARVGS010000002.1:29721560-29733196 GCA_031762315.1 Hypsolebias antenori
TTTGTCTCCAAACCCTATGTGTCATTTTTCACCACTTTTATTGTCCGTCCAACAGATCTCACTTGTAAATGAGTCTTTGAGGCTCAGTGTGACTTATCTGTTTAAATAAAGGTTGAATGAATAACTAAGCTAATAGTAGCATCAGAGTAGCTAAAAACGGCATGAGGTTTACCTAAACTAAAATGTATTAAAAAGCTACAAACCTGAAATAAGATAAATAGATAAGTGTTAGGTAGAAACAAAAAGTAGCAAAAGTTTAGCTAAAAGTAGCAAACGGTTAGTTAAAAGTTAGCAACAGCTAGCCAAAGCTAAACGTAACAAAAAATAAAATAAAAAAAAAAAACTGAACAATAAAGTCGCAAAATGGTTAGTAGGAGCTAAAAATAAGCAACAGACAAGCTAAACACAGCTAAAGATTACGTTAAAAGCTAAGTGTAGCAAAAGCCAGAGTTAAAAGTAGAAAAACGTTAAAGGAAAAAACAGAGGAATGATATTTAGATGCTAAAAGTAGCTAAGCCCCAGCAAAATCAGTAAAAGTTTTGCTAAAAACAAAATGAACAAAAAGTAAGGAAACAATGTACAGAAAAAAACAGTGAAATTAAAGAGTTCACACAGTTGCATACAGATTCCTCCCATATACAGTATCTCTGTTTACCAGGAGAACACATCGACTACTGTGGATATGCTGTCCTGCCGATGGCCCTTGAGCAGAGCATCCTGGCAGCGGTTTCAGTGAACGATTCAGGGAAAATCCATCTGGCCAACACAAATCCTCAGTACCAGTAGGACACCAACACAGAGCTGCACTCCCATTGTTGCTTGTGTTTACTTCAGGAGTTGTAAGCAGGTGGTACTTGTTGTGGTTTGTTGTTTGCAGGGATTTCACAGTGTCCTGCTCAGAGGACATCATCATCGACAGCAACAATCCAAAGTGGTTTTATTATTTCCTCTGCGGGGTCAAAGGGATTCAGGTAAGATCTGTGAGTTATTCCACGACAAGAATCATAACCGTAGATGTTCAAGTGTGCATGTAGTGGGAAAATTTATTTATATATATATATATATATATATCATACAACATTTATATTTTTGTTTTGGTTCCAGGAGACGTTTGGGATCACTAGTTTAGCAGGAATGTCGTGTGTTGTAGACGGAACGATTCCTCCGAGCTCCGGTTTGTCCAGTTCAAGTGCCTTAGTTTGTTGTTCTGGCCTCGTAACAATGGAGGCAAACCAAAAATCCCTTTCCAAGGTAAAACACTTCCAGATAACTTTATTTTATAATAACTTAATGGGAAAAAAATCATTAAAAATAGAAATAGTCTAGTCGGTTAAAAAAAAAAAACTACTTGTTATATGCCACCAGTCAGCACGGAAGATAATTTGATCTTTGTTTTGGGAAGAAATCTTAGAAATGTGATGCATTTTTAAAATCCATTCGTTCCTCCAGGTGGCTCTAGCTGAGATATGTGCCAAATGTGAGCGCTACATTGGGACAGAGGGCGGAGGCATGGACCAGTCCATCTCTTTCCTGGCAGAGAAAGGAACCGTACGCATCAGGGATCAATGTCACGTTTACCAAAGCCCTTATGTTTCGAGGAATGCACAAGAACGACTGATCCCTGCAGTTCTTTGCCAACACTAAAATGTATATTTTTAACATTTTAAACATTTTGTCTGTCAGGCGAAGCTGATCGAGTTCCAGCCTCTGAGGGCCACTGACGTCAAGCTGCCAGAGGGGGCTGTGTTTGTGATCTCAAACTGCTGCGTTGAGATGAACAAAGCTGCTTCTTCTCACTACAACATCAGAGTGGTGGAGTGTCGGATCGCCACCAAGGTGCAGCCGTCAGGGCCGTTGGCTCTCAAAACACCATGAAACAATGTCCACATTTTGTCTACGTCTTTGTGATGGCAGATGCTGGCACAGGCTCGAGGCCTGGACCCGAGCAGGTTGTCGAAGCTGGTTCAGGTTCAGACGGAGCTGAAGGCCTCCTTGGAGGAGATGCTGGCTCTGGTGGAGGAGGTGCTGCATCCCGAGCCGTACAGCCGAGAGGAGATCTGCAAAGTTCTGAGCGTCTCCTCGGAGCAGTTCTCCTCAGAGCTGCTGAGTGCCAACACCCAGCACTGTGAGTAGTTACGTTTATTTTATTATCCCCCCAAAGTGTTTAGTAAAAAGTACCAGTTTAGAACATCACGTCTTAACGATGAAATTACTTGTAAAAACCTGCGTTCCTCTCCCAGTAACGCACTTCAAGCTCCACCAGCGAGCCAAGCACGTGTACGGTGAAGCTGCTCGGGTGATGAGGTTTAAGAGCGTGTGCGACTCGGCATCTGCTGA
This sequence comes from Hypsolebias antenori, assembly GCA_031762315.1. Classification (NCBI taxonomy): domain Eukaryota; kingdom Metazoa; phylum Chordata; class Actinopteri; order Cyprinodontiformes; family Rivulidae; genus Hypsolebias; species Hypsolebias antenori. Next base: position 29,723,898 of record JARVGS010000002.1, read on the forward strand.
ATGTGTAGAACTGCTTGGGGAGCTGATGAATAGGAGCCACGAGAGCTGCAGAGACCTGTACGAGTGCAGCTGTCCTGAACTGGACCAGCTGGTGGACATCTGTCTGTGAGTACTGCAGAATATTTCATGACCTCCACTGTCATGTCACACATTTTTATAACGCATTAGTTTGGAGAAACCTCTGGGTTTATTAACAAAACGTTCAACATTTAAGCTCACACTTGTATTTTCAGTACTTATATGAGTTTTTTTTTTCTTTTAATGTCCTGTCCTGCAGTGTGGAATATCCAATCCAACTTTATTTATAAAGCACTTAAAAACAACATACAGGCCCAAAGTGCTGTCACGACAAATTAAAAAGCACAAAAGGAATAAAATACAAGAAAAAATTGATTAAAAAGACATAAACAGCTATGTTATGAAAATGTCAACAATTAAGGAAGAATCAGATAAATAACAATAATGAAATCACCATCTCACAATAACTGATGTACGCTTGCAATAAAATAAAATATGAAGTTACGTGATTTGTTTCCAGAGTGTTAAGCTCAGTCACTCTTTCTGTTTGATCATATAAAATACTGTAAGGCTGTGTAGAAGTAGTGTGTGAAATCGATAAAACTAAAATCAAATTAAAGTTTTATTAAAACTGAAGTTTTATACAGTAGTCGTATTCAAAACAGCCGTCAATTTTTTTAATTTAATTCATTTAGTGCCACCGTGTGGTCAAACTTTTAAATACTGTACAGTGTAGTTGAAAACATCTTTACTGACCAACCTTAGTTTTTCTGTGTTTAGTCCAGAGTGAAAAGTGTAAATGCTTATAAAACATTCACATTGAGATTTTTAGTTTTTCTGAACGCAACTTGTTCTGTAATTTTTGTGCCATTTCAGCGATTCATACGTCAAAACGTTGAGCTCCTTCGGGACACTCCTGCTGTGACTTTTGAGCAATTTTGACTTAGTGAATGAAGATGGAGCTGTTCGGCCATGTTTTTGTCATAGTGGCTCTCTTCACCTCTTTCAAAGACTTTTTTAAAGATTTTGTGCTGTTTAAAACCTTTTCCTGCTCATTTCAGCTTTTGTTTAGGTTCAGCTTTTATCAGCTTCTTTGGACTAATATACGTTTTTTTTTAATGCTCCTTTCAGCTTCTTTTTACTAAATTAAGCTTTTTCTACTTTTTCAGCTTCTTTTTAGGTATTTTCTGCTAAATTTACCCATTTTATGCTGTTTTTATAATATCTGCCTTTTGTGTTTCTTTCTAGTAATTACAACTTTTTATGCTCCTTCAGCCCCTTAACGCTAATTTCAGCTTTTTTTGTTTTTTAGCTACTTTTTTAATTTCTGATTTTTTTTTTTTTTGTAGTATGTATATTCAGTCTGCTATTTCAGCTACATTCTGCTATGTTCAGCTTTTTTAACGCATTTCTGCCATTTTTCTTTCGCTTTCTGATTTTATTTTCCTGCTTTCAGCAAATGTCAGCTGTTCACCTCAACTTCCAGTAACACTTCAGCAATAAGATCCTTTCAGCCTTGTTTCAACTTCAGCAGCTTTCAGCAAAATTATACAACAATAAGCGTCCACACTTCTTTTTCACAGGAAATGCACATTTTTCCAGTTAGCAATGTTAGCGTGCTAAGTGGCCAAGCATGCTAAACATTAGCTGTTAGCTCTGTTACTTAAATCATTTGGGTGTTTGAGAATATTTGAAAGCAACTCTAAGGTGGCCCTGAGGTTTAAAACACAACTAAAATCAACTCTGCAACAATTCAGTAATTACAGGTAAAAATGTTTTTAATCTTCGTCTGGTTTTAAAAGGATATAAATTTGATTATTTTCAGAATAAATTTGGTTGGGACAATGTGCAGAACTCCTGCAATTTTGATATATTTAGCACTTATTGGTTCTGTTTTACTAGTTTTTACAGTTTTATAAAAGCTTTTTGTTTTGTTGCACTTTCCTCCCTAGTTTTAAACCTGAGCACCGTATGCATCCAGTTACTTCAATATTACTGCCCAGCAAGCTCCAATCCATCATCTGTTGATTCAGACTGTCTGCAAGATCCGCTAAAACCGTTTCCTGTGAAAGATACATTTTATTTTTATTGTTTTTTTCTGGATCACCAATTCACCCTTTTAAAATTTTTGATGATGCCTAACGTTACTGAAAGACGTATGAACGTTCTGGTGAAATATTGACTTGTCTCCTGCTGGCAGGAAGTCGGGGGCTGTGGGTTCTCGGCTGACCGGAGCCGGATGGGGAGGCTGCGCCGTCTCCATGGTTCCCAGTCAGAAGGTGGAGTCCTTCCTGCAAGCGGTCAGAGACGCTTACTACACCCCTGCCCCACGCAGGGCAGCCATGGAGAAGCAGAGTTTGTTTGTATCCAAGCCTGGTGGAGGAGCTGCAATACTCCTGGAGGAGTAAACACCTCCCTTCTTCTGTTTATATCCAAATCAACTGATGGAGGGAAATATGATCTTGTTTTTTAATTCCTATTAAGAAAAGGGGCATTTCTCATTTTTACTCCTTATACAAGAGGTAAAATATACTACAGTACATAGATGTGATAAATTCTTATATAGGTTTGTGTAACAAGTATTTTTGTTTAGCTCATTTCCTACAAAAAAAGTATTTTTTGGGGGTGGGGGAAGGGACTAAAACAATCTTTCTGTTTTGTATAAAACCAAGAATCTTTCATTAAAGGGTGGAGAATAAAAAGCCAAACTGTTTACAATAATGAATACTTTACGCACGACAGAATCAACACATTTTAGGCCGTGATGTGAGGACTGGGCTCTAGTCTCTGATCAGGATCTGTTCTCGTTCACCTGGAGAGCAGCAGCGTGTTGGACCGAGGCGCAATCTGCTCTGCTGTGTTGAAACTAACCGAGGCTGCAAGTCCAGATGATGTCCTGTCACTCATTCTGCTCAAACACCTGCTAAATATTTGACGTGTAAGAGAGAAATAACTTTGTTTTGTTGCATTAGAAGCAGGTCTGGTGTTTCATCTGTGATCAACTGAATACAGTTTAACTTCCTAAATTAGATTTGGAGCCATGCATTCCAGTTTGACACATCTTTACATGCAACCAAAGTCAAACTAAAAGTTCACCAGAGCTCTCACAATGCAGAACCAGTTCATCTTTAGCATTACAAGTTCCTCATTGTTCCCAGTTTGATTAATGGTATTGACTGGTCAAATGCAGAATGATCAAATGTCTGCTGTAAAAGTAAAACTTAACAAATGTCCTGCATGATACAGATGGGAAAAGTTGCTCATTTCTTTAATATAAAGAGTGATTTGTCTCTAGGTGTTTCACTTCAGCCTTAACATTCACTTCTGTTGATTTGTACTAATAATAAAAACTGAGGAATGTTTGTGTTGATTTAAGTCTGGATCTTTTCAAATGAAGGACACAGTTTGTGATCTGTCGGATTCATACGATGGGATCATTTACTGTATTCAGTCATGTCTTCAAAGAATTCCTTCTGTTGATGGTTTGGACTCTTCAGCTCAGGAGATGCAGGCTACTTCATTCTTTCTCTTGAGCATGTTTTCTATCCAGTTGGAGCTGTTCACTGTCCTTTCAAGGGAACAAGCAGACGAGACCGTGCTCGTCTTCATGTTTTTGCCCGAGGTAATCAGCTGTCCGTAGCCTTCTTGGTGGGAGAAGGCGTAGGCAGAGCGCCGGGAGCTCCTCCTGCGCACTCGCCTTAGGTTCTGCTCCTGAGGTCGCTGCTTCTTCCTGCACTGCTGCAGATGACGAACCTGTGAAAACGCAGCAGAGGTGGAAGAGGTTTCTCACGTCCCTCACATAAATAAATAGACAGTGTGGTTGGTATTACTTGTACTGTATATCTAGTCTAACGTGAGCTCATTTTACCTGCTCTCTATGTATCAGTTATACCTTATCTGTCAGTGTTGGGAGGAGGTCCACTCTCAGAAAGCTAACGACTAGCCCCGGCACAACACACACCACGGTGGTGAGCAGGATGACCAACCACACAGTCTTCTCTGAAAGACTGTTACGAGCTGTGCCTGGAGAGACAAAAAACTGGATATTTGTGCTTTATTTTCACCCATCAATACCAATATTATAACCATGAGCTAAACTCACCAACAAAAGGAAAATTACTCGGTAAAATAGCAAACAGGCCATTGCTTTGCATTGCAAACAACACGACGAAGTACACAACAAGACTGCCCCCCACAAAGAGATGATTGACTGCTGTCCAGTAGTGTGTGTCAAGTCCAATCTGTCAACAAACGGCAAATATTCATTATCTCAGCCTTTTGATTTCTTTAACTCCACTTCAGTTTAATCACCTGAGCGCTTGCAACGATAACCAAAGTGGTTGCTATGGTGACGGCGAGCGTTTGCTGGTCTGAATAGTTGGTGCCGTCTTCTTTCACCATGCCAGAGAAGGCTCCGTAGGGGATAAAGAAAAGGAGGAAGGACGTGGTCATCCCCTGCAGAGTGCATAGGAAAAACTGTCGCTTGTTGAAGAGGAGGTTCTGCTGGCCCGGTTTGTAAAGGCTCGGGTAGCAAAGGCTGTTCTGATCATTGACGTCCTGTAAAAAGCAGATATACATGATTATGAACTGGGAATTTAAAAAGTGCTCCATGACACAATAAATGACCTACAGAGGGTAACTAAGTATGAGTTTTAAAGTGAATTAGCCTGCTTTGAAGTTAGAGTTGGTCATATGTGTAAGACGTGTGTTATTCCCCGTTACGGAGCAAAAAAGAGGGAATTGGAGGTACTCTCCCTCCATCTGTGTCCATTTGTCCTTCTGTCCATCCATCCATGTTGCACGCACAATAACCTGAAAAATAACTTTAATTTTGGTGTGTGACTGCATCTAGATGTAAGAAAGTTTCCTATCAAATACTGGGATGTCACATCAAAATCCTCAATGGCCATATATATCATTTGTTATCATTCGTGATATATATACGTGTATGATTGGCGTGGAGGAAAAATAATCTACCTGGCTCCACCATTGTACCTGGTGTTGCTGTTGTTTTGGCGCTTTTTTTTTTTTGGTACCATTAGTCTTAGCGTATTCTTGGTCTTGTGTATTCTTAGTTTAGTGAATGTGGTATATTCTTAGTTCATGACTTGGATCTTACTAATGTTTTTCTTTACAATTTGTGTTTTGTTGGATGAAACCGGGACCTTGTCTACATAGTTTCGTTCCACCTCACGTACCAGGTGTGGTGTGAATGACAAATAAATTTGACTGATAAAAATGGTCCTTCCACTTGCCAGGATTTGTCACATTGTGCTTGGACCTTGGACAAGAAAAAAAAAAACAACCTCTATTCCAACACAATGCAACACGTACCCACTTGAATGGTGGGTAAGGTTTACTCACATTCTATGTTTAATTCTTGTTTAGAAAAGCATTTATCACAAAAACTTCAAACATTTACTACAGTATTTAAATCACTAGGCGATAGGGGACAGTGGTGTATTGCTTGTCTACCATGGAATAGTAAATTTATGCAGTAATGTCAGAGTCAGTTAAGTTTCTTTGTGTCTATCTAGACAGAAAGTTTTACAGGAAAAAACATGTAAATGAAAAGTGTGGGAAGGCCACAGTGTGCTTACATCAGTGCCGTAGAATTGAAGGTAGTCATTGGGGTGCTACCCCCAAGGTTATCAGATGAATCCACTCTGCCATAGTCCACCCCATGCTATGCTACCCTGCTTTAGTATGGTGGGTCAGAGTCCACGTTGGGGTGACAAGAGTGATGCCCACCCATGTGCAATGAATAGCCTGCCTGAGCATTACAGGTTCCATTAGAACAACACCCACGGTAGCCCTTGAAGTTCTACTGGACCTGACTCCACTGGATTCATGTATCTTGGGGGGAGGCCTCATCCAGTGTGGTGAGGTTATACCAGTCTGGTGGGTGGAGATGAAGAAGCCTGTCTGACTCACAGCATGCTCAAATATGTGACTGGGCTGTTTCTGCTACGGCTGGACCTGGAGACAGTATGGTCAAAAATAACACAAGTCTTCAGACAGATATTGAAGCTAGACCTGCCTGGAGCAACTTCTCTATGGTGGACCTGTATCCCAGTCAATTCTACTGTTTTACAGATGGTTCTCTTCTAAAGGGGTCAGTAGGTGGAGGGGTGCTGATCTAGTACAACTATAGTGAGAGGGAGTACAGTTACCCAGTGGGTGGTTTTGCAGCTGTATCTCAAGCTGAGATACTGTATTACGTGTGCGGCACCGCTCAAAGACCTTCAGTGTACACAGAGGGAATTTTTCATACTAACAGATAGCCACGGTGCTATTAGAGCTCTCCGAGGGCCACACTTTATGTCATGACTGGTTTTTGAGCGTGATAACAGTGTTCCAGTTAAATGGGTACCGGGACATTCGGGTATTAATGGTAATGAAAGAGCTGAATATCTTGCAAAAGCTGGCAGTACTGCCCACTTTAAAGGACCAGAGCCTGTCGTAGGTATTCCAACAAGAGTCCGCAGAACTGCTCCACAGGCCTGGATTAGATGTCAGCACACTCAATCTGCAGGAGGGAGCTGATGGACTGCAGACAGGCACAGGAACTAACAGCCCAAATCCTAGGTTTGGGAAAGCTTTCATTGCCCTGACAAGGAAAACTTAAAGGAAATTTCTTGGAGTTCTAACACAAAATGATGAGGGGACTCCATGACAGTGGTCTGTGTGATGTCTGTGGCATTGCATTAGAGACCTCTTTGCACTATTTAGACTATTGCATGGCTCTGAGCAGTCAAAGAGAGAATTCTTTGGGAACCCCTCATGGACCACAAGAAGCTCAGTGCACTGTTACGGAACTTGCGTCGTTCATCTGATGGACACAAAGGTTTGACTAAAGTTCAGTGTCTTTTTGGGGAGAGCTCAGGGCCCAACTATGAGGTTCCTCCTCACATGGGTTCTTCATCCATCCTCACTTACTAATACCAATACCAAGCTTGTATTGATTATGGCTTATAATAAGCATCACCTGATCAAAGAGTCCCATTGCCAGTATAGGTAATGATGTATAGACAATGTTGAAGAGGGATATGAACCACTGGTCATACACAGTCTGTGGATAGAAAACATAATTATTCATTTAACTTTCACAAAGCACACGTTGCATAACAGATCACAGTCTTCCTACCTGTGCTGAGAAACCACAGAAGAAGCCATACCAGAAATGAACCAGGGTGAAGGCAAAGTTTTTGTAGAAAAAGTAGCTCAAGAAGTTGCACATACGGAAGTAGGACCAACGACCATGGACCAACAGCAGCCTCTGCAGGTACTGGAACTGAGCGAAGGAGTAATCTGATGCCAGAACAGCTTGCATCCCCTCCTGGCCACTGATGCCGACACCGATGTGAGCAGCTGCGCGAGAAAACACAAAGTAGATCCCTGCTTAATGCCTTATAAAAGATTTAGTTTGTTCAGGACACAAATTGCTTTATGATCCAGTTTCAGTCCATTCACAGGCAGAGACAGAGTCAGGTCTGCAGGTTGTCAACTCTGAGAAGTGTCTGCACATTACTGTGGAGGAGTTCAATAATCTTTACGCAAACATCATTTTACAGACAAACTTAAAAAAAAAAAACTTGTTCCTGAGAATTACTCTTAATCATGCTGACATCGTTGGCTCCATCCCCTACAGCCAGTGTGACGGCGCTTGTGTGCCTCTTCACCAGCTCCACCACCTGAGCTTTCTGCATCGGAGTGACCCGACAGCAGATGACTGTTTTACACAGACAGGCCAGGTCCAGCAAGACATGCTCCAGCTGGGGCTCCAGAGCATGAGCCTGCAGGGCAAAAACACACACCACAAGCTTTAAACATACTGCATCGATCAAAAGACGTGTTAGCTCTTTGATTATGTGATGTTAACGACTCTCGGCCACTACCACACAATTTTAGCTCTATAGCTGTAAAACTGGCAGAGTTACAAACATTTCTATTGGATGATATATTGGTAAATTCATTTTGGCAGCCATCTTGAACTGAAGTGGCTTCAAAAGGGAATAAGTTGGAGATCTAAGACTGTTTCATTAAAACAGAGTTATTTTACTAACAAAGATGACGGTAACAGTTATTGTCAAAGTTTTAGAAACAGACGTAGTGCTATCAGTGCTTGGAGTATAGGTTGGAGATGACTCAGCTCCTAACGGACCAAACCTAAGCTAAAAAAAAAAAAAAAAAAAAGTAAAAATAGACTGAGTTAGAGCCATTTTATAAATTCTATGGTCATTTGGCTGTGGCGGCCATGTTGAATTGACTCTAAAAGCTAAATCAGTTGTAGATGTCCATTTCATGGTTACTTTTTGAAAGTTTCACAGTTGCACTTATTGTCTGTCAACAGATCGCACTTGTAAATGAGTCTTCAAGGCTCAGTGTGACTTATCTGTTTAAATAAAGGTTGAATGAATGAATGAATGGTTCATCAAATGCTTTGCTAACACAACAGACAAATGAACACACACAGATATGGGCAACAACATACGGTAATCGCCTTTTGGCAGCAGGTGATGTTAAAAACAAGGAGGAACACATTTTATTGTCTTACCAGACTGTGTCCATTGATGACCAAGGCGTACTCTACAATAATGGCTTCTTCAAACACAGAATCATCTGCAAACCTGTTGGTCTTTGCATCTCCTGCGTGGTTCACCCGGCTCAGACCAAGGATCTGCTCCTTGGAACTCCTGGGATCAGACGAAACTGATAAACAAGCATCTTCTGTAAAGTGTTTTTAAAATATATACAGTGAATATAAAAAGTATTCATCCCTTCAGATGTTTTACCCTTTTATTGTTGTAATAAATCTGTCATGGTCAATATAAAATTGGCCTTTTAAATAAATAAATATTTATTTATTTATTATATATATTATATATATTATTTATATTATTGGCTATCTGTTAGTATGAAAATTTCCCTCTGTGCACAGTGAAGGTCTTTGAGAGGCGCTGCACACGTAATACAGTATCTGGGATCAGTATCTGTATATATATAAATATATATATATATATATTCAGTATATACACTGTATGCGTCTGCAGCTGTAAATACTTTTTATAGGCACGGTATGCTTTAATAAACTACAGAAATATTCCCAAACAAATAAAAACCAACTTAAAAAGAAGTTACATGCTAAGATATTTTTCAGATTCTTAAAAAAAAAGTGCAAGTAAACACAACAGAACCTCTTCTTAAGTTTTGTGTGTGTGTGTGTGTGTGTGTGTGTGTGTGTGTGTGTGTGTGTGTGTGTGTGTGTGTGTGTGTGTGTG
>JARVGS010000002.1:29820703-29833502 GCA_031762315.1 Hypsolebias antenori
CTGTGTGGCATCAGAGAGACATCCAAAAGCTGCAGGACTCCGGCCCTCGAGGCCTGGAGTCTGACACCCCTGGCCTAAAGAATGAGCTGGAAGCCGCCGGCTGGGCCGGAAGAACGTTAATCTGTAAACGGGCAAGCGCCGTTCGAAGAGCGGCTGTCACAGACTCCTCTGTATCCTCCTGGGAGGCAATGGAGCTAGACCCAGAGGCCCTGGAGCCCAGCTCCGGAAGGTCCTCACAGAATTGTGTGCCAGAGGCCGCCACCGAAATAGCATCGTCACCATTGACTGACGCTTCATCCCGTGCCCCGTCGCGATCACCATCAGCCCGAAGGGACTGGAGAAGGGCCTTCATGTGGGCCAGCTCGGTAATGAGGTGATCCACTTTTGTGGACAACCTCTCTGCATTGGGCCGTCTGGCTTGCTTCGCCGGCACCGAAGGTGTAGCCACAGCAGGCCGTTTGCACATTGTCTGTTCCGGCGGCAGTGGGCTACTCGGTGCAGCGCCCGCCCAGCCGGTAGGCTGCTCCAGGGCAGCCAACCGATCATGACTCAATAGTTGGGGCAAGCGTTATCTGACAGTGCCTCCCAGAGGTGTCCCACACCGAGACAGGAGGAACACAAGTCTTGCCCGTCCTCGGGCTGAAGCGGCGCCAGACAGATCGAGCAGCACAAATTATCCAGCATCATACCGCTGAAAGACAGGAACAGCCTGCCACCAACAAGAAGTCAACACGAGCAGAGAACGCTACTGACGACTCTGTTTGTAAGAAAAAAAAAAAACCCGTAGAGGCTACGAACTCAAGACGGCGGAAACGCCACTGGTGAGTTAGAGAACAAAACTATAGAGTAACTCAGCGCGAGCAGAAATGTCACTGGTGAGTTGAAATAAGCAAACAATAGAAAAACTCAGCACGAGCAAAAACGCTACAGGTCAGTCAGAGAAACGGAAGAGCAACTCAACGCTGGCAGAAACACCATCGGCGAGTCAAAAAAGTAGAACTTACCAGTTGTCGCAGATCTGGTAAAGATGAAAGCAGCTTGTGCAGCCCTTGGAGGGCGAGACCCGCAGCTCCGACCAAACTCGGTCACGACTACCAGCAACAAGCAGCTAGGATAGCAGTGGTACACACAAAAGCCACCTGGCTTCACATGACCACACGCCTGTACTCAACACACCTGCGAGCGAGAAGAACAAAGGGATCGAACGCCGGGTGCTGCGTGACTATATAGTCACGTGGGTCCCCAGCAGGTCAGTGGTGACTTTGGTGTCATTAGTGCTCGACCTTCGCATGCGCAAGAATGATTACTCAGTGCTTGAAGCACCACCTCTGGCAGTCAGTAGGGATGAAATAGAACTGAGAATTTTAGAGTGGCCTTTTTTTGTGGTCAGCCTAATGCACACCTGTGCAATAATCAGCATCTTGATCAGCCACAGCTGTGAGGTGGATAGATTATCTCAGCAAAGGAGAAGTGCTCACTAACAGATTTACACAAATTGGTGAACAATATTTGAGAGAAAAAAATCCTTTTGTGTACTTGGAAAAAAAGTTTTAAATCTTTGAGATCACCTCATTAAAAATAGGAGCAAAAACAAAGTGTTGTGTTTATATATGTTCAGTGTATATATTAAATTATTCTTCTTGTATCTTGTTTCGTTCCTTTTAGAAATGGAAAACATGTTACGTCTTTTTTTGAGGTCCTGCTGCTGCAGCTCTTTGAAGCTTTGATGGAAAATTATGATGAAATTTAATTTAATTGGTTTCTATGCCCACAACAGTTTAGCAGTTTTTCTGCAAATGTGTGAATGACATTAAGACAAGGAGCAAAGCCCAATGAGATTTAACTACTGTACTTCATTTGTCTGACTTTGAGCCTTACAGTGGGATCAATCTTTCAAATCCACCAGAAATTCTTTGAAAATTTTTCAAGACTGGATGCTGAATACAGAATATAAATATAGAGTCAGTTCAATAACATTTAAGAATTAGAAAAATAAAACCCAAGTCAAAGTAAATATAAGGTTTTTGACTAATTCAATAAGTCAACATCACATAACCAACAAAATGGCCTAATACGCACATTTACTTAAACAAACTGTCATAGGTCTGCAGAGTTCAGTGTTTTGATTTTTATCAAAATCGGTACAAACCTTTTTCCTTTCTTTACATGAATATAGTATTTTGTCCTAAAAAGAAAAAAAATATGAATGTTGAAATTTGTTATTTATTTTTGGCCAGAAAAAGCCCCCTCCAACAAACTAAAGTGGCCCACGGGCCACCAGTTGATACAGTTACAGCAGGTTTTGCTGCTCCGGGCACATTTAGTGAGTGAAGGGGCAGAAATGGCTCGATTTATGAACAGGTTGCAGAGCCCTAGTCCATTTAGACTTAACTTTTGAACGTTTTTATTTAACCAGTAGTTAACCTTCACACCTTCTTATCTAAAATGGGGAAGCTGTAGCTGAGTGGTTAGAGTCATCCTCCAATGCAAGAGTTGGGGGTTTGATTCCACCAGCAGTCACATGTAGTGTCCCTAGGCAAGACACTGAACCTCTCATTGTCTCTAATGTGTCCCTTCAGTGTATGGATGTGATAAAGCACTGATTATTTTTGGTAGAGCTCTAGTAGCGTGCTGTATGAATGGGTGAATGAGGCACAGATTGTTGTAAAGAGCTTTGAGTGTTGTGATAAGACAGAAAGGTGTTATACAAGTAGTCTATTCAAAGCTTGGTCTTGCTGCGTGGGTGTCTCGTCTAAAACCTGCAGAAATAATCAAATGTTAAAGATGCATTTTAACCACCAGAGGCAAAACTTTTGAATTTATGCTTTTCAAGGAATTTATTGTTTTAGATTCGTTTCAAGTCGAACAAAATCATATTAAATTTTTATTTTTGGACTTATTATTTACGGTATATTTTAAGTCACATGATCAGTTTTTCTCAAATTTGAGGCTATTTTTGGGGTAGAAACATATTAAACTTGTAGAAGCGACAGACGTTCAAACATTAAAAATAATTTGAAAGACATACAGCATATTATGTGGATGTTTTAGATTTAAGCAGTTTTAGGCATTTCTTTCACAGTTTTGTTATAAAACTATTTGAATATGGAGATAAGACACAGAGGCTGATGCACATTAATAACCTTAACATTATCGTGCACACAAGACAACAAAGATATTACTTTAAAATTCTTTATTCATAAACTTGATGCAAGTTTACAAATTACTGTACATGGTCAAAGTTTCTTCAAATGGAAAAATGAAACAGAAATCAAAGTGAGCCAACAAAAAACAAAACTAAATAAAACCAATCACGACTCAATCATCCGTTGGAGTCAGAAACATGAACTGATAATTGAGTTATTGATTTTTGTTCCCCAACACTCAGTCCAGTTAGAGAAGTGAGTACATCGAGCATCGTCTTTTACGTTCCTGTGATCAGTTTTTCAGAGGCTTCCTTCTGGATCAAGACTCTGCAGCAAAAACGTTAAAGGGTAAGAATCCTAAAATATTTACGGAGTAAATTTTCTGTTCCTAACACCGACCTGTCGTCAGTCGGCCACTTCCTGACAAGGATACTTAAAATGATCCCCTCAAATATATGCAAGACGTGTAACAGCAGAACATGAAGAGAGTGCAGATAAACGTTTCCTGATTGACAACATTCAGCTCGCATGTCCCTGGATCCAACGATGCAAACTGTTTACACTAAAACTGGGAGTAAACAAACACTGATGCTGAGGTCGTCGCGCTACCTGCACCTCCTTTTATTCCTGGAAATTTCTCCTACTTCCATCATGTGGTTTACAAATAAAGAGATACAACTAATGACACTGAAGAGCTTGTTTCATTTTCAGACATCAGATCAGGGTGAAGGAGCCGACGAGCGCAGATTAATCCCAAAACAGCACAAACATCTAAACACAACGTCGTCCTACTGTTGATTACCTGAGTTGCCGTTCAGACATACTTTTGCAGGCGGTGCTGACAAACTGCAAAAGAGCCGTCAGATACAGTGTGTGTCCTGTGGCGTGGGGGGANNNNCCCCCCCCTCAGGGTACCACAGTATATTGCATTATCAAGGTTAACGTGCAGTTTGAGTTTTCACTACAAGTGACCCGTCCTGAACGGTGACACTACTGATGTAGATCATGGACAGTGTGGCGGCAGAGACGGTGGGCGCCAATGTTCACCTACACGTGTGGCTTTTAATGTACGGTAACCGTTTTCATAAGAAACCTGGAATTTTTAATTCTCTTTAAATCACAGAAAGGCTTCAGAAGTTGTGACTGATCCAAAGGATGAGGTAAGAAAAGAAAAATGTGCCATCCCCTCTTCGAACACATTACAGGAGAAAAACTAAACTTCTCACGGGCTCTGAGTCTTAAACCTGTTTATAAGTTTCAACGATGTCAACACTGTACTCGACCAACAAGTTTACATTTTTAATTTCCTGCAACAACAACGAAGCATCGTCTGTAACACTTTAAGGCTCGGTGTTCTCGTCGGAGGCATTATCCACACTAAGTGGTGGGAACCCTCTTGGTTTCAGATCAAAACGCTCCTATCGGCCATTTGTGATGTGATTTAGTCACGAGGAGGAACGGAGCGACCTCACCGCTTTAATTAGTGACAGAGCAGGAGGCGGCGCTGCAGAACATTGATGATGTAATCCCGTTTTAGGCCCATTCACAACAGCCACACTGTCAGAAAGATGGCATGTTCACTAAACGATGAGGACATGTCCATCCCAGCACTTCTGCTTAAGATTTACTGAAGTCTAATTATTTAACAGGCGAGACAAGACGCCTGCAACACATACTGTTAGCTTCAAGGTCAAAGGGATTTAGGGTCAGCATCCAACCAGCAACATCTTAAGAATCAAAAGATGGACCAACATAACTTTCAGGAGGGTGATTAAATAAAAATAAGGTTAAAAAAAAAAAAAAAAAAAAAAAATTTTAGCTTCAATGTTAAAATGTCACAACACATCTGACTAAAAGATTTTTTCCAATTCATGAATTGTTCGTAAGCTGATGTTGGTTCGACACTGCAGGGTTCTGATTTTGTGGCCAATGTTCTGTAAATGTTTTAATAAGAACTAAAAGATTCTGAGCAGTAGGCCATTTTAATTTTCAGATTAACGTCCAACATAAGAAATCTGCTTCTTTTTATTGCCTTGGATGTTCAAATAACAACAACAAAAAATAATAATAATAATCAAACAAAATGTCTCATATACCGGTATGCATTTATGTACCTGTTCCAAAAAAAAAAAAAAAATCACAGTCAATTAAAAGCAGGTGCAACGAGGTGCCTTTTCAAGAGCTTCAGTATGGATCCTTTAAAATTCCCATGAAACGAGGGGAAACCTGACCGCGGGGGTCAGTCACTGTGTCAGAGCAGCTAAAGAACAAGGATTTCCTCACATCTACAGGTAGAAAATCTGTTTTTGTTCTTTCCTTCTTGTTCCAAAAAAAGACCAACAAGCTTTTTTAATTTTTTTTTTTTTTTAAAGAAAAACAGGACAAGTGTTACCCTCACGTTTGGGGCGAAGTGAGACCAGAGTCAAGTCTTTCCTGGAGCCGGGCGACAGTGCTTGGGAGAAGCCAGCGAGATGTTTCAGTGAGAAAGACGACGTATTCCCAGTGAGGCGGAGAGAATATTCAGAAGAAAACAAGACGACCCAAAGACTGGTTCCCAGTGCATAGTGGAGGCAGCTCCTTACCCGTCTTCTTTGGGAGGTGTGTACCAGCCTGGACGAGCAAACAAACGTCTCTGTTCATGTTTTTTTTTTTTTTTTTTTTAGAAATATGTTAATTACAAAACCTCTGAAAACTGTAACTCACCGTTCTTTTCGTGAATCTGCACCAGGGATTTGTACGACTGTTGTGCTCTGGCAAGATTGTACTGATTCTACAATACAAGAGATAACTGAGTATCAAAATACTGTTTTAAACGTGTTCCTTTGAGCTCACACTTGAAGTTTTTATTTCTAAACTTTCACTGTTCGACTGCACCGAGCTCGTTTTTTTAATTAACTCTCAAAGAAGAAGAAGAGTGATGAAAACATGTTTTTTTTAAATTAACTCTCAAAGAAGAAGAAGAGTAATGAAAACATGTTTTTTTTTTTTATTTAACTCTCAAAGAAGAAGTTTATTTTTTTTAATTAATTCTCAAAGAAGAAGAATGAAAACATGAGTGATGAAAACATGCAGCTGTTACAGACAGACAGTTGTTTTGGAGACACTGGGCTGTTAACAGATCATTACAACAAGAGGCTGAAGGGCGTTACCTTATTGGCTCCAAACTGCACCCTGGCTTTGCCTTTAACCAGAGTTGCATTTATCTGCATAATGACAGATTCTATTGAATAGGCACTGCTCCAGCCCTGAAACACACAAACAAATAAAACCCAGCTCACACACCCGTGACAGATGATAAACCTGACGCAGGCTGCATGTACTCGTGCACATACCTGTTTTGTGAGAAGTTCCATGCACAAGGCTCCTCCTCCCAGCACATACCTGAAACAAATGAACAGAAAACACCAAGGAGAGGATGAAGTAATGACCACCACACAACTCACTCATCACACTTAATGCTTATTTGCTGCTAAATGAAAATCTTTGCCTTTTTCTTAGAAAAACAATGTAGATAAGCAAAAGTACAGATATAATCGAACACTTAATTTGAAAAAAAAAAGCTTGTTTTTGTGTTTAAAGCCTATAATTAATATAAATTTAAATAAATTTAAAAATCATAATCTGAGTGTTGACATGCTCATTTCTGCTATCATGGTTTATTTTGAAAAGATAATAAAGTGGAATCTATGGTCGCTGGTGAGCGCAGCTACTGAGCCAGAGTACCTGACTCCGCCCCCAGCAGCACATGTCTCTGCACCTGTAGCCTCTGGTTCTTTGGAGTAAACTTGAACTCACTAAGAGTTTCAACTGTGAGGACACCTTTT
Organism: Hypsolebias antenori; assembly: GCA_031762315.1. Lineage (NCBI taxonomy): Eukaryota > Metazoa > Chordata > Actinopteri > Cyprinodontiformes > Rivulidae > Hypsolebias > Hypsolebias antenori. The sequence goes on from JARVGS010000002.1 coordinate 29,827,674, forward strand.
AAGCAAAAAAACATGAAACTGGCAACTGTCCTGAATCCTAAAGTGGCTGCAGAGATTAAAAAGTTTGGTGTCCTGTTGACACTGGTGCTGCATTAATTTGGCCTGCATGAGCGAAGGATGAAACCAGCACGGGTTGGGGGAAACACAAACCCCTGCAAGCTGCTCTTATGTTTGAAGTGGTGGCTGACAGGTGGATGGAGGGAGAACAGGACAGTGTGAGGTGGAGTTAATATTCAAAGAATAACTCAATAATCAGCAACAAATCTGAAGTGTTCTTGCTTAAGATGTTCACCCCTAGTCATAAGCCAAACCACATTTAATGTACTCATTAGAAACTGAAGGATTTGAGCTGCTTTGTAAGAAACCAGTGAAAAGTAGCTGCATAATAATCATAACTTACCCTGGCCAAAGAAACCCAGCTAATGTGCAACTTCAAATGTAAATATGTTCAAACAAAGCCAGAGGAAGGCTTGAAGTTTGTGTGCACTAATGAGTCTAGTTGTAGTGATATATGCAAGTCGTGCAGGGAGAAATTACTACACTCACCCTCCGGAGAGCACAGGTGAGACGACCCGTACAAAAGGTGGGTCGAAAGGAAAATTATCCTGCCAAACAGAAAAGCACAAATAAAAACTCTGCTTATTAAAACAATTCCAAATTACCTGGAAAAATCTCCCAACGTTTCCTCTTGACTCACTTTATAAAAGAAATTGAGCAGAATGAAGTCCACTCCTTCTTTTTCTTTTAAAACCTGCAGGTCACTATGTAACGGACTATCTGGGTCTACCCTGAAAACACAAGGACGAGTCCAGTTCAGCAATTTGCAACATTTCAAGCTTGGAAATTATTCATGAATAAGAACTCACTTCTTTAACTTGACGTGCCATTCATAAAGGCTGTCATTGACTAGTTCCACTGAATAAATACCTGAGACGAGGAACAAGAACAGACTTTATTTGACCAGCTGATGGAACAATTAAAAACAATAAAGTAATAATCATATAATCATAGAGAGAGAGAGAGATGATCCTGGTTGTCACCTGTCTTGTAACTCTGTGACCTGTAGATCTCCCTGAGCTCCTTCATTAGACGATCTGAGGCTTGCACTGAACCAGACACAGCACCCTGCAGCAGAAATCAGAACAAGGTCCATCACCGGCAACAAGAGCAGTTTCCAAACAGTCCTACCAAACAGGCGGTCAGGATTATGAGTAGTATCTGACTGAGTGACATGAATCAAAAAGTTCAGGCAGATGAAACAAGAATCATTTAAACAGAAGGGACGCTTACGTTTAAGTGGTCTTGTCTCTGGTTTTTACGTATTTTTTCCAAGACGGCCAGATTTTCTTTCTCTATTCCATCATCTTCTGACTTCTTGCCTTCTGCTGGTTCCTCTTCTTTCATATCGTAATGGTCCAGGTCTTGGTCCAAGTCTATGTCCTGCTGCCGCAGTTCAAGCAGTAAGTTTAGAACGAACATAAACAAACAGGATAAATATGGATCTAATGGACTGTCAGAAACACAAACCTCTCCCATTTCTTCCTCCTCCTCCTCTTCAGACGTCACCTCGTCTGATGGCCCGTGCTGCAGTGGGATTAAACATCCAATCGAAAACAAATCATGAGGCTCTGGATGTGAAAATCAGAGACTGAACGCTTGTTTCCAGTGACTACCTTTCGCTCCTGGGTAATTGGGCCAGCAGGTAGAGGCTGGTCCAGCATTTCCACATCTGGATGTTGTGGCAGGTTATAAAGACGACAGAGGTCACAAATGAGGCGCTTCAGCTGCTGAAGAAGCTAAAAACAACATCAAGGGAACAGAATGTTAATATATAGAGAATAAACTACACCTCAGTGATGAAGAAAAATATTAAACATCATTCTGATTTGGATCATTCCCAACAAAATGTCAAAAACATGAGATTCACAAAATAAAATGCTAACTTATTCAACAGAATAAATATAGTAAATAAGATGGAGTCGTCGTCATATTTCTGCCTCTGTGGGATCCTTAATGAACCAACGTACCAACGTGCTGCCTCTCCTCACATCCTCCAGGCGCTCCAACACTTCAGCCAGACTAGGATCATCAGAGTCCACAAACCATATGGGTGGTGTTGAGGGGTAGGACTCCTAAAACAGAGGGAACAAGAAGTCATTGAGCTGCTGGAGCGTTAAGGCCTTTGTTTACACGTTGTGATTTGGATTAGGTCCTGCTGCTGTTCAGAGACCAAAACACCATCCTGAGGCAAAGACAGCACTTACAAACAAACCTTGAAAGCTTATTCCAGTCCTACACATGGTTTCAAACCCCACAAGGTGAAACACCTACACCTGCCTCCACCCTCATTTGCCTCACCCTGGGCCCATGCTGCTGATTATTTCGTACTGCTGTGTTCATTTGCACTCATCTGCGCACACAGACTCATGTTTGTGCTGCTGTTGTTCTGCGTATTGTTTTTGCACTATTAAGTGTTTGGCGTATTTATTAGTTCATATGTTAGATCTTATTACCGTTTTTCTTTACAATTTATACTTTTGTTGGATGTAACTGGGACCCTGTGTGCACAATTTTGTTCCACCTCATGTACCACAAGATGCCAATGACAAAGAACCTTGACATGAAATTAGATCCCAACATCTAACAAAGTTATAATAATAGTTGTATTAAAAAAATTAGCAAAAATGATATTTTAGGTGAACTGTAATGCCCTTGTTTCATCAGAGAGGAGTTAATGAATGCATGTGAGGATTCTGCACTGCACTTCAAACAAAAACATGTGGACAGGCGTCACTTTGAACCCTGGGATCCCGTTGAGATTTGGTGCCAACAAGCTTTACAGTTGATGCAATCGGAAGTGGACAACTATAGACGTGTGTTCACACCTGAATCTAAAAGGCAACAGGTTCAGTCATAAGCTGACGACAGCTACCTGTTGTGCGTGGAAATAAAGACGCAGACAACATCAGTCATCTGAGCAACAGGCAGGTTTTACTGATGACTCTAAAATCCATAAACTCATTCATTCAGAAATATTGCCTTTTCTTAAGCTCTGCAGGTTCTGCTATAATGAATAAAACACTCAAGGGGACTATAAAAACTGTACTCTTTGGTGTTGAAGATTTTCTTTAACAATCTGTACACTCCAACAAATAAAGGCAGGTTTGGTTTCTGTTAAAAAAAAAAAAAAAAAAAAAAACATTTGATATTAACCAAAAAATATGTTATTAAATGAAGTAAAACAATTGTTGGTGCTTAATATGAACAGAGGTAAGTAAAAACAGTAATACAGCTTCAAACCACAAGAAATGCCAATTATTGAAAACAGTTAAATGAATAAATGTGATTCAACCCAATTAGGTTACAAAACAACATTTGATTAATGTCTACATCCAACAAAGTGATTTTGAAGATGTTAGAAGAATCACTACATTTATCTGTTCTTTGTTTTGCCTTAACATTTATTCAAATTTAACATCAAAAACTAAATTTTAATTAACCTAATTCTTTGAAACAGATGTATGAGGGGAAAAAGATGAAGTGTGGCTGCCTTCTTCAGATGAGGACCAGATAATGACTGGCTCTGCTGTCAATGTGTGACGTCTGGTTAAAGGATGGATCCAGAACTTTAGGCACTGAGCTCACAGCTGATTAGTTTACAGTCACTGCAGATAAAAGGTCAGGCAGCAAGTTTATTTTAGTTTTTTATGACATTTGTAAATTGATATGCTTCTGTTTAGGGTTAAGTAGGAAAACAAAAGAAAACTCTCTGTAGTAAGCAGTACATGTGTCCAGATAATCCAGTGATAATCCATCAGAATAAACAGTCCGTGTGTTTACAGTTTCAGTGACTATGTCCAATAATTCTCATTTATCACTGCAAAGCATTGTCTACAAGCTGAGATAACATCAACCTCAAACTGTTGAGGTAAGCTTAACAAAAAGGATTACATCACATAAGGACCACTTCAAATATTTATCATGTTATATCTTTTACAATTCTACATTGTGAAGGGTTTTATTTCTGTATAGCTACAGGAAATAAACTTAATACACCTTCTAATGTGTACGTTGTTAATTTGGGTAAATAATATCTTAAATACAACTTTATTTTGCTGAGAATAATGTGGGTAAAATTGAAACGGTCTATAATACTGAAAGTATTGTTGGGATAACATCTGTGGTCAGATCAACACGTCTCTCAGCTGTTATTGGTGTTTTACTTTTTCACTTGTGAACACTAGAGGAGATGGAAAACAGCTGCATGGAAACTTCAGAGTTTGAGTCAAATTGGATCTAACCACCCGAGACAGAGCTGAAGGGCTGAGTCTAAAAGCGTCTTGAGAGCATTGTATTTAATGCTGCGTGTTTGTGGTCAGACAGAGAAGTGGAGCTGGACCTTAAAACAACTTTCAAACATTTCATGCACCTACCTGCCAACTACATGCTTCATAAAAATCAGACTGACTGACAAAAGCAAAATGCAGCCTTCATCTGTAAGAGTTTAAACTGTTATCATTGTGGCTCTTTGATGCCATCTGCACAAATCAATCAATCAATCAATCAATCAATCATCTTCCACTTATTCCTAAATCAGGTCGCAGGGGCAGCAGCTTGAGCAGAGAGGTCCAGACATCTCTTCCCACAGCCGCCTCTTCCAGCTCTTCTGGGAGGATCCCAAGTAGTTCCCAGGCCAACCAAGAAACAGTCTCTCAAGTGTGTGCTGGGTCTTCCTCGGGGTCTCCTCCCAGTCAGACCTAGGGAGGCGCTCAGGGAGCATCCTTACCAGATACCTAAACCCCCTCAACTGGCTCTTCTCCATACCATACCATACCATTTTATTTATAGAGCACTTAAAACAGTGACAAGGCCAACCAAAGTGCTGTACAAACAGACAAAAAACAGGCAACACATAAGCAAAATACAAAATGAAGTAAAAACAGAATATAGACTTAAAAGTGTTGCAGATAATAAATATAACGACTAAACTGTGTGAAGCAAACAGGTTCAAACACAGATCATCTGGTGTTGAAAGCTACGAAATAGTAGTGGGTTTTTAAATGAGATTTGAATACCGAGAGGGAGGGGTCCTGTCTGACAAGCAGAGGTAATTTGTTCCAAAGTCTTGGGCCTGCTACAGAGAAGGCCATGTCACCTCTGCACTTAAGACGAGTTCCTAGAACTGTAAGAAGTAACTGGTCCACTTGTTATAAACTCAAGGAACCCAGATTAGTATGAGACCCGGAACGAGACAGACACAGGTAGGTACAAAATAACAGTATTTATTATTTACAGTGAACAATAGTTCAAAGCTTCTCTGCAGCTCCTGAAAGAGGGGGAAGATGGTCAGAGGGGGTTTTGCAGGAGAACAGGTAGTGATAGATGTTGCTTTCTCTCTTACAGGCTGAGGGGCGATGTTTGATCCAACCTTGAATCCTTAGGAGAGTTGCAGAGAAGGAACAGGTCCGGAGTCCAGTTGGATGAGGAAGGCAGGCAACTGGTGTGGACAAGGCACGAGGGGAACCAGGATGGGTCACGAGGAGAACCAGATCAGAGCACGAGGAGAACCTTGGACGGGTCACGAGGAGGACCAGGCCAGGGCATGAGGAGAACCAAAATGGGTCACGAGGAGAACCAGGTCAGAGCACGAGGGGAACCAAGCAAGGATCAGGAGAATCAGAGCCGAGGAGTCAGAAACACTGGAGACAAGAGAAACAGGTGAACAACTCTTTCAACTAACAATGTTAAGGCCAGAAGCACAAATACCATGAGATGGTGATATGCTCCAGCGAAGAGTAGCACTGGACTGCAGCCTTAAGTAGGGAGAGA
>JARVGS010000002.1:29935285-29946481 GCA_031762315.1 Hypsolebias antenori
AGATGGTGGGGGTTAAGGGCCTTGCTCAAGGGCCCAGAGTGGGGCAGATGAGGGTGGAGGCAGGTGTGGGTGTTTCAACATTCCCACCCACAATTTTTTTTAAATGTTGTCGGACTTGGGGATCGAACCGGCGACCTTCCAATCACAGGTTTGCTTTCTCTAGCCTCTGTGCCTCCACGCCCCATCACCCACTCTAACCAATCTGCCTTTAGATTGCTAAAGTAGAAGCTACTCAACTTGTCTGCTGAACCATGCAGTTTTTGAACGTGTAGGAAAAAGTAGACTGATCCATCGTGTAAGTCTTGACCAGCTCTTCTGATTGTTTGTAGCAAACTTTCAAACTACACTCTGAAAAGTTCCCAGCTCCAACTATGGAGTCCTCCATTGTTGCTGTTGGTGGTAAACATCATGTGCATATGTAACATGACCACGCTGACTGTCAGCTGGGTTTTGCACAACCACAGCGATCCTCTGGCGGTGCAAAAGCTAACATTTACGTAACAATTATTATTACTACTCATCACTGCATTATAATTCTAGTAGCAGTACGTGTTTGGTCCAAAAGCACCTAACGCTAAAATAATTTAGAATTTCTACCTTTTCTACTGAGACAGATTTTTACCAAACTGCTATTCCTACTCACCAACTTCCAGGGCGAAGTTCACACGCAGGTCAACATCTTCGGCCCAGACGTCGTTGGCAGGCTTGGTGTAGAGCACGGGGTAAACACCACGGTACAGGTGAGCCTGGCGGGCGGCCATACCACAACGGGTCACTGCAATGATGGGGGCACGAGGCCTGTATCTGGACAGCATGTGAGCAGACCTGCAGGGAACAGGATGCACCTTAAGCTGTGGAGCATCACTGAATTTTTGGCTTATTCTGGGTCAGTTTCAGAATGATTCACTTGAAGTTAGTGTTAATGAGATGAATCTAAATCAAAACACTTCTTCTCTGTCTCTCTGTCAAGTATTGATAAAAACATTAAGCTCTTTCGCTGCTACATGTTGTGTGGTAGGTTAGTGTTGTATGGAGTTGGCTGCTTTTACTGGACAAAAGTACTTTGTAACATCAAGATAGGTGATGACTGACAAATAACTGAGAAAATAAAAACAGGGAGCTAAAAAAGGCTGCAAAGCAACACAAACACATACAAATACCACCTTTCACACACAAGCAGCCTTTAGAGCCATTGTTAGTAACGCAATAATGATAAACTTATTAGACTACTGTCCAGCTGATGGTGCCATGTGTTCTGGATCTCGTGTTGTGAGGACGACCTCTAACTGAAAGGAATGAACAGGGAGTTAAAATTAACTTGTAAAATGTCAGGGTTCAGATCTCCAAAGGTCACAAGTGGAGAACAGATTGTGAGGGCAGTGGAAGTTGGCACGCTTGACAAGAGCACAGCAGGGTTTGTGTTGGGGAGGGAGGCGGCGGGTTGGAGAGGCATCATAATGTAGTTGTTGCATTGCTCGCGGTGGAGGAACCCTGACGCAGGTCTCGACAGATAAAAGTTACAGCCGGGTCATACCTGCCAGTCTTGGTGAGCACGATGATGGCGGTGGCGCAGCACTTGAAGGAAGCCTCAACAGCACCAATGGCGACAGTCTCCGTGGGGTCACGGGTCAGATGGGAGGTGCGACGCAGCTCCTCAAACATTTGCCTGTGGAACATGGCGGCCTCAGCTTCTCGGGCAATCTGAACACATGAAACAGAAAAGATATTAAAGGCTTGTGTGGAAATGTCTCTGTCTATTAGCAAAACAGTTGATGAACACTGGTCAAATTTAATGAAACTCTCAGACACTGGCTGTAAATCTTTAAACGTTTTAGACGAATTTTGGAGTCAACTGAATTATAGATGGCTACTATGGCTAATTTATAGATAGCAAACAAAAAAATGACTGTATCTCAGTCAGTGTTGCAGATATTGAGCTGAAACTTGATGTGTTTGTAGCTGAAAGTCATCTCCAACACAGACTCTGAGCGTAACAGATACAACATGTTAATTTAAAACTTTGACATGCAAAGTTGTGGCTAATATACATTCTGTAAAGGAATGCTACTATCATTATAGCAGTGATATGTTCACAATAAGATAACTACGTTTGTTTAACACTATCTATATAAATATAAAACGTCAATCAAACATCATCTGCATTATCATACAAATCTCTGTCATGGTTTTCTAATGTTGCCATTGTTAATGAATACAACACCTCAGGAACAGAGCCAGTCTCACCATATGCTGTGTGCGCACTGCCTCCAGAGGGTAGTCTCCCTTGGCGGTCTCACCGCTCAGCATAATGCAGTCGTTGCCATCCAGCACAGCGTTGGCAACATCATTGGCCTCAGCACGTGTAGGACGAGGCTTCTTGGTCATGCTCTCCAGCATCTACAAGGGAAAAACAGGATATTTTATATTGCTACAATCTTCCTTCTCTTCTGGCTCCATCATACTCCCTATGGTAACAAAGACCTGTGTGGCACAGACGATGGGTTTGCCAATCCTGTTGCACCTGCCTGTCATCATCTTCTGGGCGATGAAGACCTTCTCTGTCGGGATCTCGATGCCCAGGTCTCCACGGGCAACCATGATGCCATCACTGGCCTCCAGGATCTCATCAAATCTAATGAACATAAATAAAAACGTTGTTTACCAACAGCAAAAACTCACGTTCAAGCAGCCTGAGTTGGGTTTGTTGGTGACACCGACCTACGCACACCCTCGTGGTTCTCCAGCTTGCTGATGATCTTTATGTCTTTGCCCTTCTCACCCAACACTTTCCTGACAGCTTGAACATCAGCAGCCTTACGAATAAAAGAGGCAAAGACCATGTCGATATCCTGCTCCAGACCAAACTGCAGGTCCTGAATGTCTTTTTCAGACAAAGCAGGCAGGTCAACAGCAGCGCCGGGCAGATTGACACCCTTCTTGCTGCCCAGCATACCGCCATTCTCAATCTCACACATCAGATAGTCATTGCCTTAAAGCACAAAAAACAGAACATATATTTATATTTTCAGCATTAAGTACAAAGTAACACTAACAGACAGATTAGAGAAAAAAAACTGATTGTTTGTGTGTTACTTACCAACTTCTTTGACTTTGAGAGAGATCAGACCATCATCAACGTAGACATGACTTCCAATCTGCACCACTTTGGGCATGTTTTTGTAATCAAGCCACAGAAGTTTCTCATCACAGTTGTCCTTGTGCTGGTCATCGAGCGTGATCTTGATGGTCTCACCCTTCTTAAGCTCCACCTCAGCAGTGCCGCTCTGAAGAAGAAGAATATTAATTACAAAGTTTATCCTTTCGCTCTCCATAAATCAAATGTTTTCTCCATGTGAGGTCATTTGGCACAAAACCTACGCCCTTGATAAGACCGGTCCTGATTTCTGGTCCCTTGGTGTCCAGAGCGATGGCCACTGGCCTGTAGTCAACAGATCCTTGTCCAAAGCTCTCCGTTGCTTCACGGATATTCTTGATGGTCTCTGCATGGTACTGTCAAATAAACAGACGGCACAATCCTCAAAACTTCAGAGCAATTCTAGTTTTAATAGGTTATGTAAGGAAATTATTACAAAGTTATTCTGTGAAGTTTTATTTTGGTGGACAATTGCTTACAGAACTTGTGAAAAGTCTATTTTTTGCTTCCAGGGAGCCAGATTTTGTTGCAATCTTTTAAAATGTTCTTCGATGATTGTTCTCTCAGCTAAAATCCAAAGAAAAATAACAAAAGAGAAGGCCTTCAGAATTACAGACAAATAAATAAATAAAAACCATTTTTAAATGATTACTAGAAAGTCTGGTTCCTTGGAAACAAAATGTGGAGAAAATTGAGTACTTTAAAACTTTTGCACAGTACTGTACCTTTAAACGAGGTGCATTCTTAAAAAGTAAAATTAATCTAGTAGAACAGGTGGTCCCAAAGTGAAATACTTTGAGCACATGACCCTGAGCTTCCTGATGCTTAAAATAGTTGAGCTACAATTAGTCAGAGCAGTAAATTATGAGACTCATTTGATGCACGAATGGAAAAAAAAAAGTTTTTCACACGTATAAAGTGAAAATGACAAAATATTAGGAAGAGAAACTTCTGACTGCTGTTGCTCCTCCTCGTGCAGTCTACTCCTGCTGTTGCTGTGGGGGTGACTCCTATTTATAGCAGTCCTGACAACTGCCACACAAACGAGACGACGGTCACCTCTGTTTATTCTTTCTGCTCCCATAATAAAGCACATACACTCTCTTGGTTGGGGTTTACTGGAGGTATAAGTATCCATACAGCTCAAGTTTAAACTTTACTCTTCAAGCCGTCAAAGCTAGCCCACTGTACTGATCACAAGCCTGTAGTTAACCTTTCTGGATCCTAAACTTAATTATGGGTGCTCACTCAGGTGACCGTAAACAGAGTCATGGCTTTTAAAGGTAAAGGGTCATCGTTTTAAGGTCAGCCACTGACCAGCCAGAGATCTTTCAAGCTACGACACAGACTCGGTCTTGAAGGGTCGACTGCGAGCTCGAGGATCTCATTACAGACAGTTACAAGGCCACAAGAGAAATGTCACCCCGGCTGATCCTCCCAACTGTAAAGGATAGATTTACGCTGAATCACTTGCAGACAGCAAACAAACTACCGCTCTGCAGGCTCTTTAGCCTGTAGCACTGTTGAAATGACCTCAGCTGTGACGCTGCAGCAAGGATTTTCTCTTAAATAACTGCGGTTCCATTCCCTCCTTTGACATCTATCATCTGTCACTCACTTCGTGTGTGCCGTGAGAGAAGTTCATTCTTGCAATGTTCATCCCAGCCTTGATCATTTCTTTGGCCATCTCCACAGATCGGGACGCGGGACCTGCAGTCAGCGAGTGAACATGTGGGTTAACGTAGCGTTTTAAATCAAGTTCGATCACAGAGGTAGTTGTGGTTCTCTGAAATTAAGTTCTGTGAAAAGTTAAGAGGTATATTTTACTTGTTGCTGATCTCAGTTTGGAACGTTTCGTCAATCAGCACCAAGACCGAAGTGGACTGCTGCCAATTTAAAGTGACTCCAGTTTGAAAAACTTTTACAGCAGCTCTTGTTCAACAATATGTTATAAACCTTTACATCATTGTCAGTTTTGCATTAGAAGGTAATTTTAAAAGAAAGATGATATTCCCGCTACAAGAGCTACAGCTAGCTGCCACTGTTGCTAATTGCACTGGCCAATACATGCTTGTAAATAACCACGTGATGTGGAATTCACAGAGACATAAATAAAAATGGTATTCAGAGGAACCTTCGTGAAAATGTGGAGTTATAGTTGTATAAGATGGCAGCAATCCACTTTGGTTTTAGACCCGCTCAGCCTAGCTGTTAGCTCGATAATTTAGTCAAAACTAAACTGAGGATCTTCAAACAAGCTATTTACAACATATATTAATTATTTGTAAGCTTTAAAATGTCTGAACTACCCGTCAACAATGAAAGGTGTTATGTAAAGACAATGGATCAGGAGGGCCTTTAAACGTGTCTGACCGATTGTGCAGATGATGCCGGTGTTGCGAGACACAGCAGGTTCAGAGTCGATGTCCAGCAGACACATGTGCTCAATGAGTGTGTCTGCCATGGCTGCCTGCATCTGCTGGGAGTGCATGATGGAAGAGCCGCTCTCTTTTGGCTTAGACATGACTGGATTGGAGTCTGCAGGGAAAGACCTGAGGAGACAGTCAAATACTGTTATACTCTTGTTTTGACCGCTTGCTGCATTTTGCATGTACATTCCATGCTGAGAGATCATGAGTGCATGAGAGAACTATCCATGTGCATATACTGTATTGACTGAAACAAGTACCATAATGGCTTTTACATTTTATCTGAAAAGGAAAATGCACACGTAACACCTGCGTGACACTGTCACAAAGTCTTTTTCATTGCAGACAGTAAATACAAGCTTATACAGACCAGCTTGTGTGAAAGGCAATAATCATTCATCGACCTGACTGCACTCTTCAGTGTTCAAGCTTTATTTTATGAGCAGCAGAAGTAGATGAAATGATCTCTTTTGACGAAAGACAAAGATGTTTTACACATAAGATTTAAACTGGGTCTTTAAACTGCTAAGATGCAATGATGAGAAACAAATTGTAGTTGGTCACAGAGCAACAATTCAAAGGATTCACTGTCTGTGTAGAGATATGTGATTAAACATATGAGCTGAAAAGAACTGTCATAAAAATCACTGTCAAAACTGTGATTTTATTATCTCAAATAGCAGTTTGTGTAAGTTTCCAGTTTACAACTATTTAAATGAGAGACAACAGATTATAGCAGCAGGAAAGAGATATAAAAGTGTTTAATCTTCTGTCTGGGTTGTTTTTAATCTCTTAAAGTTTACTCACCTACTGGGTGAACTTTGCAGGGACCAAGGCGCCGCCGTCTCTGTTGAAGCTCGTCTTTTATTACAGCGCGGACTACTTTCTTGCGCGTAGGGCTACAACAGCTCGGGGACATCTGGTATCTGCGCAACATATAAGGACAGCGATCATCATCTCAACAGGACAAATGAACAGGTGCGTCAAAGTGGGTGCTGTATTATACACACGTATTGTTTTTATGGTATTTTTCTTTTTAAAATACAACACCAAAGTTGACCAGATATCAGTTAAAATCACGCTGCGCAGGTGCGACTGTCCTGACCTACAATCTCTCCGCTGCAAACTCAGCGTCTTTGAAGAGTTAAAAAAAAAAAAAAAAAAAAGTTTAAAAAAAATGTAGATATGTACTTAACATTTGAACTACCCTCCCCCCCCCCCAAAAAAAAAATCCCAATTCGTGTCCTACGTAACACTTCTCATCTACTCCCCACCATCTCTTTTGCATCTAAAAAACAAAAACAAAATTCTTTTGCATCTAACTTGTCCATTTTTTTTCACTATTTAGCAAACTAGACTAAAAAAAGTAATCATTATAATAATTTAAAACATTAAGTGAGTTTTGCCTTAGCCTAATTAGATAATTGAGCAAATTAATCTCAGTTACACTTCCAAACTACAAATTTCTTCTAATATTTTGGCCATAACTCTAAAAAGAGAAACAAACATTGGGGTGGCTTCGGGCGCTACCGCCATCTTGCGGTGACTGAAGGTTATTGCAAATCAGCAGAAACTTTCTGTCTTCCTGTCAACAGCTTGACCGCAGCGCCCTCTTGTGGTCGACTGGCTGAAGTGCCTCAAACTTGTCCGACCTGCAGAATCAACCTGAGCTGCAAGCAGCTGAACTGCTGGCATATTACCTGATTAGTAACAGGAGCACTGACACCTTGCTGACCTTAAAAACACTTTGGATGAATAAGCGAATGAATGAAAACGGTTTTGTTGTCTAAAAAAGGGATTATCAATGACTCAAAGCATAGGGGAACATTTAAAGCCAAACAATTTAAATTTATACAAAAGTTTTAAAGGTAAAGTTACATATACTAGGATAAATGTGCTGTTTTCATACCCACACTGGAATAATTCTCCCTGAAGTTGAGGTTACTGTGAGCAGTATAACCCGAGTGTCTTCAAATGATCTCCAGCTATACTGTAATTTACTTTATAACAGTAGTTTTATGATAATGATTATAAGAGATGAAAACATCGGTTGTGGCTCAAATGAGTTCAGAGTTTGTTGTTTATTTGTTTTGTCAGCTACTAAAAGAGTAACAAAAATCTAAGCTGGAATTCTTTTTATGGCTTTAAAATCTGAAAAGTTTGAAAACCAAAACACTCCACATTCACTTCTGTGAACGTTTCATTCATAATTTAACTCAGAAAGGAATTATTTAAAAGAGATAAAAACATTATTTTACCAATTTGTCTTGCATATGTTCAGATAATAAACCCAACTAAATGTTGAAACTTGTGAAAATCTGACTTTCACTGAATCCCCTGATCTGAAACGTTCTTGTCTTTGTCTTGTTTTTATAAATAGCTGTACTTAAATTGGTCCTGTGAATGAGAACAATTCATGACATTTTGTCTCTGTCCCCACAGACACCCGTCTAAGTGGATTACTGTGAATAAAGGCACTTGTTGTGAGAAGACGTGTTTAATGGGCCCAGGCTGCAGAGCAGCAGGCCGCTGCTAACAAGGCTAACTGCTGATTAAGGTCAGGCTGTGAAGCAGCAGACAGACAGGGAGACTTATAGATGTCAAACACTGTCTGAATGACCATCCATCAACTCTGACACCACGGCTCTTTGTTCTCATCAGGATCTTAAAACTGATTCATGCACCTGACATTCTGGACAAAACAAACACTCTTTTTCTAAATGTGACGTACGAGCCCATGCCAGGGTCAAACTCCCTGCAAAGATCCTGCAGAGAAAACTTACTGAAACTCCTCCTGTCATTCAGCTCTTGTGTCTGAGCGCCTGCTCGCTCAGGACTGTGTTAATCTGAGCAGGTGGTCTGAGAATTATTGAGACTACGCAGCCGGTCATGTGACCTTCAGTCAGACTGAACATCTCTGCGGGTCACAGCAGAGACGCAGACACGCCACAGGGCTGACAGTCAGGAGTGCTCGTTGTGCTGCTGTCCAGGTGACACCCGAGTGGAAACCTTTAGTTTCTTGTGTGATTATTATTTTTATTGTTTGCTTGAATCTTGCGAAGGTGTGTTTTCTTCCAGAGGAAAGGTAAGAATGATTTGACTATTAATGAAACCAGCTGTTCTTAGTTTTTTAATTCAATTACTTGTATTTTCTCCATATCTCTTAAAACATTGAGATGAAATGGAGAAAAAAAAAACCTTCAATCTATGTTAATGTGCAAACAAATAAGATAACTGTTTCTTTGAAACTTGGTTTGTTTCAGTCAGCGTGAAATGATCACGTTTGTAACATTTTGCTGAAGGAGACCAACATTAATGGTGAGTCCATGAATTTCAGTTTTTACTTGTTTTAATAGATTTTCACAACCTGTGCAACATTTATCATGTGCATTTAAGCTAATCTGTGAAATACTTATTTATACTAATTCATCCTACTTGCACTGTTATATTCTACCATGTTGTTGTTTACTATCTTTCTTTTGGACCTTGTAAATATATTTCTTTTTCACTTCTGGTACTTTATTTTGTACTTTTATTGCTTTTTTGTTCTTAGCGAGTCACATCAGTTCTTCTCATCCTGAACATTTCATTGCATTGTTGACCTTGTGTTAACTTGCAAATGACAGAAAAACAAACAAACAATAAACCAATTTAAAAAGTAATACAACTATTGCAAAATTTATTTGACAGTTCTGATAACAAAAAGCAAAATAAGAGCATAAATGCCTCACAATAAATACTCACACTTGTTCAAATTAGCTTCTGAATTGTAAACTAAAATATAATAATCTGTAGTAATCATGTCATTTATACTGATGGCAGATTGGAATCAGCTGATTTTTGTGAAGTGAAGAAATAAATCTAGAGTTGTGTTGACAGAGTTTGTCATGAACTCCTCAGGAGTGTGAGCCGTGGGCAGACAGCTGCAGTGATGAAGACAGCAGCTCTGAAGACCTCCTGTGGGAAACCCAAGTAGGTACAAAAGTTGTTTTTTTACTTAATGCTTGTGACAACTGAGTATTTAAGTATTTTAATGTATGCAAACGTATTAGCGGATGGTAAAAATATTAATATTAGTGCATTTGTCAACAGAATAGCGTTTAAAACAACCATAAATATTATAAATGTTGTATTTTTCAGCCGCAAGTTTAATGCACTATAATTGTAAGGCTCTAGTATAAAACCCAGATAGTCCATGACCAAAAAGAATCAGCTCCAAGATCAGAGAAAAGGTTAACAGTGTTTATTTACCAGAAGTGAACGAATGATGTGATGACTCAACAGGGAGGAACTGGAACCCTGGAGAGCAAAGAGCAGAGCTATGGAGAACCTTATCACCCTCAGGAAGGAGACACGATCCAGTTAGTTTTTTATGGTTATAAAATGTGATGGTCACAGAGGCGAAGGTCCGAATGGTTCCAGAGACGAGGAGAAAGGTGGTTCCAGAAAGATTCATTCAATGAGGCAAGTGGTGAGAGGCAAGGAGCGGTGTAGGAGATCACGAGGAGTCTTTAGAGGGGAAACCAGGAGATCCAAGGCACAGGTGGAGCAGGAGTCAGCATTACAACACGTAGACAAAAGGTTAGCTTTTACAAATCACAGAGTAACTCAGGCCAGGAGCATACTCCTGTCAGGCAGACCACATCTGGTTGAAGTCTTCCCCTGAAGCTCATCACTGTGGTCCTGATGGATCTCAGGTGTGTTTATGTTGTAGGATTCCTACACTAACATACAGGTGCTGGTCATAAAATTAGAATATTATGAAAAAGTTGATTTATTTCAGTAATTCCATTCAAAAAGTGAAACTTGTATATTATATTCATTCATTACACACAGATTGATATATTTCAAATGTTTATTTCTTTTAATGTTGATGATTATAACTACCGGGTAAGTGACAACTAGTGAAAACCCATGTCTGTCTGTCTGTGCAGCTGAGCCGTCTCACCACCCCCAGCTGGACACAGACATGGAGGCAGTCAGGACTCTGTACTCACACTCTGCTGTGTCTGTCCGGTGAGCAGCTCTTCTTACCACATCGCCCAGTTTATCTTTAAACAAACTCTCCCTTTTTTAAATCATTGCGTCCTTTTCTTCTATTAGAGAGTATCCATCAATTGACGGGGTGGACGTCGACTTAAATATTAACACCAACTTTCTGGGTGTAAGTTAAACCTGCTTTACTAGGAAATATTGTGTACTTACGTTTAAGTTTGAGCCATTTATTTAATCTTAACTGTATTCCTCAGAAGTTGTTTCTTTACACTTTTTCAAAAGATAATTTAGTTCTGATACGTCAGCAGTTTGATACATTTATTTGTTGTATAAAACACCAAACCTTCTTTTCTTTACTGATTTTAATATTACATAAGAAAGGCAGCACAATTTAGGAAATGTTTGATCAATAAAAGAAAATGATCTGTAAAAATGACTCCGAGAGGAAATGTACAAATATTATTGAAAGTATTAGTTAGATTTTTGCATTTACCATAAGCATCTTCCTAAGTACATGCATTCCAAAAGTCACAAAAACAAACTTTTACATGCAGTAAGGCATCAAACAAAGGAAAAACTAAATAAATCTTTTTTTTTTTTGGGGGGGGGGGGGGGGGG
>JARVGS010000002.1:29982957-29993404 GCA_031762315.1 Hypsolebias antenori
TCACTAGAAAGCATTACTGTCACCCATCAAGCACATTATTTTATCAACTGAAGTTATTGAAGTTCCATGATTTGGTAAATTATAATATTTTATCAGTTATGTACATGGCTCATACATTACTTTTAAATATCCAATTAAGTTTTGTTAAAAGAGAAAGTTGTTATAATTTTAAATGGATAGAAATATTTGTGAAAACTAAATTTAGAACTAGTTTGAAGGGACGGTCTATTTCAATCCAAGGAATTAGATTATGGAATAATCTGGAGCGAGTGATGTTAAAAATGCCAGATCAATTTGTATGTTTAAGAGAATGATCAAAGTTGATTTGTTAAGAAAAATATCAAACAGTTTAATGTGTATTTGTTTGAATTGTTGCTCGAGATGGAGTTATTTATTTTTTTTATGTTATTTGAAGATTCTTATTGCTTGAATTAATTTTTTGGTAAAATGGGGCAGATACTATAAGATTTTTTTCTTCTTTCTTCTGCCTTTCATTTTATTTCTGATTGTATTTCTTATTGTAGATAGAATTGTTTTGTTTTGTTTTAAAAAAATTGAATAAACTTTATAATAGGCCCAATTAATAATAATAAATAATAATAATTAAACTCATTATTATGACCTACCATGGGGTGATTTTATTTTCCCTTTGTTTTTGTTGTTCAAGTGACAAAAATCTGCTTCTATATAACATTCATTTTAGAAAATGTAAATTATTGGTGGAGGATTGTGCTTTGAGGTGTTTTTTTTTTTTTTGTGAAATAAGTGGGAAGTTTATCATTTCCATAAATACTGTACTGTATACCTAAACTTTCTAAATCATTATGAGTTTAAAGTCATAACCATTCTATACAAATGACTCTTTTGTCATGATTATAAGTGCGACATAATTCAATCTCAAAATTATCATTTTACCATGCCACTCTTTTTTTCTTCTTTTTTTTTTTTTTTTGTGTGTGTGGCAGTAACAGACTTCCGTACCAGCCGCCAGCTCTAGATGTAAATTATTGGTGGAGGGTTGTGCTTTGGGATGGGATGTTCTTGTGAAGTGGGTGTGGAAGTTTCTTATTTCTTGGAGTAAAAAAGGAAAATACATGTAATGTAGAAGGAAAACAAAAAAACATTTTTTACGCACGGGGCGTGTCTTTCATTCACTCACGCTGTGTGAGTATGAGGTGGTGGGGGTTTGTCTTGTCACCCAAAGAGAAGTTTCCATGCGCAGTGACCAGGCGGGGAGGCAACGCACGCGCGCGCGCGCACGCACGGCACTCTGACCCCTCCTCCTCCTGCAGCTCTGGATCTCTCCGGCCTCCACACCGCAGGGCTTGTTGAAAATCACTCTCGATCCAAAGAAAAACTGCGAACAGAAAAAGAATAAAGCTGCTGGTGCGATGTGATTATTGGAGGAAACACGGGATCAAAGCACGAGATCTTCAGAGCTGCTGGTGAGGATGAACTTCTCCAGGGCGCACACGGTGAGTGTCCACGACTCTTCTCGTGTTGGTTACAGTAACAAAGCGACAGAGCAGAAATGTAACACGCTTTATGGTGCGCGCACGCGCTCCTGGAAGCTGCTCAGAAGAAACTTCATGATGATGCACGAGCCAGCTTAGTCCAGGACTCATTTATTTTATTCTTTGTTAAAGATTCGAATCAAGCTGAGTGTCCAAATGTGGTAACTCTCCAACATTAAGCTTGTTTGGCGTTTTAAAGCCACCTAATGGGGTCAAAGTTCACCTTCATTTAATTATAAACTAATAGACATGTTTAATCACAGCATCATTTGCCTCCTCCAGCTCTTGTGCATGGGTTGAGTTTAAGATCTTTCACAGCACCGGATGAAAAGCGGAGATGTTGCACATGAAAGGTTTTCACTTTGCTGCTTTATTTATTTTTTGTGTCCGTAGTCGAGCTTTTGTGAGGAGGGTTGTCCACAGCCCGGTGCTGCAGGGGTGAAGCTGGAGGCGGTGATGGAGCAGCTGCAGAGACAACAGGGAGCCAAGCTGGAGATGAACCTGCAGGAGAAACATCTCCTCCAAGCTCAGCTCCTGTTGGCCCAGCAGGCTGCGGCGGCCCGGGCGTCCAGCTCCAGGCCCGACCTGTTCGGGAGAACCAACGGGCAGCTTTATCAGGCCGCCCAGCACAGCCTGAGCAGACTGGACCTGAAGGTGGAGGACTCACATCAGGAGGCGGAAGAGATGCTGGAGCCTGAGGAGGGAGGCGAGGAAGAGGAGGCACATGAGAATGGGCCTCATCTTCAGGTGAAGCAGCAGGAACTCCAACAGGTTTCTCGCTTCCAGCCCTATGCACCTGCTGCCGAGCCCGAGTGTCCAGCGCTGAAGCAGGAGCAGGAGGAGAAGGAGCGGCCGCCTCCTTCAGGTCACACCGCCTTCACTTCACCCAACGGCTTCACCGACTGGAGCTACGAGGAGCTCTTCAAGCAGGTGTGTGAACATGTGCCGGAACAGCTACCAGTTCTCATGTCATGGCTGCAGCGCTCCGCCTCACACACACACACACACACACACAAACATCTGCGCTCGCTTGTTTTCCACCATGTGCACGGTTGTGTCTTTATTAATTGTTGACTTGCTCTCGCTGAGCGTCAGGCTGACTGCGGCCGCTCCACCGCCTGCGTTCTCACCTACAGAGGAAGCAGCGTGTCCTGTTTGGCAGGACGCCCAAACTTTGTTGGTATTTTTTCACCGGCTTGTCCTGAGGTCTCCTCGTTGTGCACCTCAAGTCTCTGGCCTCGTGAAAATCAAACAGTTTCAACACAAGCTCATGGTCCTTGGCTGTGCTCCAGCTCTAACTGTGCAAAGAAGCCACCTGAGGTCATGGAGGTGGATGGAGATGAAATGGGAGAAGAGGGTTTTTGGCATGGCCTCAGGTGTGTGTTATTATTTCTCTATTTTACACCGTACACGTTGCACAGTAAGTTGCATCAGTCCACATATGTCTAATAAAGTGGAAAAATCCATAAATTTGTCACATCTATTATGTGTCACCACTGACAACCTGGAAATGTGGGCCGGTGTTGTGCCAAAAATTGATTGACTGTCAAATGGCGGCCGCGGGAGCGTGCACGGGAGGACTTTAACAAGATTTTAACAAGATGAACACTTAAAAACAATTATTAGTTTGCTAAAAATTATAGTAAATGTGTGTCTCGGTTGAACTTTTCATTAATAAATTTGCTTTGATGGTCAAATCAGCTGCATTTCAAAAGCCGATACGTGGAAGTAGGTGCGTGCACAGGAGGACTTGCTGTGCATTTCTTCAAAATTTAACAAGATAAACACCTAAAAACAATTATTTGTTTGCTCGACATTATAGCAAAGGTNNNACACATAAACGGCACTGTGTGGAGCTATCGAAAGTCAGTGGGAGGTGTGATGACGTCACTGGGAGGCGAACGTAAGTCCGGATTTCCGTAACCCGGGTAGGTTGTAACCCGAGGACCACCTGTATGGGAAAAAATCCATAAATACGCCGCTTCAGTGTATAAGTCACAGGGTATGTGAGTTATGCAAAAAACTGCAACTCATAGGGTGGAAAATACAATATTAATATTATTATTACACTCTAAGTGTGTATCGTTGAGATTTCCTCTAAATAATAAGAGCCAGCAGGTGTTGCTTTAAAGAAAAGAGCTCCTCTT
This sequence comes from Hypsolebias antenori, assembly GCA_031762315.1. Lineage (NCBI taxonomy): Eukaryota > Metazoa > Chordata > Actinopteri > Cyprinodontiformes > Rivulidae > Hypsolebias > Hypsolebias antenori. The sequence goes on from JARVGS010000002.1 coordinate 29,986,619, forward strand.
GTGGATGTGTTCCTTCTTTATGAAGGTTTGCTCGACTGGCCCTCGTGTGTCTGGTCTCCTTGAAAAGGCCTCATGTCAATATAATACATTATGATTAATGAGGCTGTGCAGGGACAGCTGGGCCAGTGCCTCCCAGCATGAAAACAGCCGCTGTGTTTTCCTGCGTTACTTTTTATTAGAGCAGAAGGAGCTTTTTGTGTGATCACTGGGGGTTTGATGCACCTCATGCTGATTATTCCAGGGTGCAACATCATCTTTGACGGCTCTGCAGCTTTTATTTATTTTGTAGCTAACTTCAAATGTTATTCTGATGCAAACATTTAAAACCCTTACTTAAAGGACGTGTTGAAACGTTAGCTGCTCATTAGAGCTGGAACAAAGATCATCTCCGTGCTGTCGTTATTGTAGTTCGGCGCTTTGCATGATTTAGTCGTTGCTTAGCAACACTAAATGGCGCCTTATTTCCCCTGCGTTAAATCAATGCAATAAAAGCCTACTGCAGGGAGTGAGCTCGTGTTCTTCTTTTTTTTTTTAACTCGCCAGCTGCCCAAGCCTGGAATATTAATGATTTTTATTTAAATTAAAGCAATCGTTCATAGCCTTTGAAGTGGGGTTCTGTGGAAAGGTTATGAACAATAAACATCTTACTTGTTTTCTAGCTCTTTGAACGATTTCAGATAGATGGATAGAAATTCTTTATTAATCCCCGGAGGGAAATTTAACATTGTTGCAGGCACTCCTCGAATGCACCGAGCAAGGATAACAGGAAGCAGACAATAAAGACTAATGAAGCTATAATGTGAATAAATGATCATATTAAAGCTGGACAAACAGGTTGTAGGGCTGCATGTGTGCAGGACCTCACAAAGTGGGTGCAGTGATGTTAAAGATGGGTTTGAACTTTGATTGCATCCTCTTTTCGCCACTAGTCCTGTGATTGATTTAGTTTATTCTGTTGGCTCTTGCACCTTCAACCCTACTCCCCCAACGTTAAACAATATAACACTGGCCCCCACAGACTCATAGAACAACCTCAGCATCGTCCCTCAGCCTCCTCATGAAATCAGAGGCATCTCTGTCCCTTCTTGTACCTCATGTTATCATGAACGTCCCCAGGTCTTTGTAGTCCTCAGTGTCCACGGGGACCCCCTCCCTGGATGAAGGCTCCTTCGTCGTCGTCGTCGTGCTGGTTCTGCTCGCACCGTTTCAGTCTGGTCAGAAACAAACCAGACTGACAAGCTAACCTGGAGTTAGCTTGAGCGGAGTCAAAACCAAAGTAGCTAAATAATTTTCATGTCCAAAATTGCATAGCAGTTTATGCTAATGCTATTTTAAAAACCGTAACTTCACTGTTCGTTTCGCTACGTGTTTAAAAATGTTGAGCTTGGAGTTGTTATAAAATGATGGACCCATCTGGTCTTGACCCACTGTGGCCAACTACTGGTTGAGTCGTCACTCTGGACTAAAGTCCAAAGAGCTGTCTACAGCAAGTAAGATATTTACTATTCATTACATTTCCACCGAACACGTTTTCAAAAGATCTGAACTGTTCCTTTCTTACTTGCATGTGTAAAACAGAGTTTATCTGAGCTTCTCTACAGCTGATGACGTTTTTTTAATGGAGGAAAGACTCAACTCTTTACTTTAGATGAAAACTAAAAAAATTGTAAGTTTTAGATCAAAAAGTTAAAATAGTATTTAACTTTTGTCATATAGAGGCAGCTGAGTATTTAATTAGGCTTATCGTTCCTTTCGTGGTGACATTGAGAATGTAATTGTGTGCATTCATTTGTCTGTTAGCAAAATATCTCATGAATCACTGAACAGATTTTAATGACACTCATATAGTAATCATTAATTGTTTATCTACAGTTTGTTGATGTTTATGGTCAGGCCAGCTCAAGATGGCCGCCACAGCTAACTTAATTTGGCTAACACAAAAAAATGCTCAACCTTGTTCAGTTTTGTAGATACTGAGCTAAACTTCTGCACATTAATAGCTACGACTCACTTCCAACCAATTCTGAGAGCTAAAAGATTATGCAGCGTATATCAACTAAATTTTCAGCTTTAACTCTGTCTGTTAGCAAAGTATCTCTTGACTCACTGGACATATTTTAATCAAACTCTCAGAAAGTAATCACTGGATGTACATCTACAACTGTTGAACTTTTGGAGATCATTTAATTCAAGATGACCCCCGCAGTTAATTAACCAGAGAAACCACCAAAATAAATTTAAATCAGGCGATTTTACAGATATTGAACTAAAGCTTGGTGTGATGGCAGCTGAGACTGAGGCCTAATTTATGTCTTGAGTTCTAACTGATCATTTAAGGTCTTTGTTTAAAACTTCAGCAGGAACGAGGTGGAAGATATGCATTTTGTGAAGAAATGTTAGTTTTACTATAAACCATATGGCGATATGTGAATATTTTTTAATGCTTTTAACACTTGATAGGAAAGACAAACATCTACAGAATTGGTTTGCAGTAGAATGCATTAAGTTATTTAAAATTAAGTGTAAAAGGTCATCCGTTGAACAACAAAGAAATCCTTTTTCCTGGCCCACATCCTGAACACTATCAGGGTTCCCAGGCAGCATGTGTGAAAGCTCTGTGAGCAATTAACTGAAGGCTCTTTGTTAATAGATCTGCAGTAGGTCCCACTTCCTCATCAATAAGGGGGGAGGGGTTTATTTCAATTTGATGGTGAAAAGCCTGCAGTGTTTATCCACCCTCAATACTTTTTTATTTCTTTTTTTGCTGGAAGGACGGGAGTCCATTTAAGAGAATTTTTTTAATTTGAGGCCTTTAGCGGCATCAACAACTCTGCAAACCTGTGTTTGTGTGTGTATGTGTGTGTGTGTGTGTGTGTGTGTGTGTGTGTGTGTGGTGGATACAGTGGACTGTTTAACCAGTTTAACCCCTGAAGTGGGTGTTTGTGATGGTGGTGGTGGTGTGGGGGAGGTCTGCAGAAGGGGAAGTGCTTAAATTGAGCTCCAGGTAACGTATAAATAAAGCAGTTGACTAAATGATTACCTGATAGGAATGATTAAAGTGACATGTCTGAAGAGATGGCTGACTAAACTACAAGTAATGATTAAATTCAGGGACAATATCTAACCTGCATCACCGTGTTGTAGCTTAAATGTACTCGTTGCAAAGTCATGAAGACTTTGAGAAGAAACAAAGTTTGCAAAAGTTCCAGCAAGGCGTTCTACGGTCCTGTTCGAGCCCCAGTGTTTAGTCTTGACCGTTGCTTCTTGTTTTCTTCTTTCCTTGGGGTTTAGCTGCAGGATTACTCCACATTTCCTCCTAAATGCTGCTCTTGTCCCATTTGGCCGTTATTGTTGACCTGCACAGACGGTCAGCCGAGAGCTAACGCTGGGGCGCAGCAGCTTCAGCTGCGTGCTTTGTTTACGTTCAGTGCGGTCCTGCATTTCAGAACTGCATATGTTGAAAACACTTCAAACTGCTGCATGTTCACGATACTTTTTTTTATCTTTGATTTCATGATGTCTAATGAATAATTTTATATCCAAGACTTTGTATGTTTTAGATACACAGTTTGGTATAAAACACATCTTTTTTTTTTTTTTTTTTTTTTTTTAGATTTTGATCTATTTTAAATTATTTCAAACCACACCGTGCTCTCGGAGCACTTTATTAACGAACCCCAGACCTTCAAGTCGTCTGCAAAGAACCCCGGCTGTTCCTTTTGTGCAAACATTTGGGGTCATTTGGTGAGAACCTTCCTTTAACAGAAAGAAAAGTCCATCAGAACCAGACTCAGTGTGAACATCTGCCTCAAGATGTCGACCCGGGGGGTGGGGGCACTAAATAGGTTGTGTGAGTGTACGTCAACAACAAAGAGCCACTACGTAACTTTACGATGCAGCTGTGAACTGTGTGTCACAATTAACACTTTGAACTGTGTCTTTAGTAAATACACGGAGTTGGACCAGACGCAACAGATTATTCATTCCTGGGATTATTTTTGTTCCCGAGTCTGCTCACGCTGCCGCATCCAACATTAGGTGGAGTGGAATACGTGCAGAGAATAACACAGTTCTGTACGTGCAGCAAGTCACATCCTGGCAAATGCTAAAAAGAACGTCTGTTTTAATCCACAGGAGCCATGAACCCACAGACAATCAGACCAATGTGCAACAGAAGGGAAATTTATTTATTTGTTTTTAAAAAGTTTATTCATTAAAAAAAAATACAACACAATCCTATAAATGATAAGAATACAAAATATAAAATGAAAGGTAGCAGAAAGAAGAAAAAAAATCTCATTAAATCTGCCCCTTTTAATTTAAACCAGACAAATAATTACAAACCTAATCAACTAAAGTTAATTGTGAAGAACAGCTCCTGTGCAGAGTTCTGGCCTCTCAGCAGGATTTACCACACAGCTGCACTCGAGCTGCCCAGACGTTTTCAACCTCTCATGTCCTGCTGGTTTCTTAAGGGGGAAGGTGGTGAAGAAATCACGTGTCCTGATTAATCTGCCTAAACTGAAAGCGTCATTTGGTTAATCTGTGCTCGTCTGAAGCAAATGTCAGTTATTTTTATGGCGTTCACATCAAATGATTTATTCATGTGGTCATTTAAATACGATGACGAAATGAAAGCGTTATTGGTTTCAAGATTTATTTGAGCTCAGTTGAGTCTTTTCTATGCTAAATATCTAATAAGGCTTATGAAATGAATAATTGTACTTTTAAACCCATAAAAGCTCCAGGAACACATGTAAACAGATCCTTTAAACCAGTTTCTGAAACATGTGAAGCAAATAAATATATACATTTATGTTGATTTTTGCAGATTTAAAAAATGTAAATGTTTAAAAAATGTTTAAAGAATTAAATATTCAGGAACTGCAGATGAAAATCGCCTTTGATAACTCGCACAAAATAATATTTGTTTCATTGTTGATTTAAAAAAAATTCTTAAAATAGCTAAATGGAACGTCAAGTCCACTTTATTTATAGAGCACATTTAAAGCAGAAACTGTTACCAGAGTGCTTAACAATGACATCGATGAGAGTACAATTAATGAAAAAATACCACGCACTAATGATAATACTGGAGAATTAATTAAAAGCATTTAAAACAGGAACAGGGAACAAAAAAATACAAAAACAAATGAGAAAACAATTAGACGACTTGATTATTTTTGGTCTGAGCAACAGTTTAAAGGTTTTCATGACGGTCGACTCCTTAACGCTTTAGCTTATTGAAAATAAAGCTGCTGTATTTGACTTTAAAACGCAGTCGTTTAAAACAACAAGTGGCGTTCTGTAGAACGTTATGAACTGATCATGTTTGACTTTGTTCAGCGTTTTGAACAACCTCAGTTTGTGTAACTCCACATGGATTGACCAGCCTGTTAATCTGGTCACAATTAAACTCTTATTTCTCTAAACTCATGGGGCAAAGAGGTAGCTACGGCAGTTAAAATATCATATATGTCAGATTTCTGACATGTTTCTTTGTGTTAGCATTCTTCTTTGTGAGCGTCGTTTACGTCTGTTTTAAAGTCAAACGCTGTGCCTTTTTTCACGTGCTAACAGGATTTATGAAGCTGTAAATGTCCGTGGTGCGCTTCGGTTAACCTTTAACAGAACTACAGTAAAAACATGGTTTTGTGTTGTCTTTGTTTAGAGCAGTCTGCAGCTGATGTCCCCCCGGTGGACCTTTTGTCTTTCGGACGTGGTTGTGGTCACACAGCTTGTTTAGGCTGATGGTCCTGCAGCAGCAAACAGCAACAAGGAGCCTGCAGGATGCAGTGTCGTCACATTCCTTCATGTTGTCTCAGTTTACACGCTCGTCTCCTGGGAGGGGATGTTAGTACGGTAGCTGGACGTAACTCCAGAGATGTCCCAGATGGACCCCTCTGTGTGCAGCTGGTCACACTGGCTTTCTCTGAGCGCACACTGGATTTAGACGCTCTGCTGTTGGTGTCTGCAGGAGTTCCCCTCAGCTCAGTGGATGATGTTTTATTCATGGCATGGCCGTGTGCATTTAAAAACACGTGCACAGTTGATTTTACCGGGGGTAGATTTCAAATCAGTCATCAAAAAAAAAAGAGGGGTTGCATCTGGAAAAACGTCTGATGGTTTAATATCAACAGATGACAAATTACCAGTAATTTTACATCCGATTACCCTGAAACCAGGTATAGTATTAATTTGTAGACAAATAGTTTATCTTCAGATCATGCATTCTGGTTTCTCTTAAACACAGAAGCGTTTGAGAGGCTCTGCGAGAAGATTAAGTGAAAGTGATGGCTGTGTAATCATCTGGACTGTTTGACTCTGTGATGGTGAGTTTCTCTGATTAAAGGGTTCAGACAGGGTGGACTGGAGCACCACATGGGACTCTGTTCCACTCTTGTTCACTTCAGACCTCCAGTCACCAGCAGAAATACTCTGATTACTCTGCATCTCACAGGAGTTGTGGACAGGAGGCTGTCAGTGGTAGTTTTGAGATAAGTACAGTGATTTCACTGTACAACTCACACCTTTTTGCATAAATTAGCATGCCTGCAACTTATACAGCAAAGAAGCATATTTATGTTTTTTTCCATATTTATAACTCAATTTTTGGCTGAGATTTGATAATTTCATTCATTCGGACATGGAAAATATTTAACACTACCATTTTAAGCCACTAGAGGGCTCTTGACTAATATGGCAGGCCAAGTGTCTCATTAATAGGTAAAAGTGGCTATTAATGAGACACTTGGCTTGCCATACCAAGCCACCTTCGTCTCACTC
>JARVGS010000002.1:30649332-30660738 GCA_031762315.1 Hypsolebias antenori
ACATGCACTCACTCACGCACGCACGCACGCACACACACACACACACACACACACACACACACACACACACACACACACACAGACAAGTTTTCATGAAATAAAAGGACGCATGTGTCACACACACGCATACATACATAATCATACATAATACTTAATTGTACACATTTGAGTAGATGTAATAAATTAAGTCCTGTTTGAATGCAATTCATCCTGCCATACAATGCAGTGTCTTCAGACTTTTGCCAGTAAATTAAATGTTGAAGCTTAATCATTAAATTACCATCTTTGTATTAGATTTATTTGTAAATCAAATTCAAACACTGCTTGTACCATTAAATAAAAAAGTAACACACACGTTCTCTCACTGTCATGAATCAGCAAATGAGCAGCGGCTTCAGCTACCAGAGACTGACGTTACGTTTTCTCACTTGTAAACAGAACAAATGTAGGATACTGTAGAGACTCACCTGCCAACACAAGGAGTTGGGAGTGAGACGTGTTGTATCTGCTGTTCAGCTCCTTCATCCTCCTCGTCACTCCGACATGTTTATGTTTATCTCCGTAGTTCTCCCGTGTCGTGTCGTCACTTTTCAAAGTTGCATGTTACAGTTGTGAAGCGTCCAGTGCTGTCACTTTGGAGGACTTTGGTCAAACAGTTTTTTCTGCGTCTGTCATTTTTTTTACTTAATTTCCTTGGAAAACACCCCCTCTGCTCTGCGTCCACCTTCCCCCTCGCTCTGCTCAACTCGCGCTGCAGTTTTTTTTTATTTTTGCAAACTTTATTCAGTCAGCCAGCATTGACAATGCTCTACTGGAGAACAAAACGGCTCTGCAGCGCATAAAGACACCTGTCCACCCCACACAAACAGTAAGACTCCAACTACTAACATGGCTAAGACCAAAGAGCTGTCCAAAGACACCAGAGACAAAATTGTAGACCTCCACAAGGCTGTGAAGGGCTACGGGCCAATTGCCAAGCATCTTGGTGAAAAAAGACCAACTGTTGGAGCAATTGTTAGAAAATGGAAGAAGCTAAACATGACTGTCAATTTCCCTTGGACTGAAGCTCCATCCAAGATCTCACCTCATGGCGTATCATTGATCTTAAGAAAGGTGAGGAATCAGCCCAGAACTACATGGGAGGAGCTGGTCAATGACCAGACGAGAGCTGGCATCACTGTTTCCAAGGTTACTGTGGGTAAAACGCGAAGACGTCATAGTTTTAAAATCATGCATGGCACGGAAGGTTCCCCTGCTTAAATCGGCACACGTCCAAGCCCTTGTTAACTTTGCCCATGACCATTTGGATGATCCAAAGGAGTCATGGGAGAAAGTTATGTGGTCAGATGAGACCAAAATAGAACTTTTTGTTCTTAATTCCTCTTGCTGTGTTTGGAGGACGAAGAATGATGAGTACCATCCCAAAAACACCATGCCTACTGTGACGCATGTGGGTGGAAGATCATGCTTTGGGGCTGTTTTTCTGCACATGGGACTGGATGATTGCACTGTCTTAAGGAGAGGATGACCGGTGCCATATATTGCAAGATTTTGGGGAATAACCTCCTTCCTTCAGTTAGAGCATTAAAGATGGGTCTTCCAACATGGCAAGCACACAGCAAGGATAAGGAGCGTCTCTATAAGAAGCAGATCAAGGTTCTGGAGTGGCCTAGCCAGTCTCCAGACCTAAACCCTATAGAAAATCTTTGGAGGGAACTCAAACTCTGTTTCTCAGCGACAGCCCAGAAACCTGGCTGATCTAGAGAAGATGTGTGTGGAGGAATGATCCAAAATCCTGCTGCTGCTGCAGTGTCTGCAAACCTGGTGAACTACAGGAAACATTTGACCTCTGTAACTGCAAACAAAGGCTACTGTACCAAATATTAACATTGATTTTCACAGGTATTCAAATACTTATTTGCAGCAGTAACACACTAATAAATTATTAAAAAAATCATACATTGTGATTTCTGGATTATTTTTAGATTATGTTTCTCACAGTGGACATGCACCTAAGATGAAAATTTCAGACCCCTCCATGATTTCAAAAGTCTGCCCTCTGGGTCAACATCCACATCCTCCTCTTGTTCTCTAGAGCTCAGAACTGATGCCTGGTTCTGTTGGCCCAGTCAGAGGGATTCTGGACGCCCCCACCCCTGCAGAGTCAGATCTCCTAGTGGGGCTCAGTCTGCTCTTCCTCTCTTTCCTTGTCTAAAACAAATCAGGATCACCCTCTTCATCAACAAGTCCACACTGTCTGACTCAGAATCTGTTTATCTCCTTCATGATCCTCTCCTCTGTCTGTGTGGTTCTGACTCGGCGGTTCCGTTCTCCTCTGGGTCCACAGCTCTATTAACCTCACGTTCCAAAATTGTCTCATTGTTTTGACTCAAACACAACAGAACTAACTAAACACTAAACTACACTAACCATAAAACCAAACACGCTAAATATCACAGATCTCTCAAATCTCATGACTCACTCCCGCTGTTGTTGACTTTATCGTGCTGAACTCCATTCAACTTCCACATCTTTATCTTGGTCATCTTGTAGATATTTTGGTGCTTGACAAATAGTTTTGAGCCCCCGTCAGAGGAGAGGGGAAGTTGTTTATCTGTTCAGGGGCGTGGGAGGTGAAAGCAGACCATGATGGGGGTGTTTTGTCCCTGAAACTGCCCGTCTTTGCCACAGCCTCTCGCTCTAACGCACTTCAGATATGACGATGATTTTCAGAAAAAGATCTGGTGTGGATTATTCATCATAAACTCTGGTTTTACTTGGCCTATCAACAAAATTTAAAACTGTTGTGTATATATATCTGTACTTTTGACAAAGTAAAATGGCATCTTTCCCGCTAGAGTGAAATTAGTCATGTGACTATCACGCACTGGCGTGTCTAGTGACTCCGGGTGGGGTGTGTGGTGGTGGGAATCGTAAAGAGTAAGAGATGCCAGACGAGTAGAAAGTGAACTCGTCACCAGCAGAGAAGGCAGTACATGTAAAAGGAGTTTGGTCTGTACCTGCATGGAGATGGTTAGAGTGGAGAAGCCATGTCTGAAGATCCACTCCGCTTCTTCTTCCAACTCATCCTCCTCAGCAGATTTAACAGGGATGGATCTCAGCTGCAACACAGACAATTCTAATGTCAGACAAACAGAAGAAATATGTTTGCTGTTATTTAACTAACAGACACACACCTGGAACCTCTCAGGCATGTCTGTGGACCGGATCTCATTATCTTGGTCCGTCATATGACTGCTCTCCAGCTCACTGGGCTCATAAAGCTCAAAGATGCTCTTTCTCCCAAGCCTCCTCTTAGTCTGTTTTTTGGGCCGATCCCAGCTTTCTTCATCTTGATCTTCTTCCTCCTCCTCACCCTGATCATAGGCATCCACATCGAAGTCAGCAAAGTCGAAGTCGCCACCGAAAATCTCCTGAGCTTCCTGAAGGGCTCTGTAGAAAAAGGAATGAAGGTCTGTAACCATTCACATGTACAGGAAACAGAACTTGACCGATTAAATAGGTTTTAAGTGAAAAATCAAAAATAATTTCAAAACTCACGCATCGGTGTATCCCGAGAACTTCTTGCCTCTCTTTTTGGTGATGGGTTGGCCATCATCATCCACAATAAAATCATCTATATCTGTAGAAAGAACATGCACATTTAAATGGCAATTTTTATTCTGCCATTACGTGCTTATTTTGAAACGGGTCCAGTAATCTTTCTGCCAACCTGACTCTTCATCCTCTCCTTCTTCCTCCTCTTCTGGATGTCGAAGAGGCTCATCAATAGCCTCGCCTTCCTCCAGGTCACCTTCGCCCTCCCTGTCAAAGATCTCATTTTCGATCAAGTCCTTCTCGTCATCGTCGTCGTCATCATCCAGTGTTTTTACACGATCGTATTTCTTCTTCTATAACACAAGATACACATCACCAATGCATTAAGCATGTAATATACACACACATACAAATCATAAAAACACATCAAACTTGTCTGAACTCCAGCATAATTTGAGTCTAAAACTCCACAGTAGATTTTACAGACACAGGGGTAGAGGGTGGATGTACTTGTTTATAATGACACTTACTCTCCTTTTCACTTTGACACCCAAGTTCTCCTCAATGAGGTCAAGATCATCATCATCCAAGTCGTCATCAGTTCCTGCAAATATAAAATCTTAGTAACAGACAAAAGCGTTACGATACCCCTAACTTACACAACTACTGAAACTCCCAACACCCAGACACAATTTTTTAATTAAATTTTTAATAATAAGACGCAAAACTTAGACATTGTGCCTACAGGGTAGCAGGAAAATGTTGCCTACTTATACACTCATTTGCTGTGAAAGGTCTGAAGAATTATTTGTTGGGTGTCATACATATTTTACACATTCACACGTCATACAAACATTCCAATATAAAACAGACGAATTTCCCTCTACAATTATTCAAAATTAAAAAAATAAAACCCTTAAGAGAAAAAAAGGATTGGGGTTTTGTTTATTTAAAAGATGCAACTGTATCACTGTAGCCTTTGATGAGTCAACTGAGGATATTAGTGAATATGACATATCCACCTTGTTCCTGGGGGCTCCACTGTATAAATGATTACGGGTACAACTTCCTGTCAGACACCAGAAGTAGCAGTAAGCATTAGTTAACCATGGTAGCAGAGCACAGACCACAGTTTATTTTAAAGAAATTTGTATTCAGTTTAGGATATAAAATGCTGTTTTTGTTTACATTTATTTAACAACCATAAAGTTTACTAAAATAGTCTTACAGAGTTCAGATATCTGTTGTGCTGTTTGCGGCTGCATGAACAACCAGACCAAACCAGCGGCTACAACAACAGTGTTTTGAACATGAACCCAAAACAAAAAAAAGTGTTTGTGTAAAGCGGTATGAAGAAGTCTTTTGGATGAAAGAAGAAATGTTTCTACATTTTTTTCTGTTTTGTTTTTTGAATGTCCAGAGGACAAGACTTAACTTTGTTAGATTTAAATATATATGTTTTTGTAGAATCTGGTTCATCAGATTTAATTCAGTTCAGTTTATTTATATAGCGCCAAGTCACAACAGAAGTCGTCTCAGGGCACTGAACAGAAATATTCATATATAAAATAAGTTAATAGAAACATTCATATATAAAAATAATAATTTAACATTATTTATGGAGAAAACCCACGCATGCACGGAGAGAACATGCAAACTCCACCCAGAAGGGCCCCCAGACAGGGATTTGGACCAGGGACGTGCTCGCTGAGAGGCAGCAGCTCTACCAGTAGCGCCACCATGCTGCCCTGCAGTTTAAATTAAAAAAGTTAATTTTAATAGATAAACAAGCAAAATAAAAAAAATAAATAAATAAATAGTTTAGATCTTTTAAAATCCTTTAAATATCCAGTTAGCATTTATCAATAACAAATAACAGAATAGTAATGCTTTTTTTAATGTTCTTTTTATTTTTTAGACTCCTTTATGTTTCCCCCAGCTGCTGCTATCTTTGATCTCATGCTACGAAGATTGGAGACGACTCCCTTGAAGCCAAGGCTCTAAAATTATTGCGATCAACAGTTGCACAGAAAACCCATTGCATCTCTCCTCGCACCGCAGCTGAAGAGTCTGTTTATGAAACCCTCGGCACCAGCTGTGATCACATGACCAGGTGAATCAGCCTTCCATGGTGCCACGGTTCCAGGGGCTGTTTTTGACAGGAACACATAAATATTCATGACGGGCATGACAAATACTCCAAGGGATCTGGGAGTTAACTGATGGCACTGAGCTGACTTGTGCTATGAAAGAAAAACAGGAAAAGACACAAACGTGCTTAATTACAGCCAGCGCTGACATGAATCAGTCAGTCCCTTCCACTCAACAATGGCCTCCTTTTTTAGCTACAGTGCACAACAAACTACACAGGATATTCAGCTTACGAATGTCAGTTTGTGGTTACATCAAGCAGATGGTGGTCATCTTCTCAAATTCCTCAGGGCTCCAAAACATACACAAAACATCATGAAGTGTTGAGTTATAAGGGCCTGACTTCACACCGCCATGCCTCATTTGTTGCGACATCACTACAGCACTAAGCCAACAGGTTAAAGGGTCAAATGAGTTGTTGGCAACAACACTCATGATGGAAAACCTCTCTTTGTACATTTGCACTCATTCATTTGCACGTGGCTCTTTCCTTGCCATCAAATCTGTAATAGGACCAGTAATCTTATCAGTGAAGGAAGCAGGAAAACACTGTCAGCAGACTACACTTCCTTTCTTTGTTTATAGGAACCACAAGGAAAACTTCAACTGTTTTCATTTCCACACAATATTAGCAACACAACTTTACTTTTACATCAGATCCCATGTGGTTCTTTTCCCTAAAAACATACTATAGTATGGCTGAAGTGCATAAAAAGTAACTGAAAAAACATTTGTAACAGCATGTATGTAATTGTAAAAGTAGGTCATGTCACATACAAATATGGGAGCCCACTTATCAAAACACCACATATAGATAACATTAGCTGATGTGATGCTAAAGTGATACTTTACTGTTCACTCATCAGTCATTATCAGAATCATATCTAAAGTATTTTTCTCTGATCAAATTATTTTCATATAAAAGATACTAAGAGACGCACAACCCTTACAGGTAACTTGTCAGTTTGTAGCTGACAAACAAGTATGATTTTTGAAAGAGATTTATGTGACAGATGACTGGGTTAGGCTCCGTGCTAAAACATTGAGAGAGAGAACAAACACTCAGGAAGGCTGAGGAAAGGGGGCTGACATCTCATCACACGCTATCAGCCACCACCGTATGCCTGCTCCCTTCTGTTCTGTTCCCATCTCTCACTCGCCTGATTAATATTTCAGTACGGAACTGTCTGCTGTGCCTATGCACAACGTGATGCAATCTTACATTTAAAAAAAAACACAACAATGTTAAAACTGTGATATCTGAGTCCAGCTAAAAGGGGAAAAAATGTTCTCTGTAACTGTGGCATAAAAATGAGAGGTGATTTTGTGTGTCTCTGAATACACCAGCATGTGTGCCATTATGTTTTGGTATGCATTGTCAATATGTATGAACAAATGAATGTGAGGAAGTAATGTAACACACGAGATGAAAAAGGCAGGGAGTCTCCCATGGGAGCCCATCATATCTCAGTGGAGATGCAAGAGCTTAGAGGATTACGTGATCTAAATTCACTGAAGCGTAAGAAGCAAATGCCCACAAAAGAGAGATGAGCCAATTAGATGCCCCTTGTGGCTTTTAAAAATAATCCCTCTGGGTTAATAAATGCATCTATGCTGGAGAATCATTTATGTTTATGATTTCCTCCAACAGTAGCCATTTTACTAATGATAGTTTAACTGTAGTGTTTACATTTACATCCAAGCTGTTTGTTGTGTTAATGGCTTTGACATTGAAAACTGCTGTCTTCATCAGTCCCTGTGTAAAAAATAATAATAATAACAATAAAAATAAATTGTGCAGCATTTAAATGAGGCTATCTGACCTTTGAGCGGTGCACTTCACCATCATCGTCTTCGCCACCAACTCCAAGGATCTTCCGGCTCTTCAGGCGGCTTATCAAGTCCGTCTGACTGTGCTTCTTCATTAGAGGAGGATGAGATTTTGACGCCATGGTGCACACCTAGCACAGGAGTGAACAAGAGGCAAAACACTGAGATATGTTGTGTAATAAATATTCAATACATTACATACAGAGAAGACCATTAAAAAAAAAAAAAAAAAAACACCTACTATAAGAGGACATGTCTCTTTGGCACAGAGAGGAATTGGTATCCACCAATCTATGAGTAATACCCTTGAGGACTTGACTTATGTAACACAATTACATAATATGATTCTTGCAAATACAAGCATTCGTCTTAAGTCAGGGATGAAGCAAAAGCCTTAAGTCCTTGTGGTCTACTGGCGAACCCAGGTGCACCCTCAGAGAGTGAATAGATGTGATAGTGACACACAGAACCGCACACACAGACGTAAATAAAAGAAGACACTTTGACGGCTAAAGGTCTAAATGTCAATATCGAGCTACAGATCCAGTGACTGCATGTAATTTAGCATGACGAACATGGTGTGAATCTCAGCCTGTATTGTCTGCAAAACAACACGCCCCATGGACGACTGCACATTTGTTCTTTATCTACCGGTGGTTTGACAGAGACCTTAATTTGAGAAAGGATTTTATTATTTACTCTGCTTCTTACTTTGTACTTTTGAGTTAACATGTAGCTTTGATCAAAAGGAGTAAAGCAATATTATTCATATTATTATAATTATTATTAAGCAGATGTCCAGTATTAAGCAGTATGATTGCTCAGCTTGCCAGTTTCATTTGTCAATATTCAAATAAAATTAAATAAAATTGAATGAGCACCATTATCACAACAGACGAACTTTGTTGGCAGTTTACTGTGATTACAGGATAAGCTGGGGTGACACTTTTGAGCAACACTAATGACCACAGCATTTTGTTTGAATTCAGTGGGGACAGCAAGCGATGGCTACATCAAGAGAGCTCAGCACTGACTCAATAATCTGCACCATAATTAAACAGGAGGCCAAAAGGCACGCGCTAACGTGAGTGCACTCATGCACACAAAGGGGCAGCCCAAAAATTGATGGCTACTCCACAGGGCAGCTCTCTGGAGGAAAAAGAACAAGAGCAGTTATTGAACTTTTCTCCCAAGGATAAAGAGAGCATTTACAACAGTTCTCATGCCAGGAAAGGGGTGGGAAGAGACACCCTCATTGCTAACAGGAACCAGCTCAAAGCATATAAAGTGTAGCTACATGTAATGATTTAATGAAAACTACACTTGTGATGTTGTATAGGTGCTCAAACTGCTATGCTACTACGACTAACAAAGATATGTTAGGCTGCCAAAAGAGAGCAATTCATCAGTAAGGCAAACAGCAATTTTAGTTTAGTTTTAATTAATATTAAATAAACTTGTGGTTGGCCCTCTATTAAAAATGCAAAACTTGCAGTTTTAGCCTATAAAGTTGTGATGCTTTTGTGTTTCACTTTTATTTGTTATTGGAGTGTACATTGCAAGGATTTGGGCCTGCTTGTACTTTGTAAGAAGCATTGATTACTTCTAAACTACAGTAATTAATAAAAAGTGTAAAGAGGAAAAAACTCAATAATGAGCAGACAACCAACAAATGGACATGTCAAAATGGCAAGAAATACTTGAAATTTAGTTTTCATTTCTTGCATCCTGTCACATGCGTGATTAAATCGTCAATCTAATTGCATTTTTGTGTCACATACATACCGGTATGTTAAAACATGACTACATTGTATTATGACCACAAAACTGAGAAGTTGGGGTTATACAGTATGTGAAGAGATTTCACTTAGTCTACAGTTTTCATTCATTCAACCTTTATTTAGACAGATAAGTAACATTGAGCTTAGAAGACTCATTTACAATTGAGATCTGCTTAGACAGACAAAAAAGTACGTAATTAAACTGGACACATTAGGAATTGGAGGTGAAAAAAATTCCTATTAAAATCTTTCTTCTTGCCTGAAGAAAGATTTTGCTTGTTTAAACTCTTGTGTGTGTGCTGCCATCCAGGGTAGGGTCTATCATTTATTTGAGTGGAAAAACTGGTCATCTAATCTTTCAAATAACTCTCCAAAACTGAGCGCACCACTCCAAACAAAGCGGTAGTCTATTTTCCGTGTAGAAATTTCAACCTCTACTCCTGTAGATTCATTCAGGATTACCACCAAAGACAGGCTATTTCATTCATATCATAGAATATATCGTATAATCATAGATTGTTTTTGAGCTTTACTAGTTTTCAGTGGAATCCTAAGAGTAGAAAGAAGAGAAATAAAGGCAAGATAGTAGAAAAAATAATAAAAATGAGCTCTTATTTATGTGATTGGATAGTTTTTCATTGCTTATTTTAATAAAAAAGAGCAAGTACAAAGTATGAGCTATATGTTAGAATTAAATTATAAAATTAATCATCTTTAGTACCGGTAGTTATTAAACAAAGTAAAAATACATGATTAGTGATGCACAATATTACTGGCATGGTTTCGGCCGATATTAGAGTTAAAGTTCAATATTGGCCATTCCATCAAAATAACTCACTGATATAAAAAGACGCTGTTTTTGTATGACAACCAAGTGACAAGGATGCCTGCAGCGGCAGCACAACCTGATGACATCACGCGCACCTACCTGATCTGATCACGGCAGAGAGGAAGAAGTCAAAATGTCGGCGGTGTGTAAGGTTGCTTTTTTGTTGAGGATACTGGATTCTGAAGATTTATGGAATACATTGAGCCTCGCTACATCGTCCTCAGTCAAAGATATTTTTCTGACATAACCTTACCAGAGTTACAAACTGTCATTTCTGATGTCATTGAGAAGATAATAGCCGATAGAGCTTGGGTGAGTTTTACCACAGACATTTGGACGTTGTGTTAGCCCCATTAGCATGATTAGTCTTACAGCACAAAGGATAGACAAACTTTAAAAAGTCTGTCCTTCATGCACAGGAGTGCAGAGGATCCCACACTGCATCTAGGAACCTGGAACAAGTCTCCACAAGTGAGACATCATCCAGGTGACTAAAGCTAATAAAAAACATGTAACACTTTTCATTTAACATAAGTTAAAGTGCTCTGTACATTTTATGGCTGTTACTGAATATATGTCACCAGCTCACAGCTGTTGCACAACTTTTGTAGCAAATAAGCCTAAATAAGAGGGATATGTTCTGACAAAGGAAAGTATATTAAAAATAGCGGTATCGGTTATCGGCCAAATAAGTTTTAACATACTGGCATTTCGGATATTGGCTAAAAAATCCAATATCGTGCATCCCTTTACATTATTGAGCTCCAATTACACCAAGAATAACTGCAGTGAGACACTTGTCCTGACCTAAATGTGTACTGTATTTCACAGGAAAAAACAAAACTCTGGACCACATTATTCATAAAAAATGATTGTAACATTTTTTCATGAAGGAAAATCAATGATAATGATGGTGTAGTTTGCTTTATTACACCACATTAAATCTTTTATAGAGCTCATTCATTTTCTGCACCTTTTCCACTGTCACGGAGTGGGTCGGCTCGACGCGCGTTTGAGGTCTTTTCCACTAGCACTTTGGACCTGCTCTACCCAATAATTCTGGCCCTGCTTCTCAAGGGGTCCAAGCGAGTCAAGCCGTGACGTCAGAAACACTGTCGGTCACTGACTGGTCGGGGGGAGGAGTCAGTGGAGTCTTTCAAAACAAACCATCCGCCATTTTTCTCTACCGCCTGCCACTAGCGATAACTCGAGGAGCGTATCTTGTAGGTATTTTGAAGATATATATATATATATATA